>SZWC01000009.1:867717-916714 GCA_023375785.1 Penium margaritaceum | reverse complement strand
TTGTCCTTTCTAGTCGATACATAGGGTTCCCAAACCATTGTCTCTCCCTCTGACCATTTGTGACTCGTGTTATGAGTTGTCAATGTTGACCATACATAGTGGACTTCTTCGATCATAGTCAGTGACGTGTGCATCCTTTGGTTGGTCAGTGTGCACGCTAGCCACACCGTGTCACTACTTGTTTAAAATCTTTCTACTCGCTAGTTGATAACTAGTGTTCCCAACCCATGGTTTCCCCCACTGACCAATTGTGACTCGTGTTATGAGTTTTCAACGTTGACCACACACTGTGAAATCCGTTTGGTCATGGTTAGTGACATATACCTACTTTGGTTTGTCCGTGTACATGGTTACCACGCGGTGGTACTACATATTGAAGGTATTTGTGCTTTCTAGTTAATAGCTAGTGTTTCCAAACGATTGCTACCCCTCTTTGACTATCTGTGACTCGTGTTGTGAGTTGTCAACGCTGACCACATGAAGTGAAACTCGTTGGCCATGGTCAGTTGCACATGCATACTTTGGTTGGTCACTATCCAGGGTAGCCACACTGTGCAACTACATGTTGAAGGTATTTGTACTTGCTACTCGATCACTAGTATTCACAAACCATTGTCTTCCACTCTGACCATTCGTGACTCGTGTTATGAATCGTCAAAGTTTACCACACTTAGTGACATTATTTGTTCATGGTCAGTGACATATGCCTACTTTGGTTGGTCATCGTGCATGGTATCCACACTGTGCCAAAACGTATTGAAGCTCCTTGTGCTTGCTAGTTGATACTTGGTGTTCCCAAACCATTGTTTCTCCCTCTGACCATTTGTGACTCGTATTATGAGTTATCAACGCTGACCACACACGGTGTATTTCTTTGGTCAAAGGCAGTACATATGCCTACTTTGGTCTGTCATTGTGCATGGTAGCGACACCATGTTACTACTGACTGAAGGTCGTTGTACTTTCTAGTTGAGAACTAATATTTCCATAGCATTGTTTCCTCCCCTGACCGTTCGTGATTCGTGTTATGGTTGGTCAACGTTGACCACCCATATTGAAATTCTCTGGTCATGGTCAGTGACATATGCCTAGTTTGGTTGTTTGGTGTGCATAGTAGCCAGACCGTGCCACTATGTATCGAAGTTACTTGTCCTTTCTAGTCGATACAAAGGGTTCCCAAACCATTATCTCTTCCTCTGACCATTTGTGACTCGTGTTATGAGTTGTCAATGTTGACCACACATAGTGGACTTCTTCGGTCATAGTCAGTGACATATGCATCCTTTGGTTGGTTACTGTGCACGCTAGCCACACCGTGCCACTACTTGTTGAAAACATTTCTACTTACTAGTTGATAACTAGTGTTCCCAACCCATGGTTTCCCCCACTGACCAATTGTGACTCGTGTTATGAGTTTTCAACATTAACCACGCTGTGTGAAATCCGTTTGGTCATGGTTAGTGACATATGCCTACTTTTGTTTGTCACTGTACATGGTTACCACGCCGTGTCACTATGTATTGAAGGTCTGTGTGCTTTCATGTTGATAGCTAGTGTTCCCAAACCATTGTTACGCCCTCTGAATATCTGTGACTCATGTTGTGAGTTGTCAACGTTGACCACAAGAAGTGAAATTCTTTGTTCATGGTGAGTGACATATGCGTACCCTGGGTGGTCACTGTGCATTGTAGCCACACTGTGCCACTACATATTGAAGGTATATGTACTTGCTAGTCGATAACTAGTATTCACAAACCATTCTTTTCCACCCTGACCATTTGTGACTCGTGTTATGAGTTGTCAATGTTTACCACACATGGTGACATTCTTTGGTTATGGTCAGTGACATATGCATACCTTGGTTGGTCATCGTGCATGGTATCCACACCGTGCCACAACGTATTGTGGCTCCTTGTGCTTGCTATTTGATACTTGGTGTTACCAAACCATTGTTTCCCCCTTTGACAATTTGTGACTTGTATTATGAGTTGTCGACGTTGACCAGACAAAGCGGATTTCTCTCGTCAAAGGCAATACATATGCCTACTTTGGTCGGTCATTTACTCGGTAGCCACACCTTGCTACTACTGACTAAAGGTCGTTGCACTTGCTAGTTGAGAACTGATATTCCCAAACGATAGTTTTCTCCCCTGACTGTTTTTGAATTGTGTTATGGTTGGTCAACGTTGACCACCCATATCGAAATTCTCTGGTCATGGTCAGTGACATATGCCTAGTTTGGATGTTTGGTGTGCATATTAGCCACACCGTGCAAGTATGTATTGAAGTTATTTGTCCTTTCTAGTCCATGCATAGGGTTCCCAAACCATTTTCTCTCCCTTTGACCATTCGTGACTCGTGTTTTGAGTTGTCAATGTTGACAACACACAGTGGACTTCTTCGGTCATAGTCAGTGACGTATTCATCCTTTGGTTGGTCGCTATGCATGCTAGCCACACCATGCCGCTACCTGTTGAAGTTTTTCCTACTTCCTAGTTGATGACTGGTATTCCTAACCCATTGTTTAACCCTCTGACCATTTGTGACTCGTGTGATGAGTTTTCAATGTTGACCACACACTGTGAAGTTCGTTTGGTCATGGTTAGTGACATATGCCTACCTTGGTTTGACACAGTGCATGGTTACCACACCGTGTCACTACGTATTGAAGGTATTTGTTTTTTCTAGTCAATGGCTAGTATTCCCAAACCAATGTTACCCCCCTTTGACTATCTGTGACTCGTATTGTGAGTTTTCAACGCTGACCACATGAAGTGAAATTTGTTGGTCATGGTCAGTGACATATGCATACTTTGGTTGGTCACTGTGCATGGTAGCCACGCTGTGCCACTACATGTTGAAGGTATTTGTACTTGCTACTCCATGACTAGTATTCACAAACCATTGTCTTCCACTCTGACCATTTGTGACTCGTGTTATGAGTTGTCAAAGTTTACCACACTTAGTGACATTATATGGTCATGGTCAGTGACATATGCCTTCTTTGGTGGGTCGTCGTGCATGGTATCCACACCGTTCCACAACTTAATGAAGGTCCTTGTGCTTGTTAATTGATACCTTGTGTTCCCAAACCATTGTCTCCCCCTCTGACCATTTGTGACTCCTATTATCAGTTGTCAACGCTGACCACACACAGCAGATTTCTTTGGTCAAAGGTAGTTCATATGCCTACTTTGGTCGGTCCTTGTGCATGGTAGCCACAGTGTGCTTATACTGATTGAAGCTTGCTGTAGTTGCTACTTGAGAACTGATACTTGCAAACCATTGTTTCCCCATCGGACAATTTGTGACTCGTGTTATGGTTGCTGAATGTTGACCACTTATATTGAAATTCTTTCATCATGGTCAGTGACATATGCCTAGTTTGGTTGTTTTGTGTGCATAGTAGCCACACCGTGCCACTACGTCTTGAAGTTCTTTGTCCTTTCTAGTCGATACATAGGGTTCCCAAACCATTGTCTCTCCCTCTGACCATTTGTGACTCGTGTTATGAGTTGTCAATGTTGACCATACATAGTGGACTTCTTTGGTCATAGTCAGTGACCTGTGCATCCTTTGGTTGGTCACTGTGCACGCTAGCCACACCGTGCCACTACTTATTTAAAATCTTTCTACTTGCTAGTTGATAACTAGTGTTCCCAACCCATGGTTTCCCCCACTGACCAATTGTGACTCGTGTTATGAGTTTTCAACGTTGACCACACACTGTGAAATCCGTTTGGTCATGGTCAATGACATATACCTACTTTGGTTTGTCCCTGTACATGGTTACCACGCGGTGGTACTACATATTTAAGGTATTCCTGCTTTCTAGTTAATAGCTAGTGTTTCCAAACCATTGTTACCCTACTTTGACTATCTGTGACTCGTGTTGTGAGTTGTCAACGCTGACCACATGAAGTGAAATTCGTTGGTCATGGTCAGTTGCACATGCATACTTTGGGTGGTCACTATCCATGGTAGCCACACTGTGCCACTACATGTTGAAGGTATTTGTACTTGCTACTCGATAACTAGTATTCACAAACCATTGTCTTCCACTCTGACCATTCGTGACTCGTGTTATGAATCGTCAAAGTTTACCACACTTAGTGACATTATTTGGTCATGGTCAGTTGCACATGCATACTTTGGGTGGTCACTATCCATGGTAGCCACACTGTGCCACTACATGTTGAAGGTATTTGTACTTGCTACTCGATAACTAGTATTCACAAACCATTGTCTTCCACTCTGACCATTCGTGACTCGTGTTATGAATCGTCAAAGTTTACCACACTTAGTGACATTATTTGGTCATGGTCAGTGACATATGCCTACTTTGGTTGGTCATCGTGCATGGTATCCAGACTGTGCCACAATGTATTGAAGGTCCTTGTGCTTGCTAGTTAATACCTGGTGTTCCCAAACCATTGTCTCCCCCTCTGACCATTTGTGACTCCTATTATGAGCAGTAAACGTTGACCACACACAACGGATTTCTTTGGTCAAAGGCAGTACATATGCCTACTTTGGTTGGTCATTGTGCATGGATGCCACAGCGTGCTTATACTGATTGAAGGTCTATGTACTTGCTAGTTGAGAACTGATATTCCCGGACCATTGTATCCCCCTCTGACCATTGGTGACTCGTGTTATGGTTGGTGAATGTTGACCACCCATATTGAAATTCTTTGGTCATGGTCAGTGACATATGCCTACTTTGGTTGTTCGGTGTGCATAGTAGCCACACCGCGCCACTACGTATTGAAGTTCTTTGTCCTTTTCAGTCGATACATCGGGTTCCCAAACCATCGTCTCTCCCTTTGATCATTTGTGACTCGTGTTATGCGTTGTCAATGTTGACCACACATAGTGGAATTCTTCGGTCATAGTCAGTGACATATGCATCATTAGGTTGGTCACTGTGCACGCTAGCCACACCGTGCTACTACTTGTTGAAAATCTTTCTACTTGCTAGTTGATAACTAGTATTCCCAACTGATGGTTTCCCCCACTGACAATTTGGGACTCGTGTTATGAGTTTTCAACGTTGACCACACACTGTGAACTCCAGTTTGTCATGGTTAGTGACATATGCCTACTTTTGTTTGTCCCTGTACATGGTTACCACGCCGTGTCACTACATATTGAAGGTATTTGTGCTTTCTAGTTAATAGCTAGTGTTCCCAAACCATTGTTATCCCCCTTTCTCTATGTGTGACTTGTGTTGTGAGTTATCAACGTTGACCACATGAAGTGAAGTTCGTTGGTCATGGTCAGTGACATATGTTTCCTTTGGTTGGTCACTGTGCATGGTAGCCACACTGTGCCACTTCATATTGAAGGTATTTGTACTTGCTACTCGATAACTAGTATTCACAAACCATTGTCTTCCACTCTGAACATTTGTGACTGTGTTATGAGCTGTCAACGTTTACCACACTTAGTGACATTATTTGGTCATGGTCAGTGACATATGCCTACTTTGGTTGGTCATCGTGCATGGTATCCACACCGTGCCAAAATGTATTGAAGCTCCTTGTGCTTGCTAGTTGATACTTGGTGTTCCCAAACCATTGTTTCTCCCTCTGACCATTTGTGACTCGTATTATGAGTTGTCAACGCTGAGCACACACGGTGTATTTCTTTGGTCAAAGGTAGTGCATATGCCTACTTTGGTCGGTCATTGTGCATGGTAGCAACACCGTGCTACTACTGACTGAAGGTCGTTCTACTTGCTAGTTGAGAACTGATATTTCCATAGCATTGCTTCCTCCCCTGACCGTTTGTGACTCGTGTTATGGTTGGTCAACGTTGACCACCCATATTGAAATTCTCTGGTTATGGTCAGTGACATATGCATACCTTGTTTCTCCCTCTGCCCATTTTTGACTTGTATTATGAGTTGTGAATGTTGACCACACACACTAAAATTCTTTGGTCATGAGCAGTGATGTATGCTTACTTGGGTAGGTCATTGTGTACGCTAGCCACACCGTGCCAATACATACAAAAAATCTTTGTACTTGCTAGAAGATACATTGTATTTTGAAACTATGTTTTCCCCCTCTGACCCCATTTGTGACTCGTGTTATGGGTTGTGAACGGTGACAACCTATACTGAAATTCTTTGGTCATCGTTAGTGACAAATGCCTACTTTGGTTTGTCACTGTATGTGGTTACCATGCCGTGTCACTACGTATAGAAGGTCGTTGTGCTTTCTTGTTGATAGCTAGTGTTCCCAACCCATTGTTACCCCCCTCTGACTATCTGTGACTCGTGTTGTGAGTTGTCAACGCTGACCACATGAAGTGAAACTTGTTGGTCATGGTCAGTGACATATGCATACTTTGGTTGGTCACTATGCATGGTAGCCACTCTGTGCCACTATATATTGAAGGTATTTGTACTTGCTACTCAATGACTAGTATTCACAAACCATTGTCTTCCACTCTGGCCATTTGTGACTCGTGTTATGAGTTGTCAAAGATTACCACACTTAGTGACATTATTTGGTCATGGTCAGTGACATATGCCTACTTTGGTTGGTCATCCTGCATGGTATCGACACCGTGCCACAAGTTATTGAAGGTGCTTGTGCTTGCTAGTTGATACCTGGTGTTCCCAAACCATTGTCTCCCCCTCTGACCATTTGTGACTCCTATTATGAGTTGTGAACGCTGACCACACACAGCGGATTTCTTTGGTCAAAGGTAGTACATATGCCTACTTTGGTCGGTCATTGTGCATGGTAGCCACACCATGCTTATACTGATTGAAGTTCGCTGTACTTGCTACTCGAGAACTGATATTCACAGACCATTGTTTCTCCCTCTGACAATTTGTGACTCGTGTTATGGTTGGTGAATATTGACCACTTAAATTGAAATTCTTTCATCATGGTCAGTGGCATATGCTTAGTTTGGTTGTTTGGTGTGCATAGTAGCCACACCGTGCCAATACGTATTGAAGTTCTTTGGCCTTTTTAGTCAAAACATAGGGTTCCCAAACCATTGTTTCTCCCTCTGACCATTTGTGACTCGTGTTATGAGTTGTCAATGTTGACCATACATAGTGGACTTCTTCGGTCATAGTCAGTGACGTGTGCATCCTTTGGTTGGTCACTGTGCACGCTAGCCACACCGTGCCACTACTTGTTGAAAATCTTTCTACTTGCTAGTTGATAACTAGTGTTCCCAACCACTGGTTTCCCCCACTGACCAATTGTGACTCGTGTTATGAGTTTTCAACGTTGACCACACACTGTGAAATCCGTTTGGTCATGGTTTGTGACATATGCCTACTTTGGTTTGTCACTGTACATGGTTACCACGCCGTGNATACATAGGGTTCCCAAACCATTGTCTCTCCCTCTGACCATTTGTGACTCGTGTTATGAGTTGTCAATGTTGACCATACATAGTGGACTTCTTCGGTCATAGTCAGTGACGTGTGCATCCTTTGGTTGGTCACTGTGCACGCTAGCCACACCGTGCCACTACTTGTTGAAAATCTTTCTACTTGCTAGTTGATAACTAGTGTTCCCAACCACTGGTTTCCCCCACTGACCAATAGTGACTCGTGTTATGAGTTTTCAATGTTGACCACACACTGTGAAATCCGTTTGTTCATGGTTAGTGACATATGCCTACTTTGGTTTGTCCCTGTACATGGTTACCACATGGTGGTACTACATATTGAAGGTATTTTTGCTTTCTAGTTAATAGCTAGTGTTTCCAAACCATTGTTACCCCACATGACTATCTGTGACTCGTGTTGTGAGTTGTCAACGCTGACCACATGAAGTGAAACTCGTTGGTCATGGTCAGTGACATATGCATACTTTGGTTGGTCACTGTGGATGGTAGCCACGCTGTGCCACTATATAATGAAGGTATTTGAACTTGCTACTCGATAACTAGTATTCACAAACCATTGTCTTCCACTCTGATGTTTTGTGACTCGTGTTATGCGTTGTCAATGTTGACCACACATAGTGGACTTCTTCGGTCATAGTCAGTGACATATGCATCATTTGGTTGGTCACTGTGCACGCTAGCCCACACAGTGCCATTACTTGTTGAAAATGTTTCTACTTGCTAGTTGATAACTAGTATTCCCAACCCATGGTTTCCCCCACTGACCAATTGTGACTCGTGTTATGAGTTTTCAACGTTAACCACGCTGTGTGAAATCCGTTTGGTCATGGGTAGTGACATATGCCTACTTTTGTTTGTCACTGTACATGGTTACGATGCCGTGTCACTACGTATTGAAGGTCTCTCTGCTTTCTTGTTGATAGCTAGTGTTCCCAAACCATTGTTACGCCCCCTGAATATCTGTGACTCGTGTTGTGAGTTGTCAACGTTGACCACATGAAGTGAAGTTCTTTGTTCTTGGTCAGTGACATATGCGTACTCTAGGTGGTCACTGTGCATTGTAGCCACACTGTGCCACTTCATATTGAAGGTATTTGTACTTGCTAGTCGATAACTAGTATTCACAAACCATTATCTTCCACCCTGACCATTTGTGACTCGTGTTATGAGTTGTCAACGTTTAGCACACATGGTGACATTCTTTGGTCATGATCAGTGACATATGCATACCTTGGTTTGTCACGGTGCATGGTATCCACACCGTGCCGCAATGTATTGTGGCTCCTTGTGCTTGCTATTTGATACTTGGTGTTCCCAAACCATTGTTTCCCCATTTGACAGTTTGTGACTCGTATTATTAGTTGTCGACGTTGACCAGACACAGCGGATTACATTCGTCAAAGGCAATACATATGCCTACTTTGGTCGGTCATTTACATGGTAGCCACACCGTGCTACTACTGACTGAAGGTCGTTGCACTTGCTAGTTGAGAACTGATATTCCCAAATGATTGTTTCCTCCCATGACCGTTTGTGAATCGTGTTATGGTTGGTCAACGTTGACCACCCATATTGAAATTCTCTGGTCATGGTCAGTGACATATGCCTAGTTTGGATGTTTGGTGTGCATATTAGCCACACCGTGCCAGTACGTATTGAAGTTATTTGTCCTTTCTAGTCCATGCATAGGGTTCCTAAACCATTGTCTCTCCCTCTGACCATTCGTGACCTGTGTTTTCAGTTGTCGATGTTGACCACACACAGTGGACTTCTTCGGTCATAGTCAGTGACGTATTCATCCTTTGGTTGGTCGCTGTGCACGGTAGCCACACCGTGCCACTACTTGTTGAAGTTGTTCGTACTTGCTAGTTGATAACTAGTGTTCCTAACCCATTGTTTCCCCCTCTGACCATTTGTGACTCGTCTGATGAGTTTTCAATGTTGACCACACACTGTGAAATTCGTTTGGTCATGGTTAGTGACATATGCCTACCTTGGTTTGTCACAGTACATGGTTACCATGCTGTGTCACTACGTATTGAAGGTATTTGTTTTTCTAGTCAATAGCTAGTGTTCCCAAACCAATGTTACCCCCCTTTGACTATCTGTGACTCGTGTTGTGAGTTTTCAACGCTGACCACATGAAGTGAAATTCGTTGGTCATGGTCAGTGACATATGCATACTTTGGTTGGTCACTGTGCATGGTACCCACGCTGTGCCACTGCATATTGAAGGTGTTTGTACTTCCTACTCCATGACTAGTATTCACAAACCATTATCTTCCACCCTGACCATTTGTGACTCATGTTATGAGTTGTCAAAGTTTACCACACTTAGTGCCATTTTTTGGTCATGGTCAGTGACATATGCCTACTTTGCTTGGTCATTGTGCATGGTATCCACACTGTGCCAAAACGTATTGATGCTCATTTGCTTGCTATTTGATACTTGGTGTTCCCAAACCATTTTTTCCCCCTCTGACCATTTGTGACTCGTTGTATGAGTTGTCGACGTTGACCAGACACAACGGATTTCTTTTGTCAAAGGCAGTACATATGCCTACTTTGGTCGGTCATTGTGCATGGTAGCCACACCGTGCTACTACTGACTGAAGGTCGTTGTACTTGCTAGTTGGTATCTAGTATTCCCAGACCATTGTTTCCCCCTCTGACAGTTCGTGACCCATGTTATGAGTTGACAACATTGACCACACATCGTAAAATTACTTGGTCATGGTAAGTGGCACATGCCTAATTTGGTTGGTCATTGTGCATGGTAGCCACACGGTTCCACTACTTGTTGAACGTCTTTGTACTTGCTAGTCAATAAATAGCAAAAGCTTTCTCCCTTTGACACCAGGTCGGTTTTTGTTTATTTGTTACGCGTAGGTGCCTTCACTCGAATACTACCTCCCACCCCCCTAGAGGGATGTTCCGTGGACGACCTGGAAGACAGATTTGCGACCACATTATGGGACCCCTCCTATCCCCCCACGGCTTAGGCTCGAAGGTAGAGTTGAGGTATCACAACACCCCCCCCNCCCCCCCCCCCCCCCCCCCCCTCAGGTCGCGAGCCTATTCTATATTGCGTGTACGAGGATTCAAACCCAGGACCTACCGCTCCAGAATCTAACTCTATAAGCACTAAGCCAACTCACATGGTGACCATATGATGTCCAAATGACATTATAAGGGTTCTTATGGGTAAAGGGCATAAAATAAGGGGGTGTAAGATTAGAGGGTAGTTTTCAAAAGTGTGAATGATAACAAAGTTAGTTTAATCATAAAAACATCACGCAGATGGAATTTCAAATTTTGCAATTTCGAGCTTGAATAACTTTTCAACCATTGCTCCGATTGATCAGCCGTAAGAGGGAAATTTGACTACACACAGTGAAACTCTCTTTATGATATCCAGTGACACAAGCATACTTTGGTTGGTCATTGTGCATGGTAGCCACACCGTGCCACGACTTATCGAAGGTCTTTGTACTTGCTCGTGGATACCGAGTATTCCCAATCCATTGTTTCTCCCTCTGCCCATTTTGACTTGTATTATGAGTTGTGAATGTTGACCACACACACTAAACGTCTTTGGTCATAAACAGTGATGTATGCCTACTTGGATAGGTCATTGTGCACGCTAGCCACACCGTGCCAATCCATACAAAAAATCTTTGTACTTGCTAGAAGATACATAGTATTTTGAAACTATGTTTTTCCCCTCTGACCCCATTTGTGACTCGTGTTATGGGTTGTGAACGGTGACCACCCATACTGAAATTCTTTGGTCATGGTTAGTGACATTTGCCTACTTTGGTTTGTCACTGTACGTGGTTACCACGCCGTGTCACTACGTATAGTAGGTCGTTGTGCTTTCTAGTTGATAGCTAGTGTTCCCAAACCATTGTTACCCCCCTCTCACTACCTGTGACTCGTGTTGTGAGTTGTCAACGCTGACCACATGAAGTGAAACTCGTTGGTCATGGTCAGTGACATATGCATACTTTGGTTGGTCACTGTGCATGGTAGCCACGCTGTGCCACTATGTATTGAAGGTATTTGTACTTGCTACTCGATGACTAGTATTCACAAACCATTGTCTTCCACTCTGATCATTTGTGACTCATGTTTTGCGTTTTCAATGTTGACCACACATAGTGGACTTCTTTGGTCATAGTCAGTGAAATATGCATCATTTGGTTGGTCAGAGTGCACGCTATCCACACCATGGCATTACTTGTTGAAAAGCTTTCTACTTGCTAGTTGATAAGCAGTATTCCCACTCCATGGTTTCCCCCACTAACTATTTGTGACTCGTGTTATGAGTTTTCAACGTTGACCACACACTGTGAGCTCCGTTTTGTCATGGTTAGTGACGTATGCCTACTTTTGTTTGTCACTATACATGGTTACCACGCCGTGTCACTACATATTGAAGGTATTTGTGCTTTCTAGTTGATAGCTAGTGTTCCCAAACCATTGTTACCCCCCTTTGACTATATGTGACTTCTGTTGTGAATTGTCAACGTTGACCACATGAAGTGAGGTTCGTTGGTCATGGTCAGTGACATATGCATCCTTTGGTTGGTCACTGTGCATGGTAGCCACGCTGTGCCACTTCATATTGAAGGTATTTGTACTTGCTACTCAATAACTAGTATTCACAAACCATTGTCTTCCATTCTGAACATTTGTGAATCGTGTTATGAGCTGTCAACGTTTACCACACTTAGTGACATTATTTGGTCATGGTCAGTGACATATGCCTACGTTGGTTGGTCATCGTGCATGGCATCCACACCGTGCGAAAACGTATTGAAGCTCCTTGTGCTTGCTAGTTGATAATTGGTGTTCCTAAACCATTGTTTCTACCTCTGACCATTTGTGACTCGTATTATGAGTTGTCAACGCTGACCACACACGATGTATTTCTTTGGTCAAAGGCAGTACATATGCCTACTTTGGTTGGTCATTGTGCATTGTAGCGACACGGTGCTACTACTGACTGAAGGTCGTTGTACTTGCTAGTTGAGAACTGATATTTCCATAGCATTGTTTCCTCCCCTGATCATTTGTGACTAATGTTATGGTTGGTCAACGTTGACCACCCATATTGAAATTCTCTGGTCATGGTCAGTGACATATGCCTAGTTTGGTTGTTTGATGTGCATTTTAGCCACACCGTGCCACTACGTATCGAAGTTTTTTGTCCATTCTGGTCGATACATAGGGTTCCCAAATCATTGTCTCTCCCTCTGACCATTTGTGACTCGTGTTATGAGTTGTCAATGTTGACCACACATAGTGGACTTCTTCGGTCATAGTCAGTGACATATGCATCCTTTGGTTAGTCACTGTGCACGCTAGTCACACTGTGCCACTACTTGTTGAAAATATTTCTACTTGCTAGTTGATAGCTAGTGTTCCCAAACCATGGTTTCCCCCACTGACCAATTGTGACTCGTGTTATGAGTTCTCAACGTTAACCACGCTGTGTGAAATCCGTTTGGTCATGGTTAGTGACATATACCTACTTTTGTTTGTCACAGTACATGGTTACCACGCCGTGTCACTACGTATTGAAGGTCTCAGTGCTTTCTTGTTGATAGCTAATGTTCCCAAACCATTGTTACGCCCTCTGAATATTTGTGACTCGTGTTGTGAGTTGTCAACGTTGACCACATGAAGTGAAATTCATTGTTCATGGTCAGTGAGATATGCGTACTCTGGGTGGTCACTGTGCATTGTAGCCACACTGTGCCACTACATATTGAAGGTATTTGTACTTGCTAGTCGATAACTAGTATTCACAAACCATTATCTTCCACCCTGACCATTTGTGACTCGTGTTATGAGTTGTCAACGTTTACCACACGTGGTGACATTCTTTGGTCATGGTCAGTGACATTTGCATACCTTGGTTGGTCATCGTGCATGGTATCCACACCGTGCCACAACGTATTGTGGCTCCTTGTGCTTGCTATTTGATACTTGGTGTTCCCAAACCATTGTTTCCCCCTTTGACCATTTGTGACTCGTATTATGAGTTGTCGACGTTAACCAGACACAGCGAATTTCTTTTGTCAAAGGCAATACATATGCCTACTTTGGTCGGTCATTTACATGGTAGCCACACCGTGCTACTACTGACTGAAGGTCGTTGCACTTGCTAGTTGAGAGCTGATATTCCTAAATGATTGTTTCCTCCCCTGACCGTTTGTGAATCGTGTTATGGTTGGTCAACGTTGACCACCCATATTGAAATTCTCTGGTCATGGTCAGTGACATATGCCTAGTATGGATGATTGGTGTGCACATTAGCCACACCGTGCCAGTACGTATTGAAGTTATTTGTCCTTTCTAGTCCATGCAGAGGGTTCCCAAACCATTTTCTCTCCCTTTGACCATTGGTGACTCGTGTTTTGAGTTGTCAATGTTGACCACACACAGTGGACTTCTTTGGTCATAGTCAATGACGTATTCATCCTTTGGTTGGTCACTATGCACGCTAGACTCAGCGTGCCGCTACTTGTTGAAGTTGTTCGTACTTCCTAGTTGATAACTAGTGTTCCTAACCCATTGTTTCCCCCTTTGACCATTTGTGACTCGTGTGATGAGTTGTCAATGTTGACCACACACTGTGAAATTCGTTTGGTCATGGTTAGTGACATATGCCTACCCTGGTTTGTCACAGTACATGGTTACCACACCGTGTTACTACGTATTGAAGGTATTTGTTTTTTCTAGTCAATAGCTAGTGTTCCCAAACCAATGTTACCCCCCTTTGACTATCTCCGACTCGTGTTGTGAGTTTTCAACGCTGATCACATGAAGTGAAATTCGTTGGTCATGGTCAGTGACATATGCATGCTTTGGTTGGTCACTGTGCATGGTTGCCACGCTGTGTCACTGCATATTGAAGGTATTTGTACTTGCTACTCCATGACTAGTATTTACAAACCATTATCTTCCACCCTGACCATTTGTGACTCATGTTATGAGTTGTCAAAGTTTACCACACTTAGTGACATTATTTAGTCATGGTCAGTGATATATGCCTACTTTGGTTGGTCATTGTGCATGGTATCCACACCGTGCCACAACGTATTGAAGCTCATTTTGCTTGCTATTTGATACTTGGTGTTCCCAAACCATTGTTTCCCCCTCTGACCATTTGTGACTCGTAGTATGAGTTGTCGACGTTGACCAGACACAGCGGATTTCTTTCGTCAAAGGCAGTACATATGCCTATAGGGATGTTCCGTGGACGACCTGGAGGACAGATATGCGACCGCATTATGAGACCCCCCCTATCCCCCCACAGCTAAGGCTCAAAGGTAGAGCTGAGGTATCACAACATGGCCGTCCCCCCCCCAGGTCGCGAGCCTATTCTAGATTGCGCGTACGAGGATTCAAACCCAGGACCTACCGCTCCAGAATCTAACTCTATAAGCACTAAGCCAACTCACATGGTGTTCATATGATGTCCAAATGACATTACAAGGGTTGCTATGGGTAAAAGGGCATAAAATAAGTGGGTGTAAGATTAGAGCGTAGTTTTCAAAAGTGTGAATGATAACAAAGTTAGTTTAATCATAAAAAAATCACACAGATGGAATTTCAAAATTTGCAACTTCGAGCTTGAATAACCTTTCAACCATTGCTCCGATTGATCAGCCGTAAGAAGGAAAGTTGACTACACACAGTCAAACCCTCTTTATGATATCCAGTGACACAAGTATGCTTTGGATGGTCATTGTGCATGGTAGCCACACCGTGCCACCACTTATCGAAGGTCTTTGTACTTTCTCGTGGATACCGAGTATTCCCAAACCATTGTTTCTCCCTCTGCCCATTTTTGACTTGTATTATGAGTTGTGAATGTTGACCACACACACTAAACGTCTTTGGTCATGAGCAGTGATGTATGCCTACTTGGGTAGGTCATTGTGCACGCTAGCCACACCGTGTCAATACATACGAAAAATCTTTGAACTTACTAGAAGATACATAGTATTTTGAAACTATGTTTTCCCCCTCTGACCATTTGTGACTCGTGTTATGGGTTGTGAACGGTGACCACCCATACTGAAATTCTTTGGTCATAGTTAGTGACATATGCCTACTTTGGTTTGTCACTGTACGTGGTTACCACGCCGTGTCACTACGTATAGAAGGTCGTTGTGATTTCTAGTTGATAGCTAGTGTTCCCAAACCATTGTTACCCCCCTCTGACTATCAGTGACTCGTGTTGTGAGTTGTCAACGCTGACCACATAAAGTGAAACTCGTTGGTCATGGTCAGTGACATATGCATACTTTGGTTGGTCACTGTGCATGGTAGCCATGCTGTGCCACTATACATTGAAGGTATTTGTACTTGCTACTTGATGACTAGTATTGAAAAACCATTGTCTTCCACTCTGGCCATTTGTGACTCTTGTTATGAGTTGTCAAAGCTTACCACACTTAGTGACATTATTTGGTCATGGTCAGTGACATATGCCTACTTTGGTTGGTCATCCTGCATGGTATCCACATCGTGCCACAAGTTATTGAAGGTGCTTGTACTTGCTAGTAGATACCTGGTGTTCCCAAACCATTGTCTCCCCCTCTGACCATTTGTGACTCCTGTTATGAGTTGTCAACGCTGACCACACACAACGGATTTCTTTGGTCAAAGGTAGTACATATGCCTACTTTGGTCGGTCATTGTGCATCGTAGCCACACCGTGCTTATACTGATTGAAGTTCGCTGTACTTGCTACTCAAGAACTGATATTCAGAGACAATTGTTTCCCCCTCTGACAATTTGTGACTCGTGTTATGGTTGGTGAATGTTGACCACTTATATTGAAATTCTTTCATCATGGTCAGTGACATATGCCTAGTTTGGTTGTTTGGTGTGCATAGTAGCAACACCGTGCCACTACGTATTGAAGTTCTTTGTCCTTTCTAGTCGATACAAAGGGTTCCCAAACCATTGTCTCTCCCTGTGACCATTTGTGACTCGTGTTATGAGTTGTCAATCTTGACCATACATAGTGGACTTTTTCTGTCAAAGTCAGTGACGTGTGCATCCTTTGGTTGGTCACTGTGCACGCTAGCCACACCGTGCCACTAATTGTTGAAGATATTTCTACTTGCTAGTTGATAACTAGTGTTCCCAACCCATGGTGTCTCCCACTGACCATTTGTGACTCGTGTTATGAGTTGTCAACGTTACCCACGCTGTGCGAAATCCGTTTGGTCATGGTTAGTGACATATGCCTACTTTTCTTTGTCACTGTACATGGTTACCACGCCGTGTCACTACGTATTGAAGGTCTCTGTGCATTCTTGTTGATAGCTAGTGTTCCCAAACCATTGTCTCCCCCTCTGACCACTTGTGACTCCCATTATGAGTTGTCAACGCTGGTCACACACAACAGATTTCTTTGGTCAAAGGTAGTACATATGCCTACTTTGGTCGGTCCTTGTGCATGGTAGCCACAGTGTGCTTACACTGATTGAAGCTCGATGTACTTTCTACCTGAGAACTGATACTCACAGACCATTGTTTCCCCATCTGACAATTTGTGACTCGTGTTATGGTTGCTGAATGTTGACCACTTATATTGAAATTCTTTCATCATGGTCAGTGACATATGCCTAGTTTGGTTGTTTGGTGTGCGTAGTAGCCACACCGTGCAACTACGTATTGAAGTTCTTTGTCCTTTCTAGTCGATACATAGGGTTCCCAGACCATTGTCTCTCCCTTTGATCATTTGTGACTTGTGTTATGAGTTGTCAGTGTTGACCATACATAGTGGACTTCTTCGGTCATAGTCAGTGACGTGTGCATCCTTTGGTTGGTCACTGTGCACGCTAGCCACACCGTGCCTCTACTTGTTTAAAATCTTTCTACTTGCTAGTTGATAACTAGTGTTCCCAACCCATGGTTTCCTCCACTGAGCAATTGTGACTCGTGTTATGAGTTTTCAACGTTGACCACACACTGTGAAATCCGTTTGGTCATGGTTAGTGACATATGCCCACTTTGGTTTGTCCCTGTACATGGTTACCACGCGGTGGTACTACTCATTGAAGGTATTCGTGCTTTCTAGTTAATAGCTAGTGTTTGCAAACCATTGTTATCCCTCTTTGACTATCTGTGACTCGTGTTGTGAGTTGGCAATACTCACCACATGAAGTGAAATTCGTTGGTCATGGTCAGTTGCACATGCATACTTTGGTTGGTCACTATCCATGGTAGCCACGCTGTGCCACTACATGTTGAAGGTATTTGTACTTGCTACTCGATAAGTAGTATTTACAAACCATTGTCTTCCACTCAGACCATTCGTGAATCGTGTTATGAGTCGTCAAAGTTTACCACACTTAGTGACATTATTTGGTCATGGTCAGTGACATATGCCTACTTTCGTTGGTCATCGTGCATGGTATCCACACTGTGCCACAATGTATTGAAGGTCCTTGTGCTTGCTAGTGAATACCTGGTGTTTCCAAACCATTATCTTCCCCTCTGACCATTTGTGACTCCTGTTATGAGATGTCAACGTTGACCACACACAGCGGATTTCCTTGGTCAAAGGCAGTACATATGCCTACTTTGGTTGGTCATTGTGCATGGAAGCCACAACGTGCTTATACTGATTGAAGGTCTATGTACTTGCTACTTGAGAACTGATATTCCCAGACCATTCTTTCCCCCTCTGACCATTAGTGACTCGTGTTATGGTTGGTGATTGTAGACCACCCATGTTGAAATTCTTTGGTCATGGTCAGTGACATGTGCCTAGTTTGGTTGTTTCGTGTGCATAGTAGCCACACCGTGCCACTACGTATTAAACTTCTTTGTCCTTTCTAGTCAATACATAGGGTTCCCAAACCATTGTGTCTTCCTCTGACCACTTGTGACTCGTGTTATGAGTTGTCAATGTTTACCATACATAGTGGACTTCTTCGGTCATAGTCCATGACGTGTGCATCCTTTGGTTGGTCACTGTTCAAGCTAGCCACACCGTGCCACTACTTGTTTAAAATCTTTCTTGTTGCTAGTTGATAACTGGTGTTCCCAACCCATGGTTTCCCCCATTGACCAATTGTGACGTGTGTTATGAGTTGTCAACGTTGACCACACACTGTGACATCCATTTGGTCATGGTTAGTGACATATGCCTACTTTGGTTTGTCCCTGTACATGGTTGCCACGCGGTGGTACTAGACATTGAAGGTATCCGTGCTTTCTAGTTAATAGCTAGTGTTTCCAAACCATTGTTACCCCCCTTTGACTATCCGTGACTCGTGTTGTGAGTTGGCAACGCTGACCACATGAAGTGAAATTTGTTGGTCATGGTCAGTTGCACATGCATACTTTGGTTGGTCACTATCCATGGTAGCCACGATGTGCCACTACATATTGAAGGTATTTGTACTTGCTACTCGATAACTAGTATTCACAAACCATTGTCTTCCACTCTGACCATTCGTGAATCGTGTTATGAATCGTCAAAGTTTACCACACTTAGTGACATTATTTGGTCATGGTCAGTGACATATGCCTACTTTCGTTGGTCATCGTGCATGGTATCCTCACTGTGCCACAACGTATTGAAGGTCCTTGTGCTTGCTAGTTAATACCTGGTGTTCCCAAACCATTGTCTCCCCCTCTGACCATTTGAGACTCCTTTTATGAGCTGTCAACGTTGACCACACACAGCGGATTTTTTTTGTCAAAGGCAGTACATATGCCTACTTTGGTTGGTCATTGTGCATGGAAGCCACAACGTGCTTATACTGATTGAAGGTCTATGTACTTGCTGGTTGAGAAATGATATTCCCAGACCATTGTTTCCCCCTCTGACCATTAGTGACTCGTGTTATGGTTGGTGAATGTAGACCACCCATATTGAAATTCTTTGGTCATGGTCAGTGACATCTGCCTAGTTTGGCTGTTTGGTGTGCATGGTAGCCACACCGCACCACTACGTTTTGAAGTTTTTTGTCCTTTCTAGTCGATACATTGGGTTTCCACACCATTGTCTCTCCCTCTGATCATTCGTGACTCGTGTTATGCGTTGTCAATGTTGACCACACATAGTGGAATTCTTCGGCCATAGTCAGTGACATATGCATCATTTGGTTGGTCACTGTGCACGCCAGGCACACCGTGCCACTACTTGTTGAAAATCTTTCTACTTGCTACTTGATAACTAGTATTCCCAACCCATGGTTTCCCCCACTGACCATTTGTGACTCGTGTTATGAGTTTTTAACGTTGACCACACACTGTGAACTCCGTTTTGTCATGGTTAGTAACATATGCCTTGTTTTGTTTTTCACTGTACATGGTTACCACGCCGTGTCACTACATATTGAAGGTATTTGTGCTTTCTAGTTAATAGCTAGTGTTCCCAAACCATTGTTACCCCCCTTTGACTATATGTGACTTGTGTTGTGAGTTATCAACGTTGACCACATGAAGTGAAGTTCGTTGGTCATGGTCAGTGACATATGCATCCTTTGGTTGATCACTGTACATGGTAGCCACGCCGTGCCACTTCATATTGAAGGTATTTTTACTTGCTACTTGATAACTAGTATTCACAACCCATTGTCTTCCACTCTGAGCATTTGTGACTCATGTTATGAGCTGTCAATGTTTACCACACTTAGTGACATTGTTTGGTCATGGTCAGTGACATATGCCTACTTTGGTTGGTCATCGTGCATGGTATCCTCACCGTGCCAAAACGTATTGAAGCTCCTTGTGCTTGCTAGTTGATACTTGGTGTTCCCAAACCATTGTTTCCCCCTCTGAACATTTGTGACTCGTATTATGAGTTGTCAATGCTGAGCACACACGGTGTATTTCTTTGATCAAAGGTAGTACATATGCCTACTTTGGTCGGTCATTTTATATGGTAGCGACACCGTGCTACTACTGACTGAAGGTCGTTGTACTTGCTAGTTGAGAACTGATATTTCCTTAGCATTGTTTCCTCCCCTGACCGTTTGTGATTCGTGTTATGGTTGGTCAATGTTGACCACCCATATTGAAGTTCTCTGGTCATGGTCAGTGACATATGCCTATTTTGGTTGTTTGGTGTGCATATGAGCCACAGCGTGCCACTACGTATCGAAGTTATCTGTCCATTCTATTCAATACATAGGGTTCCCAAACCATTGTCTCTCCCTCTGACCATTTGTGACTCGTGTTATGAGTTGTCAACGTTGACCACACATAGTGGACTTCTTCGGTCATAGTCAGTGACATATGCATCCTTTGGTTGGTCACTGTGCATGATAGCCACACCGTGCCACTACTTGTTGAAAATATCTCTACCCGCTAGTTTATAACTAGTGCTCCCAACCCATGGTTTCCCCCACTGACCATTTGTGACTTGTGTTGTGAGTTTTCAATGTTAACCACACTGTGTGAAATCCGTTTGGTCATGGTTAGAGACATCTGCCTACTTTTGCTTGTCACTGTACATGGTTACCACGCCGTGTCACTACGTATTGAAGGTCTCTGTGATTTCTTGTTCATAGGTAGTGCTCCCACACCATTGTTACGCCCTCTAAATATCTGTGACTCGTGTTGTGAGTTGTCAACGTCGACCACATGAAGTGAAATTCTTTGTTCATGGTCAGTGACATATGCGTACTTTGGGTGGTCACTGTGCATTGTAGCCACACTGTGCTGCTACATATTGAAGGTATTTGTACTTGCTAGTCGATAACTAGTATTCACAAACCATTCTCTTCCACCCTGACCATTTGTGACTCGTGTTATGAGTTGTCAACGTTTACCACACATGGTGACCTTCTTTGGTCATGGTCAATGACATATGCATACCTTGGTTGGTCATCGTGCATGGTATCCACACCGTGCCACAACGTATTATGGCTCCTTGTGCTTGCTATTTGATACTTGGTCTTCCCAACCCATTGTTTTCCCCTTTGACCATTTGTGAATCGTATTATGAGTTGTCGACGTTGACCAGACACAGCGGATTTCTTTCGTCAAAGGCAGTACATATGCCTAGTTTGGTCCGTCGTTTACATGGTAGCCACACCGTGCAAGTACTGAATGAAGGTCGTTGCACTTGCTAGTTGAGAACCAAGATTCCCAAACCATTTTTTCCTTCCCTGACCGTTTGTGAATCGTGTTATGGTTGGTCAACGTTGACCACCCATATTGAAATTCTCTAGTCATGGTCAGTGACATATGCCTAGTTTGGATATTTGGTGTGCATATTAGCCACACCGTGCCAGTACGTATTGAAGTTTTTTTTCATTTCTAGTCCATGCATAGGGTTCCCCAACCATTGTCTCTCCCTCTGACCATTCGTGACTCGTGTTTTGAGCTGTCAATGTTGATTACACACAATGGAATTCTTCGGTTATAGTCAGTGACGTATTCATCCTTTGGTTGGTTGCTGTGCACATTAGCCACACCGTGCCACTACTTGTTGAAGTTGTTCGTACTTGCTAGTTGATAACTAGTGTTCCTAACCCATTGTTTCCCCCTCTGACCATTTGTGACTCGTGTGATGAGTTTTCTATGTTGACCACACACTGTGAAATTCGTTTGGTCATGGTTAGTGACATATGCCTACCTTGGTTTGTCAGAGTACATGGTTACCACGCCGTGTCACTACGTATTGAAGGTATTTGTTTTTTCTAGTCAAAAGCTGGTGTTCCCAAACCAATGTTACCCCCCTTTGACTATCTGTGACTCGTGTTGTGAGTTTTCAACGCTGACCACATGAAGTGAAATTCGTTGGTCATGGTCAGTGACATATGCATACTTTGGTTGGTCACAGTGCATGGTCGCCATGCTGTGCAACTGCATATTGCAGGTATTTGTACTTGCTACTCCATGACTAGTATTCACAAACCATTATCTTCCACCCTGACCATTTGTGACTCATGTTATGAGTTGTCAAAGTTTACCACACTCAGTAACATTATTTGGTCATGGTCAGTGACATATGCCTATTTTGGTTGGTCATTGTGCATGGTATCCACACCGTGCCACAACGTATTGAAGCTCATTTTGCTTGCTATTTGATACTCGGTGTTCCCAAACCATTGTTTCCCCCTCTGACCATTTGTGACTCGTAGTATGAGTTGTCAACGTTGACAAGACACAGCGGATTTCTTTCGTCAAAGGCAGTACATATGCCTACTTTGGTCGGTCATTGTGCATGGTAGCCACTCTGTTACTACTGACTGAAGTTCGTTGTACTTGCTAGTTGGTATCTAGTATTCCCAGACCATTGTTTCCCCCTCTGACAATTCGTGACCCATGTTATGAGTTGACAACATTGACCACACATCGTAAAATCATTTGGTCATGGTTAGTGGCACATGCCTAATCTGGTTGGTCATTGTGCATGGTAGCCACACCGTGCCACCACTTATCAAAGGTCTTTGTACTTGCTCGTCGATACCGAGTATTCCCAAACCATTGTTTCTCCCTCTGCCCATTTTTGACTTGTATTATGAGTTGTGAATGTTGACCACACACACTAAACTTCTTTGGTCTTGAGCAGTGATGTATGCCTACTTGGGTAGGTCATTGTGCACGCTAGCCACACCGTGCCAATACATACAAAAAATCTTTGTACTTGCTAGAAGATACATAGTATTTTGAAACTATGTCTTCCCCCTCTGACCCCATTTGTGACTTGTGTTATGGGTTGTGAACGGTGACCACCCATACTGAATTTCTTTGGTCATGGTTGGTGACATATGCCTACTTTGGTTTGTCACTGTACGTGGTTACCACGCCGTGTCACTACGTATAGAAAGTTGTTGTGCTTTCTAGTTGATAGATAGTGTTCCCAAACCATCGTTACCCCCCTCTGACTATCTGTGACTCGTGTTTTGAGTTGTCAACGCTGACCAGATGGAGTGAAACTCGTTGGTCATGGTCAATGACATATGCATATTTTGGTTGGTCACTGTGCATGGTAGCCACGCTGTGCCACTATATAATGAATGAATTTGTACTTGCTACTTGATGAATAGTATTCACAAACCATTCTCTTCCACTCTGGCCATTTGTGACTGGTGTTATGAGTTGTCAAAGTTTACCACACTTAGTCACATTATTTGGTCATGGTCAGTGACATATCCCTACTGTGTTTGGTCATCCTGCATGGTATCCACATCGTGCCACGTCTTATTGAAGGTGCTTGTGCTTCCTAGTTGATATCCGGTGTTCCGAAACCATTGTCTCCCCCTCTGACCATTTGTGACTCCTATTATGAGTTGTCAACGCTGATTACACACAACAGATTTCTTTGGTCAAAGGTAGTACATATGCCTACTTTGGTCGGTCATTGTGCATCGTAGCCACACCGTGCTTATACTGATTGAAGTTCGCTGTACTTGCTACTCGAGAACTGATATTCACAGACCATTGTTTCCCCCTCTCACAATTTGTGACTCGTGTTATGGTTGGTGAATGTTGACCACTTTTATTGAAATTCCTTCATCATTGTCAGTGACATATGCCTAGTCTGGTTGTTTGGTGTGCATAGTAGCCACACCGTGCCACTACGTATTGAAGTTCTTTGTCCTTTCTAGTCAATACATAGGGTTCCCAAACCATTGTCTCTCCCTCTGACCATTTGTGGCTCGTGTTATGAGTTGTCAATGTTGACCATACATAGTGGACTTCTTCGGTCATAGTCAGTGATGTGTACATCCTCTGGTTGGTCACTGTGCACGCTAGCCACACCGTGCCACTAATTGTTGAAAATCTTTCAACTTGCTAGTTGATAACTAGTGTTCCCAACCCATGGTTTCCCCCATCGACCAATTGTGACTCGTGTTATGAGTTTTCAACGTTAACCACGCTGTGTGAAATCTGTTTGGTCATGGTTAGTGACATATGCCTACTTTTGTTTGTCACTGTACATGGTTACCACGCCGTGTCACTACGTATTGAAGGTCTCTGTGCTTTTTTGCTGATAGCTAGTGTTCCCAAACCATTGCTACACCCTCTGAATATCTGTGACTCATGTTGTGAGTTGTCATTGTTGACCACATGAAGTGAAATTCTTTGTTTATGATCAGTGACATATGCGTACCCTGGATGGTCACTGTGCATTGTAGCCATGCTGTGCCACTACATATTGAAGGTATTTGTACTTGCTAGTTGATAACCACTATTCACAAACCATTATCTTCCACCCTGACCATTTGTGACTCGTGTTATGAGTTGTCAAAGTTTACCACACATGGTGACATTCTTTGGTAATGGTCAGTGAAATATGCATACCTTGGTTGGTGATCGTGCATGGTATCCACACCGTGCCACAACGTATTGTGGCTCCTTGTGCTTGCTATTTGATACTTGGTGTTCCCAAACCATTGTTTCCCCCTTTGACCATTTGTGACTCGTATTTTGAGTTGTCGACGTTGACGAGACACAGTGGATTTTTTTCGTCAAAGGCAATACATATGCCTACTTTGGTCGGTCATTTACATGGTAGCCACTCCGTGCTACTACTGACTGAAGGTGGTTGCACTTGCTAGTTGAGAACTGATATTCCCAAACGATTCTTTCCTCCCCTGACCGTTTGTGAATCGTGTTATGGTTGGTCAACGTTGACCACCCATATCAAAATTCTCTGGTCATGGTCAGTGACATATGCCTAGTTTGGATGTTTGGTGTGCATATTAGCCACACCGTGCCAGTACGTATTGAAGTTATTTTTCCTTTCTAGTCCATGCATAGGGTTCCCAAACCATTGTCTCTCCCTTTGACCATTCGTGACTCGTGTTTCGAGTTGTCAATGTTGACCATACACAGTGGACTTCTTTGGTCATAGTCAGTGACGTATTCATCCTTTGGTTGGTCGGTATGCATGCTAGCCACACCGTGCCGCTACTTGCTGAAGTTTTTTGTACTTCCTAGTTGATAACTAGTGTTCCTAACCCATTGTTTTCCCCTCTGACCATTTGTGAATCGTGTGATGAGTTTTCAATGTTGACCACACACTGTGAAATTCGTTTGGTCATGGTTACTGACATATGCCTACCTTGGTTTATCACACTATGTATTCAAGGTATTTGTTTTTTCTAGTCAATAGCTAGTGTTCCCAAACCAATGTTACCCCCCTTTGACTATCTGTGACTCGTGTTGTGAGTTTTCAACGCTGACCACATGAAGTGAAATTTGTTGGTCATGGTCAGTGACATATGCATACTTTGGTTGGTCACTGTGCATGGTAGCCACGCTGTGCCACTATAAATTGAAGGTATTTGTACTTGCTACCCCATGACTAGTATTCACAAACCATTGTCTTCCACTCTGACCATTTGTGACTCGTGTTATGAGTTGTCAATGTTTACCACACTTAGTGATGTTATTTGGTCATGGTCAGTGACATATGCCTACTTTGGTTGGTCATCGTGCATGGTATCCACACCGTTCCACAACGTATTGAAGGTCCTTGTGCTTGTTAGTTGATACCTGGTGTTCCCAAACCATTGTCTCCCCCTCTGACCAGTTGTGACTCCTATTATGAGTTGTCAACGCTGACCACACACAGCAGATTTCTTTTGTCAAAGGTAGTACATATGCCTACTTTGGTCGGTCCTTGTGCATGGTAGCCACAGTGTGCTTATACTGATTGAAGCTCGCTGTACTTGCTACTTGAGAACTGATACTCACAGACCATTGTTTCCCCATCTGACAATTTGTGACTCGTGTTATGGTTGCTGAATGTTGACCAGTTGTATTGAAACTCTTTCATCATGGTAAGTGACATATGCCTAGTTTGGTTGTTTGGTGTGCATAGTAGCCACACCGTGCCACTACATATTGAAGTTCTTTGTCCTTTCTAGTCGATACATAGGGTTCCCAAACCATTAACTCTCTTTCTGACCATTTGTGACTCGTGTTATGAGTTGTCAATGTTGACCATACATAGTGGACTTCTTCGGTCATAGTCAGTGACGTGTGCATCCTTTGGTTGGTCACTGTGCTTGCTAGCCACACCGTGCCACTACTTGTTTAAAATCTTTCTACTTGCTAGTTGATAACTTGTATTCCCAACCCATGGTTTCCCCCACAGACCAATTGTGACTTGTGTTATGAGTTTTCAACGTGGACCACACACTGTGAAATCCGTTTGGTCATGGTTAGTGACATATGCCTACTTTGGTTTGTCCCTGTACATGGTTACCATGCCGTGTCACTACATATTGAAGGTCTCTGTGCTTTCTTGTTGATAGCTAGTGTTCGCAAACCATTGTTACCCCCCTTTGACTATATGTGACTTGTGTTGTGAGTTATCAACGTTGACCACATGAAGTGAAGTTCGTTGGTCATGGTCAGTGACAGATGCATCCTTTGGTTGATCACTCTGCATGGTAGCCATGCTGTGCCACTTCATATTGAAGGTACTTGTACTTGCTACTTGATAACTAGTATTCACAAACCATTGTCTTCCACTCTGAACATTTGTGACTCGTGTTATGAGCTATCAACGTTTACCACACTTAGTGACATTATTTGGTCATGGACAGTGACATATGCCTACTTTGGTTGGTCATCGTGCATGGTATCCACACCGTGCCAAAACGTATTGAAGCTCCTTGTGCTTGCCAGTTGATACTTGGTGTTCCCAAACCATTGTTTCCCCCTCTGACCATTTGTGACTCGTATTATGAGTTGTCAACGCTGACCACACACGGTGTATTTCTTTGGTAGTACATATGCCTACATACAAAGGTAGTACATATGCCTACATTGATCGGTCATTGTGCATGGTAGCGACATCGTACTACTACTGACTGAAGGTCGTTGTACTTGCTAGTTGAGAACTGATATTTCCATAGCATTGTTTCCTCCCCTGACCGTTTGTGACTCGTGTTATGGTTGGTCAGCGTTGACCACCCATATTGAAATTCTTTGGTCATGGTCAGTGACATATGCCTATTTTGGTTGTTTGGTGTGCATATTAGCCACACCGTGCCACTACGTATTGAAGTTCTTTGTCCTTTCTATTCCATTCATAGGGTTCCCAAACCATTGTCTCTCCCTCTGACCATTTGTGACTCGTGTTATGAGTTGTCAATGTTGACCACACAAAGTGGACTTCTTCGGTCATAGTCAGTAACATATGCATCCTTTGGTTGGTCACTATGCGCGATAGCCACACCGTGCCACTACTTGTTGAAAATCTTTCTACCCGCTAGTTGATAACTAGTGCTCCCAACCCATGGTTTCCCCCACTGACCATTTGTGACTCGTGTTATGAGTTTTCAACGTTAACCACACTATGTGAAATCCGTTTGGTCATGGTTAGTGACATCTGCCTACTTTTGTTTGTCACTGTACATGGTTACCACGCCGTGTCACTACGTATTGAAGGTCTCTGTGCTTTCTTGTTGATATCTAGTGCTCCCAAACCATTGTTACGCCCTGTAAATATCTGTCACTTGTGTTGTGAGTTGTCAACGTTGACCACATGAAGTGAAGTTTTTTCTTCATGGTCAGTGACATATGCGTACTTTGGGTGGTCACTGTGCATTGTAGCCACGCTGTGCTTCTACATATTGAAGGTATTTGTACTTGCTAGTCGATACCTAGTATTCACAAACCATTATCTTCCACCCTGACCATTTGTGACTGGTGTTATGAGTTGTCAACGTTTACCACACATGGTGACATTCTTTGGTCATAGTCAGTGACACATGCATACCTTGGTTGGTCATCGTGCATGGTATCCACACCGTGCCACAACGTATTGTGTCTCCTTGTGCTTGCTATTTGATACTTGGTATTCCCAAACCATTGTTTCCCCCTTTGACCATTTTTGACTCGTATTATGAGCTGTCGACGTTGACCAGACACAGCGGATTTCTTTCGTCAAACGCAATACATATGCCTACTTTGGTCGGTCATTTACATGGTAGCCACACCGTGCTACTACTGACTGAAGGTCGTTGCACTTGCTAGTTGAGAACTGATATTCCCAAACCATTGTTTCCTTCCCTGACCGTTTGTGAATCGTGTTATGGTTGGTCAACGTTGACCACCCATATTGAAATTCTCTGGTCATGGTCAGTGACATATGCCTAGTTTGGATGTTTGGTGTGCATATTAGCCACACCGTGCCACCCATATTGAAATTCTCTGGTCATGGTCAGTGACATATGCCTACTTTGGTTGGTCATTGTGCATGGTATCCACACCGTGCCACAACGTATTGAAGCTCATTTTTCTTGCTATTTGATACTTGGTGTTCCCAAACCATTGTTTCCTTCCCTGACCGTTTGTGAATCGTGTTATGGTTGGTCAACGTTGACCACCCATATTGAAATTCTCTGGTCATGGTCAGTGACATATGCCTAGTTTGGATGTTTGGTGTGCATATTAGCCACACCGTGCCAGTACGTATTGAAGTTATTTATCCTTTCTAGTCCATGCATAGGATTCCCAAACCATTGTCTCTCCCTCTGATCATTCGTGACTTGTGTTTTGAGCTGTCAATGTTGACCACACACAGTGGACTTCTTCGGTCATAGTCAGTGACGTATTCATCCTTTGGTTGGCTGCTGTGCACGCTAGCCACATCGTGCCACTACTTGTTGAAGTTGTTCGTACTTGCTAGTTGATAACTAGTGTTCCTAACCCATTGTTTCCCCCTCTGACCATTTGTGGCTCGTGTGATGAGTTTTCTATGTTGACCACACACTGTGAAATTCGTTTGGTCATGGTTAGTGACATATGCCTACCTAGGTTTGTCACAGTACATGGTTACCACGCCGTGTCACTACGTGTTGAAGGTATTTGTTTTTTCTAGTCAAAAGCTAGTGTTCCCAAACCAATGTTACCCCCCTTTAACTATCTGTGACTCGTGTTGTGAGTTTTCAACGCTGACCACATGAAGTGAAATTCCTTGGTCACGGTTAGTGACATATGCATACTTTGGTTGGTCACTGTGCATGGTTGCCACGCTGTGCCACTGCATATTGAAGGTATTTGTACTTGCTACTCCATGACTAGTATTCACAAACCATTATCTTCCACCCTGACCATTCATGACTCATGTGATGAGTTGTCAAAGTTTACCACACTTAGTGACATTATTTGGTCATGGTCAGTGACACATGCCTACTTTGGTTGGTCATTGTGCATGGTATCCACACCGTGCCACAACGTATTGAAGCTCATTTTTCTTGCTATTTGATACTTGGTGTTCCCAAACCATTGTTTCCCCCTCTGACCATTTGTGACTTGTAGTATGAGTTGTTGACGTTGACCAGACACAGCGGATTTCTTTCGTCAAAGGCAGTACATATGCCTACTTTGGTCGGTCATTGTGCATGGTAGCCACACCGTGCTACTACTGACTGAAGGTTGTTGTACTTGCTAGTTGGTATCTAGTATTCCCAGACCATTGTTTCCCCCTCTGACAATTTGTGACCCATATTATGAGTTGACAACATTGACTAGTGGCTAGTGGCACATGCCTAATCTGGTTGGTCATTGTGCATGGTAGCCACACCGTTCCACTACTTGTTGAAAGTCTTTATACTTGCTAGTCAATAAGTAGCAAAAGGTTTCTCCCTTTGACACCAGGTCGGTTTTTGTTTATTTGTTACGCGTAGGTGCCTTCACTGGACTACTACCTCCCACCCCCCTACAAGGATGTTCCGTGGACAACCTGGATGACAGATTTGCGACCGCATTATGAGACCCCCCCTACCCCCCCACGGCTTAGGCTCAAAGGTAGAGTTGAGGTATCACTACACGGCCGCCCCCCCCACCAGGTCGCGAGCCTATTCTATATTGCGCGTACGAGGATTCAAACCCAGGACCTACTGCTCCAGATTCTAGCTCTTTAAGCACTGAGCCAACTCACATGGTGTTCATATGATGTCCAAATGACATTATAAGGGTTCCTATGGATAAACGGCATTAAATAAGGGGGTGTAAGATAAGAGGGTAGTTTTCAAAAGTGTGAATGATAACAAAGTTAGTTTAATCATAAAAAAATCACGCAGATGGAATTGCAAATTTTGCAACTTCGAGCTTGAATAACCTTTCAACCATTGCTCTGATTGATCAGCCGTAAGAAGGAAAGTTGACTACACACAGTGAAACTCTCTTTATGATATCCAGTGACACAAGCATACTTTGGTTGGTCATTGTGCATGGTAGCCACACCGTGCCACCACTTATCAAAGGTCTTTGTACTTGCTCGTCGATACCGAGTATTCCCAAACCATTGTTTCTCCCTCTGCCCATTTTTGACTTGTATCATGAGTTGTGAATGTTGACCACACACACTAAACTTCTTTGGTCATGAGCAGTGATGTATGCCTACTTTGGTAGGTCATTGTGCATGCTAGCCACACCGTGCCAATACATACGAAAAATCTTTGTACTTGCTAGAAGATACATAATATTTTGAAACTATGTATACCCCCTCTGACCCCATTTGTGACTTGTGTTATTGGTTGTGAACGGTGACCACCCATACTGAAATTCTTTGGTCATGGTTAGTGACAAATGCCTACTTTGGTTTGTCACTGTACGTGGTTACCACGCCGTGTCACTACGTATATAAAGTCGTTGTGCTTTCTAGTTGATAGCTAGTGTTCCCAAACCATCGTTACCCCCCTCTGACTGTCTGTGACTCGTGTTGTGTTGTGAGTTGTCAATGCTGACCACATGGAGTGAAACTCGTTGGTCATGGTCAATGACATATACATACATTGGTTGGTCACTGTGCATGGTAGCCACGCTGTGCCACTATATATTCAATGTATTTGTACTTGCTACTCGATGACTAGTATTCACAAACCATTGTCTCCCACTCTGGCCATTTGTGACTCGTGTTATGAGTTGTCAAAGTTTACCACACTTAGTGACATTATTTGGTCATGGTCAGTGACATATGCCTACTTTGGTTGGTCATCCTGCATGGTATCCACATCGTGCCACAAATTTTTGAAGGTGCTTGTGCTTGCTAGTTGATATCCAGTGTTCCCAAACCATTGTCTCCCCCTCTGACCATTTGTGACTCCTATTATGAGTTGTCAACGCTGACCACACACAACGGACTTCTTTGGTCAAAGGTAGTACATATGCCTACTTTGGTCAGTCATTGTGCATCGTAGCCACACCGTGCTTATACTGATTGAAGTTCGCTATACTTGCTACTCGAGAACTGATATTCACAGACCATTGTTTCCCCCTCTGACAATTTGTGACTCGTGTTATGGTTGGTGAATGTTGACCACTTCTATTGAAATTCTTTCATCATGGTCAGTGACATATGCCTAGTTTGGTTGTTTGGTGTGCATAGTAGCCACACCGAGCCACTACGTATTGAAGTTCTTTGTCCTTTCTAGTCGATACATAGGGTTCCCAAACCATTGTCTCTCCCTCTGACCATTTGTGACTCGTGTTATGAGTTGTCAATGTTGACCATACATAGTGGACTTCTTCGGTCATAGTCAGTGACATGTGCATCCTTTGGTTGGTCAATGTGCACGCTAGCCACACCGTGCCACTAATTGTTGAAAATCTTTCTACTTGCTAGTTGATAACTAGTGTTCCCAACCCATGGTTTCCCCCACTGACCAATTGTGACTCATGTTATGAGGTTTCAACGTTAACCACGCTGTGTGAAATCCGTTTGGTCATGGTTAGTGACCTATGCCTACTTTTGTTTGTCACTGTACATGGTTACCATGCCGTGTCACTACGTATTGAAGGTCTCTGTGCTTTCTTGTTGATAGCTAGTTTTCCCAAACCATTGTTACGCCCTCTGAATATCTGTGACTCGTGTTGCGAGTTGTCAACGTTGACCACATGAAGTGAAATTCTTTGTTCATGGTCAATGACATATGTGTACCCTGGGTGGTCACTGTGCATTGTAGCCACGCTGTGCCACTACATATTGAAGGTATTGTCAGGCGGAGATCCACCGCATCTCCGCTCAGGAGAAGATGGATCCGCGGAGGGGAAAATCGCTTCTTCCCACAGATCCGCGGAACGAGGCTTCCGTGGCCAGAGATCCGCGGAGAAGGATAAAGGGAAACTGCGGAGCATCGGAGAACGCGCAAGGCATGCTGGCTCCCGCAATAAGATTGCGGTAGAGCGTGGGGTGGCATGGAATCTAGCAGTGGTAAAGGAAAAGAGGCGAGAAAAGGTGCCGCTAGGAGGCAGAGATCGATGGTAACCTCTCTACGGCTATTGGAAGCAAGAGCCGCGGAGGAACAAGAAAGGGAGAGACAGCAGGGTGGGAATCCGCAGTGAGAAGGGAACATGAGTCAAGCCGCGGAGAAGTTGGAGCGTCGGACGTGCAGAAACACGCGACGGCAGGACCAGAGGTCAGGCAGGAGCTCGACCAATGAGGGCTCAAGGGGGGCAGCGGTAATCAAGGAGAAGGACCGGAAGGACGCACCGCACGAAGACGAAGATTTAAGGAAGAACACAAGACCGCGAGTACCCAAGCCACGGAGTAGAGGAAGAAGCAAGTAGTAGAGTAGGAAAGTTTGGAAGTAGTCTGGTGTGTATGTGTGAGGACGAGATCCGAAGTGCGCGTAGTGCACTGCGCGGAGTCCAGGATAAGGGAAAGAGTGGTAGGAGATGTCTTAGAGAGCTAAGTTTGGTAGATATAAAGTAGTGGTGCAGCGGAGGAACTAGTGTGTGACCGATGACACAAAAAGATGCTTACCCTTTGTCTGATCTTGTGCAACTTGAGTTAATGCAAGCCTGATTCCCACTTATGTGCCCCAAAGTACTGACTTGTTGAGAACCAGATTGCCTCCTTCTGTCTAATCGACTCGCGCAAGCATCAGTTGGTTCACATTCACGCTTCACCCTCTGAGATCCGCAGCTGTTGAAGAAGTTGAAACAGTGCTCTCCACGGAGTTGTCCCGCGGAGGACAAATACTTCTCTTCCGGGTGTGCGCGGAGCATACTGCTCAATCCACCCCACTCCTGAGAACAACAAACAATGCCGCTGAGTGCTGTCATCACCAGGGAACACAAGTTGGGTGAAGGGTACCGCCGGCGACTCCGCGGCCTTGCACACGACCGCGGAACAGGGTTCCGCGGACAAAGGAGTCAGAGGCCACGAGGTGGCGGACTCTCGTGCCGGCAAGGAGTGAGCCGCGGAGCACTACCTAGGAGCAGGACCCCAAGGGCGTGAAGCATCCGCGGAAGACCAGGAGAGGTAGCAGAGGAGCAAGAAGCCGGTGCTGCATAGAACCACGGAACGGCAGAGTCGCGGAGTAATCCAGACGCGGAATTAGAGACTGCAGGAGAAGCACAGTGTGCGGCAAAATTTGGGGTATCAGTGTCATGGTGCGGTGAGCGTGGACAGTTCCTTGCTCTTTGCTAGCAGAACTGCACGAGCCTTCAGATTCAGTCATACATATCGGCAGCCAGCTTCGTGCATCAAGATACGCGGAGGCGGCAGTAGCAGCATTCACAACAAGCTTCTTTACGCCACTTCTTGCCGCGGCGTGCAGCCACACAGGCGGGCAGTAGAGAGACCTCGCCCACACCCTCTCGCACACCTGTCAGTTCATCGCCGGGCGCAGACCCATTGGGACAGCACCGAAGAGTCACCGAGTGGCTGGAACAGCTACACTGGCGGCGTATCATGTACGCGCTGCAGGACCACGTGGAGGTGGAAAGCGTACACAGCCAAGATGTGCGCAGAACCCACCAGCTCCAGGCCAACGACTCTATGGAGCACATGTGGTTTTCCAATGTACCACCGCCAGCAGACGGACTCTCCAAGACTGGGAGATCACTGGCATATCAAGGACCAGTTTATCAGCGGCGCGGCGGAATGCAACAGTCATGGGCAGCAGAGGAGGAGCACCTACCATCCGCGCCCCTAGCAGGGATGGAAACCTCCTCGCCTCCACTTGTCTCCAGAGAGCCAACCTTCGGGGTGGCCCACCGCTACCAAGCACAGCTGGGATACATGCCAGTGGAACGCTCACCTTTGTTAAAGGGAGAAAGGGGGGTAAGACAGCCTCCGCAAGAAGCATGCACCGAACAGCAGGGCAGGTCACCTGTGATGCCGCAGATGAGGCAGCAGCACTACCCACCCATAGCAGAACAGGCGGAGGGGGATCAGACAACCGGGGCTGGACTTTCCAACGCGATGGAGGGAGTATCCCTACAGGTGAATCCGCGGTTGACTGCCGCGGACACCCAGTAACACCAAGCGTGAGGGCAACGGCGAGCCACAACCCACAATTCACTGGATGGCAAGGAACACCGCAGGGGGAACAGAGAGGGGGCATGATGCACCAACCCCCCCTGACACCGAAGCCATCCCACGTAAACCAGCATCCACTCACAGGGCCCCAGCCACAGCCCAACCCGGCATTGCAAGGGACTCTGCCGTACGCGGGGCCTGCAACAATCTCTTCTACCACAGCCCCACCAGGATGGATGATGATGGGCACCTGGGCCACGCCCTCTGCGGTGGGAGTGCCACCGCAGGCACCTATGCAGCAGATACCGTCACAGCAAGCACCGACCCCTATGACGTCGTAACTAATGCCCGTGGCGGTTGGACACCCAGTCTATCACCAGCAACCGATGGGTACCGCTCCAGCTGGAATTGTGGTCCATCCAGCACTACCTACCAGCCAGGTGCAGACCACTGTGCCCCACCCCGCCTACCCAGCGCCCTCGCCAAATCCAGGGACTACTGCGACACCTGCAGTATCTACTACCGCCCCGCTCTACCACCCTGCAGTGTCACATCCTATACCTCAGGGCTACTGGTTTCCAGGACCTACGGTCCCCGCCGCCCCGAACACACAGGCACCGCCCCTTGGGACTACCTTTTACTCCGCACCCTACGCGACACAGGCGACCCCTGCGACTCACTACTATACTCTTTCGGCGACAGCCCCAATGAGTAACCCCACACCTGCACCCCAGGGGCAGCCACAAACTAGCCACGTGGGTTACTCGGCGGTCACAGCCTCGCACACCAACCCCCCCCTTTCCAGCCTCGCACCCGTTCCCCGCGGTGACATCCATGGCCAACCGAAATACTGTGCCCCAGCTGCAGTACGTACACGCACAGCCAGCTAACATTCCGTGGCTGGAGAACTTCAAAGAGACCCCTGAAGAGGACCCATGGACATGGTTGAAGATCACGACACATGCAAGCATAGGACGGATCCCACCAGACCTTTGCCTGGCCACCGCGGGGCTCCATCTGCAGGGTGCTGCGGAGGACTGGTACAATGCACGAGCGCCGTTCAACTCCTTCAAGGATTTTGGCAACGCGCTGATCGAGCGCTTCAAGCGGCTTACCAAGGAAGAAGCACTCCGCAAGATTGAAAAGGAAGTAATGCGGAAGGACACCAACATCCGCAGGTTTTTGGATCAATTCCTCACTTGGGCATCAATTGCAAAGAACCCTCAAGGGGAAGGACTACCGCTATGGGTACTCCTGTAGAATCTCATCCGCGCCCTCCCCGATGAGATCAGCAGCCTGATGATCCCTGAGTGCTACCAGTTGCTGCAGGATGCGGTGCAAGACGCCACGGCCATTTCCACACGGCAACGGTCTACGCGACAGCATCAGGGTGGAGACTCTCATACTCTAGCACCAGCAGCACAGGCCTCTGAGCCCAAGCCGAAGGCGTGTTACACCTGCTAGAGCATGGAACACATCGCTCGAGACTGTCCGCGCAAAAGACAGGGTGTTCCGCGAACCGATCCCATGCAGTAGGACCCTATGGTCCAGCACTGGCAGTGGTACTATAATCAACCATGGCAGGACCAGCAACATCAGCAGCAGACGCAAGCTGGGCGGCAGGCACTGGACCATCAAAACCAGACTGCCCCGGGAGTGCAGGGCATTCTGCCCAACCCACAGGCACCCGCAAACTCTACGAGCGGAGCCCGCAATGTCAAGCTGGGGGTACCGATGGCGGAGGAGGAGACTACAGAGTTGCCTCCCACCAGAGCGGAGACCACTCTCATTACATGAGCCCAAGAATTAGGTTTGCGCGGATGGGATCTACAGATGGCAGCCAAAGTATAGGAAGACATGCGGCGCAAGGCAGAGGCCACGGAGGAACGATTCCAAGAGGCAGTTGCTAAACGAACCGTCGTGCCCAAGAAACGACGGCAGACAAAACCACCACCCGCAGCGGAAAAGCAACCTGTCCCATCTTCGTTCGCACCAACAAGAGCTCCAGCGGCCACAGAGGGAAGCACTGATCCCGTCCAACGTCTATTTAGCACTCCCATCGCGGAAGTCAACTTCTTTGAGTTCCTCCGCATTCATCCAGAGATCGCACCGCGACTGAAAGAGGAATTCTCCAGAGCCAATCAACGACTCCAAGCAGTGGGCATCTCTCTCGACTGAACTATGCCTACCCCTGGTACACAGAACACCCGCCGTGCGGTACTCGACACTTCCCTAGCATTAAGTCTCGCGGAAGATGAGTGGGGATGGGCACCGCAGCCCTTGGAACCCCCGCGACGGGATGACAACCACTACGAGGTCGCTTGCTGCATGGTTTGGATATGTGGAAGGAAGTTCATGGCCATCATTGACACAGGGGCTACCCACACGACTGTGGCGTTCCGCGTCCTTCTAGTGGTCGGGTGGGCAGACCGCATCCTCCCCACCGGGCGCCTTTTCACCAACTCCGCGGGCGGAATGGACTATGGAGATGGGGAAGTTCACGGCCTACCCATGCAGGTGGGATCTCTCCATGAACCATTGAACGTCCAAGTTATGTAAGCCAGAACGTATGACGTGCTCCTTGGGATGGATTACTTGGTACCGCGACGGGGCAACCTCCTCTTCTCCCTTGGAATCATGCAGCTCAGCTCTGCATCTGGGGAGGACACGTGTTGCTCCATTACCATCAGAGACAGGGTAGCAGTGCCTGTGACCAGCGGCGAATCCTTCTCCCTCCTGGATACTGCGGCAGAGGACTCTCAAGTTCATGCAAGTAGGTCGCCGTCTATCACAGCTAACTTGCCTGACGCGGAACAGGTGACGGCACGTGCCTGGCAAGAAATCGCAGAGGAGTCAACTGAGCCTGGAGTACAGACCAACCTCCTGGGATTGTGGCAGAGAGGACAACAAATCTTAAGGGATGGACATCCACTTGAGGACAAGGAGGAGTTCTACCCACTCCGCGAGTAAGCGCCATCACCACCCCCGCGATGGGATCACATGCTCCATTCACGACTTTCCCCCGCACAAAAACAGGATTTCTGTGACCTGCTGGATGCATTCGCGGACATCTTCGCTGGATCCGCGGTTGACCTGGGGGCTGTGGAAGCCTTCCATGTCATCTCCACGGGGGAATCCGCGCCCACAAAACAGAAGGTGCGGCGCATCCTTCCGGAGCAGGAGAAGATCATCACAGAGGGGCTCACAGAGCTCAAGACACAGAGGGTGATTGTCCCAATCGTCAGTCCCTGGCGTGCCAACTTGGTCATCGTAAGGAAGCAGGACGGGTCCAAGCAATTCTGCATTGACTTCCGCGATCTCAACCGTGTGACCGAGGAAGATGCGTACCCCATGCCTCTGATTGTCGACATACAGGAGCGCCAGCGGGGTTGCGGATGGTTTGCAAAACTTGACGTGAAGGCCGCCTTTCATGCCGTTCCCATGCACCCAGACTCCATCACCAAAACTGCGTTTGTGACACCAGAAGGCCTATATGCGTTTACACGCATGCCCTTTGGACTCCGCAACGCAAGCGCGACATTTCAGCGAGTCATGGACTCCACCCTCTGCGGAATCCCCAACGTCAGCTGCTACATTGACAACATCATGGTCGCGGCCCACACCTTCGAGGAACTGTTCTCCTCCCTGGCCACTGTCTTTGCTGCCCTCCGCAGGGCCAACCTGAAGCTCAAGGCAGCCAAGTACTCTATCGGAGCCACGGAAATGGAGTTCCTGGGTTTCGTGATGAGCGCGGATGGCATCAAGACTGATCTAGAAAAGATCGCGGCAGTACAGGAATGGCGTCAGCCCACTTCCGTGGGGCAAGTCAAGATCTTCGTGGGCTTCATCTCCTTCTACCGGAAGTTTGTGCATGACCACGTGCGTATGATCAAGCCGCTCCAGGAGTTGACACACCAGGACGTACCGTTTGAATGGACGTCAGCTTGCGCGAACGCCTGGAAGGAAATCAAGCACCGCCTCGTTACCGCGCCCATGTTCGAGTTCCCCGACTTCAACCTCCCATTCTCCATCACCACCGACTGGTCGCGGGACGGGCTTGGCGCCATCCTATCCCAGACAGTACAGGAACCCACACAGAAGGTGATTGCCTACGCCAGTCGTGCCCTCACTGAAGAGGAGCGGAAGTACCCGCCGGTGAAGGGCGAATGCTTGGCTGTCCTTTGGGCACTCCAACACTTCCGCAACTATATAAAAAACAGCAAGCCGTTCACGGTTTTCACGGACCATCAGGCTCTCCAGTGGCTCCTCACTACTCAGAACCATGAGGGCATCCTAGCCAAGTGGGCACTCCTACTGCAGGGCTACAACATGAAAATCAAGTACCAGCCTGCAGTTGCCAACCGCAATGCGGATGCCCTGAGCCGACTTCCGCGCAATGGCTGGCCAGACCCTGATCAGACACCACCGAATGCAGCGGAGGCACCTCCAAAAACTGCGGAGCCCACCCCGGATCTCGGGACACCACCTCCACCCAATGAAGCAGAATGGGAGGGAGTTGCAAGGGAATTCAATGAGGAGGAACAAGAGGTCGCCCTTCAACTCTTGAACGAACTCGATCCCGCCGCGGAGCTGGCCGTCGCGGATACCCTACCAGCTCTCTCCATGTCTGGCCTACAGCTTGCTCGCAGGTACAACCCTACCATCCGCGGTTGGACGTTGGAGGAAATTGCACCCCACCTTCCCCCACGACATGCAACCCCACGAACGTCGCGACCACCCACTGCTCCACCATAAACCTGTCCGTCGAGCCACCCGCACTCTCGTGCTCCCGCCAGACCACTCCTTGAGAACCGCCATCCCCTCACTCTGGTAGACTTCCTCCTTCACTCCCTTGAGTCTGCAGAAAGTCTCCGCACCCTCTTCAATAGTCATAATACCTCCATTTCCCCTCTTGGCATCCGCCTCTCATGCACGCGAGACAACCTGACCGGCATCCGCCTGTTATCCCGCAGCATCATTCTCACCCACTCTAGTGTACGCGGTGCCGCTGCACGTGCCTCATGCACCTGGGCACCCGCGGCCCTCACCCCCGGACCGCCCGCACCCTCCGATGTCCACGTGGCGTGGTGTTACGTGTGGATATGTGGCCGCAAGTTCATGGCCATCGTGGACACCGGCGCCACCCATACAACGATTGCGCTCCGGATGGTCCGCTCGCTCCACATGCAGCACCTCATCCAACCCACTCGACTCCGCTTCTCTATCTCCACCGGAGCCATTGACGCGCCGCTCGGACAAATCGCGGCCCTCCTCATGCAGGTGCCGAATGTACATGCGGCAGAAACCGTCCAGGTTTGCGATGTCCGCACATATGACATTCTGCTCGCGGCGGACTGGCTCGCGCCGCGCCAAGCGGATATATTGATCGGTGCAGGCATCCTCAGTCTCATTTCCAGTTCTGGCATTCAATCGTTCACCCCGCTCTTTACCTCACATCGACCATCTCCGACCACGGTCCTCTCCACTTTCGACTTCGCTCTCACCGGGGCCCGACACACTCGGCGGATAGCGCGCAGCTGGGCTCTCGCCCGCGGAACTTCCGACATGGCACGCAATCAAGGCACGGGGTCCGCGCCTTCGTCGCGGGGGGGTGGATCCTCCCGGTGGCAGCTACGCCGCCCTGCTCTTAACACGGGCGCGGGACACCGCCCGGCACGGACACCAACACCACCAACGGGGATTGCGGCTCTACCGCGGCAGGGCCCCACGACAAGGATTGCACCTGCAAGGACACCAGCACCACCCACGGCCGCAACTGGCGTATCCCGACCTGGCTCGGTAACGAGAACTCCGCCAACACCGGTGACGGCCATCGCAGCAGCGGCTGCGGCCTCACCGCGGCCCAGCCCGGCCGCAGGGATGACCCTGACACCAACCACAAGACCAGCAGCGGCAATCCCACCGCGGTCCAGTCCCGCAGAACGAACACCAACGCAGGTCTCGCCAATTGCGGCCAAATCACCAGGCTCGTCGCGACAAGGCCTGGCCACGAGCACACCGACGCGGATCCTCAGATAAATGGAGCCAGTGGCAGGGGCAACGCAGGCAGCGACAAGAACAACCGCTACACCAAAACCAAGCCCACAAGATGGGGCCCAGACCCTGATTACCCCACACCCCTCCCCGGCTATGACGACGCTCTTTCACTCGCCGCCGACCTCGCGCGGTAGCCCTACTTGGCAACCAGTACGTCCCCTGCTGGGCACAGGAACGGTGATGGAAGGGGCGAGAACGTACCTTGAAGAAAGCTCGGGGGACAGCGAGGAGTAGCCCAAGGAAGCCCTGCTGCTTGAAGTAGTAAGCAATGTCATGCTCCAGTTGCTGACAGAGATTCCCAAAGTGATCCGCGCGCAATTCGAGGATTCACTGTTCGGCAAGATGTGGCAGGTGGTACTAAAAGGAGCAGCCACGGGGGTGCTGGCCCTCGGAGTGCACGAGAGGCAGGTGCTCCTGCTGGAGACAGCAGGCGCAGAACGCCTTGTCTTGGCGTTGCGGGACAGCCTGAGCATCAAACCAGGGATGGCCAGTGATATGACTGGCGTCGCGGAACTACTGGACACCGAGCGGGCGGATCCATCGCTGGAAGCCGCTTGAGTGTGGTGGAACAGGGTGCGGAAAGACCAGCGGAGCAGTCCGGAGAGACGGTACATGCATCTGCTCCAGGAGAGGGCCAGAGCCCTCATTCTGTATCACGTGAACGACCAGGCACCCGGATCGGCAGAGGCACCACGGCAAAGAACCGCGGCAGACGAGTAGAGGTGGGGATATCTGCTCAACCTCGTCTATGCTAGGTGGAGCGTTCAGTATCAGCAAGAGGAGAGGTCGCGGCTTGCTGACACCCAGGTGCCTGAGGGGTGCTGGATGGAAGCCATGGAAAAGTGTTGGACGCTGACGCTCCAGAATGTGATACGCACCAGGGTGGCGACAGCGGTTGCGGAAGCACACTGGGCTGTGGTTCGAGAAAAGGGACTGAGTCTCAAGCAAGAAGAGGTGCGACACTGGGCCAAGGAGGCAGCGGAAGTATGCCAAGAAGACAAGAGCAGGAGGGATGCGGAGGTGGAGGAGGCTCGCGAATACACCGAGCCCTCCCCTCAGTTACAGCAGATGCAAGAACGTCTGTGGAAGGAATGGGAGGAGGAGGCAGCTGAGACAAAACGGGTGGCCGCAGAGGCCGCGGAAAAAGAGGCCCAAGTGGCCAAGGAATGGGAAGCGGCGGCTAAGGCCGATAAGGGAGCTGTGGAAGAACTCATAAGGGAAATCATGGGGGAGGCAGAAGCAGCGGCGGCAGTAGCGGAGGGAGAGGCAGCAGCAGCAGCAGCAGCAGCGGCAAAAGCAAAGGGAGAGGCAGCAGCAGCAGCAGCAGCAGTGGTGGCAACGGTATAAGAAAAAGAGGTAGCAATGGCGGCAGCGGAGGCAACGGCAGCAGCAGCAGACAAGGTAGCAGGAGCAGCAGCCACATAGGCACAGATATCAACAGAAACACGGGCAACCGCGGAGGCGGCCGGAGTAGGAGCAGGTAGCACAGCGACGAAGGTAGTAAGGGGAGCAACAGTAGATACGGCCGCGGCGAGACAGGTAGGAGCAGAAGGAGAAGAGAAGATGGTGAAGAGATACAAAGCTAGTGCCAAGCGCCACCGCCCGGAGCCATCCGCTAGCTCCCTCTGGCGGAAGGCACAACTTCAGGCCTGAGCAGCGGTAGTGGTGCGGAGAGCAGCAGTTTTCTGAGCCAGACCAGAACAACAGCGCCAGCAGATACCAGTCAAAGTGAGGAACTGGTGCAGACTCTCCCGGAGGAAACCACTCTTGCTCCGAAAGGAAAAAGGAAGGCGGAAGAGGGAGCGGTCGCGGAGCCACGGACGGAAAAACAACCTCGTGAGGGCCCCAGTCCCAGTATAACTCCAGAACAGTTGGCGCAAGCCTAGCGGAAGGCCGCGCACACAGGTGAACTCCTAATGGCAGTCTTCCACAAAGTCCAGATGCCAACGGAAATGGTGCCGGCATCATTGTGGCCGGTTTTGGGCAAAGCCGCTACAACAACCGCACGAAAGGGGGCAGAAAAGAGGGGACGCACAGAGAAAGAGGCGGCGGTGATGGTGGTCTCCAAAATCAGTGAGTCGCCGGAAGGCTCGAAAGAGGAACAGCCCATCACACGTAGCCAGGGGCTACTACGGGCTCCGGGAGCTCCTCCGTAGAGAAAAAAGGAGGTAATCGAGCTGCACCGCGCTGCTGGACGCGGCAGACGACCGACCGGCCCCGCTGAGAGCAGGCTGCGAGATCAGTGGGATGAAGGCGAACTTCGAGCGGTTCGCATCCTTCGGCTGTTCCCCGCACCTGATTCCTGGGACAGGGAACCACCGGTCTATGATGAAGAAAACCGCAAGAAGTTTGAGGTGATGAAAGCGGAGCAGGATGAAAGGCGAGCACGCGGATTACCAGCACGTGTGCCGGAGACGAAGCGAAAGCCGGGGGAAGCGGTGACAGAGAAAGCAGGAAGGAAGGGGCCCATGGAGACGCAAGACTGGCGGATCTGGCAGACCGCCCACATCCTTCTCCGCGCAAGCAGCAAGGAGCAGCAGAAAGCGGAGGGGCAGAAGGTGTACGCGGACCTGGAAGTACGGCTGGGCGTGGAATTTGACCGCAAGAAAAAGGATGATCTAGCCCGTCTGTGCGAGCACTATGCATGGGAGGACGGCCGTCTCTGGAGAATGACTCTGCGTGTCTTGTGGGTACCACCACCCACACTGCACAGGGCAGTTGTGGAGGCCTACCACCGCCATCACCATACTGGTGTGCAAGCGCTGAAGGATGGCCTGACGCCCATCATCCACATACCAAACCTGGCAGCTATCATCAAAGACGTGGTACAGCACTGCGCCCCCTACGAACGAGTGCGGAAAACCACACCGCGGGACCAGCCGCTGTTCCAACCCTCCCCTATCGGCGAACCTCTGGAAAAGATCATCATCGACTTCCACGGCCCCCGCGCACACCGCGACCAAGGGAACCGATACTGGATTGTAGCGGTGGACCACTTCACGAAGTACCTCTGGGTCCGTGCTGTGCCTAACAAGAGCTCAGCCACCGCGGCAAGGTTCATCCGCGAAGAAATCTTTTACCGCTTTGGTGGATGGAGCGTGGTACACAGCGGCACATAGTTCATGGGGACCTTCAGAGAGGAGCTGGAGGAGTGGGGGGTCCGCCATGTACACTCCGGGCGGTACCGGCTAGATACCCAGGGGCAAGTGGAGCGGGTGCATGAAATACTGGAGAGAGCAGTGGCCACCGCGGAGGGCAGCAGCTTGGGAGAGAAGCTGAGGAAGACAGCGCATTTCATCAACACAACACCCAGCCGAGCAACCTCCTTCTCACCCCATATGTTACTCTTCGGACAACCACCGCGAGCAGCGATGGGCATGCCCCAGAAGCCGCTGAGGCTATAGCTTGCTCCGGAGGAGCAAGAGAAACTCTCGGAGGAAGAGAAGGACAAGGCGGTCGCGGAATGGTTTTGCGAGCGTTGCGAGCGGACAAAGGCCATGCGGGCGGAGGCGCGGTTGAGGCTTTCGGTCGCTGCGTGGCGCGGATGTGACGCGGCAAACCGACGGCTAAACCATGGGCCCATCAAGGAGGGTCACTTGGTGTATCTCCGTCCCTTCCCCAGTGCGGGGAAAGAGGCAGGGGAACCGCAGGAGGTGTACCGCGTGGCTAGCGTGGAGGCGGGGCAAGTGTGGCTGGAAGGACCAGAAGGGTTCAGCGACCGCAGTTACCCGGCCACGGAATTTGTGCTGCTGCCACCAGCATGGCAAACGCACATTCCCGGGACGGGAGGCCGCTTGCCGCCCCTGGGACAGCGGAAAGGTTCACGAGGTTGGAGAGCGGAGGAGGTGCTGGACGTCTGCAAAAGACAGGTGTCACAGCAAGAGCAGGAGTGGAGCCAAGAACAAGAGGAGATTGAGGAGGAGGAATCCGATGTCCGCGAACTGGCCGCGGAGGAGGTGAGGAAGCAACAAGAACGCGAGCCGCTCCCATGGGAGCAACAGGTGGAGCGGCAAGAGGAGAGACGGCAGGAGCAGGGAAGGCCGCGGGACCAAAAAAAGGAAGAGTCTGAAGGTAGGCTCGAGCCACAACCTGGGCGGACCCCAGCGGGAGTATCCCATCAGCAACTCCAGAAAGCGCCACCGCAGACGAGGGTGCCAATGAGCCCTAAGGCCCTGGCTGACTACACTGGCCCGTGTGTGTGGTGGGAGAAGATCTCCCTGCTGAACCACTCCTAAAGGTGGTGTGCCGGGTGTGCGAGAATCGAGCGCATCACTATGCCGACGGAGTCTCAAAGACTTGCATGGGACAAAATCGCACTTGCCTGCGGTGTCTGAAAGAGGCTGCTGAACAGGAGGCCACGAGGAAGAAGGATGAGGAAGAAGGAGCAGGACCCGGCGCTAGGGGAGCACCACCCCGCGGGAGGTGGGACCCAGAAGGGTAGGAGGAGGAGGAAGAGGAGGAGGAAGAAGGGCACCCAGAGCAAAGGAGAGGTCCGCGCTCCGTTTGCGGGGCCACAATAAGGCAATGGCAGGCGGAGGGACGGATCGCGGCCGAGGAAAGAAGGAGGAAGGAACTGGAAGAAAAGAAATGCGCTCAATGCGGCCAGTGGTGGGGAGTGGCGGTGCAAGATTGTAGCGGATGCCTCCGTAAAATCTGCACTGGTTGCTTGGCCCCCCCTCGTGATGGGCGCGGAGGACAAAGCGGGGCTGCGGTGTGCAGGAGGTGCAGGGAGGAGGTCAAGAAGCAACGATGCGTGCGCAGGGCATCGCGAGTGAATGAGGAAGAGGAAGAGGAAGAATCAGAGGAAGAGGAGGGACCGGGAATGGAAGGGCACCAATCCGCAGCATGCCCCACATGCCTAAAGACCGTGTAGGATGGGGAAAGGTGTGCTATTTGCACGAGATCCGCGCACCACAAATGCCTGGTGGCAGGCAACTCTGCCTGGAAGGGCCAATGTCACCAATGCGTGGGCAATGAGCTCCTTGAGGCACATTGCTACCTTAGCTTCATCGCGGAGACCCGAGAACCTGCTTGCGCAGCCTGCCACGAGGGGATGGCGGAGTTCGGCAAGGGATGTGGCATGTGCTTAAAGATGTGCCATCTGCGGTGCGACAAGAGGGGCAAGGAAGGATTGTGGACATGCCACCAATGCTTGGCTTGGCCCAGAAAAGATAATTGGGGTGCGGAAAACTCCCGACTGCAGTGCTACGGAGACGGATGTATGGGGGTTGTCACAGGGACGGCATGCCACTGTGAGCACTGCGGGGGATGGGCCCACGCACAGTGCGCTATAGAGGTGAGCAGGAATGAGGAGGGGCTGAGAGTGTACCGCTGTACCAGCTGGAGGACATATGAACAAATCCTGCACGGCTCTACCTGCAAAAAGAGAATGGGCGCGGAAGACATCACTGCAGGAGCCAGGTGTGAGGGCTGCCAGCTATGTGTGCATCAGGAATGCTCCGCAAGGTATCAGCGTGAGGGCGGAGAAGTAGAGACCTACTGCCGCCCCTGCCAACAACGGCAGCGGCCAGGTCCCCAAGGAAAATTCACACGCCTGTTGCGCTAAGGAGACTCTGGGACAGAGTCTTGGAAAAGGGGGGTTGGGGGCATCAGTGTCAGGCGGGGATCCACCGCATCTCCGCTGAGGAGAAGATGGATCCGCGGAGGGGAAAATCGCTGCTTCCTACAGATCCGCGGAATGAGGCTTCCGCGGCCAGAGATCCGCGGAGAAGGATAAAGGGAAACAGCGGAGCATCAGAGAACGCGCAAGGCATGCTGGCTCCCGCAATAAGATTGTGGTAGAGCGTGTGGTGGCACGGAATCTAGTAGTGGTAAAGGAAAAGAGGCGGGAAAAGTTACCGCCAGGAGGCAGAGATCAACGGTAACCTCTCTACGGCTATTGGAAGCAATGGCCGCGGAGGAACAAGAAAGGGAGAGACAGCAGGGTGGGAATCCGCGGTGAGAAGGGAACATGAGTCGAGCCGCGGAGAAGTTGGAGCGTGGGACGTGTAGAAACACGCGACGGCAGGACCAGAGGTCAGGCAGGAGCTCGATAAATGAGGGCTCAAGGGGGGCAGCGGTAATCAAGGAGGAGGACCGGAAGGACGCACCGCACGAAGACAAAGATTCAAGGAAGAACACAAGACCGCGAGTACCCAAGCCGCGGAGTAGAGGAAGAAGCAAGTAGTAGAGTGGGAAAGTGTGGAAGTAGTCTGGTGTGTGTGTGTGTGAGGACGAGACCCGAAGTGCGCGTAGCGCAATGCGCAGAGTCTAGGATAAGGGAAAGAGTGGTAGGAGATGTCTTAGAGAGCTAAGTTTGGTAGATAAAGTAGTGGTGCAGCGGAGGAACTAGTGTGTGACCAATGACACAAAAAGATGCTTACCCTTTGTCTGATCTAGTGCAACTTGAGTTAATGCAAGCCTGATTCCCACTTATGAGCCCCAAAGTACTGACTTGTTGAGAACCAGATTGCCTCCTTCTGTCTAATCGACCCGCGCAAACATCAGTTGGTTCACACTCACGCTTCACCCTCTAAGATCCCCAGCTGTTGAAAAAGTTGAAACAGTGCTCTCCGCGGAGTTGTCCCGCGGAGGACGAATACTTCTCTTCCGGGTGTGCGCGGAGCATACTGCTCAATCCACCCCACTCCTGAGAACAACAAACAATTCCGCTGAGTGCTGTCATCACCAGGGAACATAAGTTGGGTGAAGGGTGCCGCCGGCGACTCCGCGGCCTTGCACACAACCGCGGAACGGGGTTCCGCGGGCAAGGGAGTCAGAGGCCACGAGGTGGCAGACTCTCGTGCCTGCAAGGAGCGAGTCGCGGAGCACTACCCAGGAGTGGGACCCCGAGGGCGTGAAGCATCCGCGGAAGACCAAGAGAGGTAGCGGAGGAGCTAGAAGCCGGTGCTGCACAGAACCACGGAACGGAAGAGTCGCGGAGCAATCCAGACGTGGAATTAGAGACTGCGGAAGAAGCACAGTGTGCGGCAAAATTGGGGGTATCAGGTATTTGTACTTGCTAGTCGATAACTAGTATTCACAAACCATTATCTTCCACCCTGACCATTTGTGACTCGTGTTATGAGTTGTCAACGTTTACCACACATGGTGACATTCTTTGGTCATGGTCAGTGACACATGCATACCTTGGTTGGTCATCGTGCATGGTATCCACACCGTGCCACAACGTATTGTGGCTCCTTGTGCTTGCTATTTGATACTTGGTGTTCCCAATCCATTGTTTCCCCCTTTGACCATTTGTGACTCGTGTTATGAGTTGTCGACGTTGACCAGACACAGCGGATTTCTTTCGTCAAAGGCAGTACATATGCCTACTTTGGTCGGTCATTTACATGGTAGCCACACCGTGCTACTACTGACTGAAGGTCGTTGCACTTGCTAGTTGAGAACTGATATTCCCAAACCATTGTTTCCTTCCCTGAGTGTTTGTGAATCGTGTTATGGTTGGTCAACGTTGACCACCCATATTGAAATTCTCTGGTCATGGTCAGTGACATATGCCTAGTTTGGATGTTTGGTTTGCATCTTAGCCACACCGTGCCAGTACGTATTGAAGTTATTCATCCTTTCTAGTCCATGCATAGGGTTCCCAAACCATTGTCTCTCCCTCTGACCATTCGTGACTTGTGTTTTGAGCTGTCAATGTTGACCACACACAGTGGACTTCTTCAGTCATAGTCAGTGACGTATTCATCCTTTGGATGGCCCCTGTGCACGCTAGCCACACCGTGCCACTACTTGTTGAAGTTGTTCGTACTTGCTACTTGATAACTAGTGTTCCTAACCCATTGTTTCCCCCTCTGACCATTTGTGACTCGTGTGATGAGTTTTCTATGTTGACCACACACTGTGAAACTTGTTTGGTCATGGTTAGTGACATATGCCTACCTTGGTTTGTCACAGTACATGGTTACCACGCCGTGTCACTACGTGTTGAAGGTATTTGTTTTTTCTAGTCAAAAGCTAGTGTTCCCAAACCAGTGTTACCCCCTTTTGACTATCTGTGACTCGTGTTGTGAGTTTTCAACGCTGACCACATGAAGTGAAATTCGTTGGTCACGGTGAGTGACATATGCATACATTGGTTGGTCACTGTGCATGGTAGCCACGCTGTGCCACTACATATCGAAGGTATTTGTACTTGCTACTCCATGACTAGTATTCACAAACCATTGTCTTCCACTCTGACCATTTGTGACTTGTGTTATGAGTTGTCAAAGTTTACCACACTTAGTGACATTATTTGGTCATGGTCAGTGACATATGCCTACTTTGGTTGGTCATCGTGCATGGTATCCACACCGT
>SZWC01000009.1:854618-867142 GCA_023375785.1 Penium margaritaceum | reverse complement strand
ATTGAAGGTATTTGTACTTGCTACTCCATGACTAGTATTCACAAACCATTGTCTTCCACTCTGACCATTTGTGACTTGTGTTATGAGTTGTCAAAGTTTACCACACTTAGTGACATTATTTGGTCATGGTCAGTGACATATGCCTACTTTGGTTGGTCATCGTGCATGGTATCCACACCGTTCCACAACGTATTGGAGGTCCTTGTGCTTGTTAGTTGATACCTGGTGTTCCCAAACCATTGTCCCCCCCTCTGACCAGTTTAGACTCCTATTATGAGTTGTCAACGCTGACCACACACAGCAGATTTCTTTGGTCAAAGGTAGTACATATGCCTACTTTGGTCGGTCCTTGTGCATGTTAGCCACAGTGTGCTTATACTGATTGAAGCTCGCTGTACTTGCTACTTGAGAACTGATTCTCACAGACCATTGTTTCCCCATCTGACAATTCGTGACTCGTGTTATGGTTGCTGAATGTTGACCACTTATATTGAAATTCTTTCATCATGGTCAGTGACATATGCATAGTTTGGTTGTTTGGTGTGCATAGTAGCCACACCATGCCACTACGTATTGAAGTTCTTTGTCCTTTCTAGTCGATACATAGGGTTCCCAAATCATTGTCGCTCCCGCTGACCATTTGTGACTCGTGTTATGAGTTGTCAATGCTGACCATACATAGTGGACTTCTTCGGTCATAGTCAGTGACGTGTGCATCCTTTGGTTGGTCACTGTGCACGCTAGCCACACCGTGCCACTACTTGTTTAAAATCTTTCTACTTGCTAGTTGATAACTAGTGTTCCCAACCCATGGTTTCCCCCACTGACGAATTGTGACTCGTGTTATGAGTTTTCAACGTTGACCACACACTGTGAAATACGTTTGGTCATGGTTAGTGACATATGCCTACTTTGGTTTGTCCCTGTACATGGTTACCACGCGGTGGTACTACACATTGAAGGTACTCGTACTTTCTAGTTAATAGCTAGTGTTTCCAAACCTTTGTTACCCCCCTTTGACTATCTCTGACTCGTGTTGTGAGTTGGCAATGCTGACCACATGAAGTGAAATTCGTTGGTCATGGTCAGTTGCACATGCATACTTTGGTTGGTCACTATCCATGGTAGCCACGCTGTGCCACTACATATTGAAGGTATTTGTACTTGCTACTCGATATCTAGTATTCACAAACCATTGTCTTCCACTCTGACCATTCGTGAATTGTGTTATGAATCGTCAAAGCTTACCACACTTAGTGACATTATTTGGTCATGGTCAGTGACATATGCCTACTTTGGTTGGTCATCGTGCATGGTATCCACACTGTGCCACAACGTATTGAAGTTCCTTGTGCTTGCTAGTTAATCCCTGGTGATCTTAAACCATTGCCTCCCCCTCTGATCATTTGTGACTGCCATTATGAGCTGTCAACGTTGACCACACACAGCGGATTTCTTTGGTCAAAGGCAGTACATATGCCTACTTTGGTTGGTCATTGTGCATGGAAGCCACAACGTGCTTATACTGATTGAAGGTCTATGTACTTGCTAGTTGAAAACTGATATTCCCAGACCATTGTTTCCCCCTCTGACCACTAGTGACTCGTGTTATGGTTGGTGAATGTAGACCACCCATATTTAAATTTTTTGGTCATGGTCAGTGACATGTGCCTAGTTTGGTTGTTTGGTGTGCATAGTAGCCACACTGCGCCACTACGTATTGAAGTGTTTTGTCCTTTCTAGTTGATAAATTGGGTTCCCAAACCATTGTCTCTCCCCCTGATCATTCGTGATTCGTGTTATGCGTTGTCAATGTTGACCACACATAGTGGAATTCTTCGGCCATAGTCAGTGACATATGCATCATTTGGTTGGTCATTGTGCACGCTAGCCACACCGTGCCACTACTTGTTGAAAATCTTTCTACTTGCTAGTTGATAACTAGTATTCCCAACCCATGGTTTCCCCCACTGACCATTTGTGACACGTGTTATGAGTTTTCAATGTTGACCACACACTGTGAACTCCGTTTTGTCATGGTTAGTGACATATGCCTACTTTTTTTCGTCACTGTACATGGTTACCACGCCGTGTCACTACATATTGAAGGTCTCTGTGCTTTCTTGTTGATAGCTAGTGTTCCCAAACCATTGTTACCCCCCTCTGACTATGTATGACTTGTGTTGTGAGTTATCAATGTTGACCACATGAAGTGAAGTTCGTTGGTCATGGTCAGTGACATATGCATCCTTTGGTTGATCACTGTGCATGGTAGCCACGCTCTGCCACTTCATATTGAAGGTATTTGTAATTGCTACTCGATAACTAGTATTCACAAACCATTTTCTTCCACTCTGAACATTTGTGACTCGTGTTATGAGCTGTCAACGTTTACCACACTTAGTGACATTATTTGATCATGGTCAGTGACATATGCATACCTTGGTTGGTCATCGTGCATGGTATCCACACCTTGCTAAAACGTATTGAAGCTCCTTGTGCTTGCTAGTCGATACTTGGTGTTCCCAAACCATTGTTTCCCCCTCTGACCATTTGTGACTCGTATTATGAGTTGTCAACGCTGACCACACACGGTGTATTTCTTTGGTCAAAGGTAGTACATATGCCTACTTTGGTTGGTCATTGTGCATGGTAGCGACACCGTACTACTACTGAGTGAAGGTCGTTGTACTTGCTAGTTGACAACTGATATTTCCATAGCATTGTTTCCTCCCCTGACCGTTTGTGACTCGTGTTAAGGATTGTCAACGTTAACCACCCATATTGAAATTCTCTGGTCATGGTCAGTGACATATGCCTATTTTGGTTGTTTGGTGTGCACACTAGCCACACCGTGCCACTAGGTATCGAAGGTATTTGTCCTTTCTATTCAATACATAGGGTTCCCAAACCATTGTCTCTCCCTCTGACCATTTGTGGCTCGTGTTATGAGTTGTTAACGTTGACCACACATAGTGGACTTCTTCGGTCATAGTCAGTGACATATGCATCCTTTGGTTGGTCACTGTACGCGATAGCCACACCGTGCCACTACTTGTTGAAAATATCTCTACCCGCTAGTTGATAACTAGTGCTCCCAACCCATGGTTTCCCCCACTGACCATTTGTGACTCGTGTTATGAGTTTTCAACGTTAACCACACTGTGTGAAATCCTTTTGGTCATGGTTAATGACATCTGCCTACTTTTGTTTGTCACTGTACATGGTTACCACACCGTGTCACTACGTATTGAAGGTCTCTGTGCTTTCTTGTTGATAGCTAGTGCTTCCAAACCATTGTTACGCCCTCTAAACATCTGTGACTCGTGTTGTGAGTTGTCAATGTTGACCACATGAAGTGAATTTTTTTGTTCATGGTCAGTGACATATGCGTACTTTGGGTGGTCACTCTGCATTGTAGCCACACTGTGCCGCTACATATTGAAGGCATTTATACTTGCTAGTCGATAACTAGTATTCACAAACCATTATCTTCCACCCTGACCATTTGTGACTCGTGTTATGAGTTGTCAACGTTTACCACACATGGTGACATTCTTTGGTAATGGTCAAAGACATATGCATACCTTGGTTGGTGATCGTGCATGGTATCCACACAGTGCCACAACGTATTGTGGCTCCTTGTGCTTGCTATTTGATACTTGGTGTTCCCAACCCATTGTTTCCCCCTTTGACCATTTGTGACTCGTATTATGAGTTGTCGACGTTGACCAGACACAGCGGATTTCTTTCGTCAAAGGCAGTACACATGCCTACTTTGGTCGGTCATTTACGTGGTAGCCACACCCTGCTACTACTGAATGAAAGTCGTTGCACTTGCTAGTTGAGAACTGATATTCCCAAACCATTGTTTCCTTCCCTGAATGTTTGTGAATCGTGTTATGGTTGGTCAACGTTGACCACCCATATCGAAATTCTCTGGTCATGGTCAATGACATATGCCTAGTTTGGATGTTTGGTGTGCATATTAGCCACACCGTGCCAGTACGTATTGAAGTTATTTTTCCTTTCTAGTCCATGCCTAGGGTTCCAAAACCATTGTCTCTCCCTTTGACCATTCGTGACTCGTGTTTTGAGTTGTCAATGTTGACCACACACAGTGGACTTCTTCGGTCATAGTCAGTGACGTATTCAGCCTTTGGTTGGTCGCTATGCACGCTAGCCACACCGTGCCGCTACTTGTTGAAGTTGTTCGTACTTCCCAGTTGATAACTAGTGTTCCTAACCCACTGTTTCCCCCTCTGACCATTTGTGACTCGTGTGATGAGTTTTCAATGTTGACCACACACTGTGAAATTCGTTTGGTCATGGTTACTGACGTATGCCTACCTTGGTTTGTCACAGTACATGGTTACCACACCGTGTCACTACGTATTGAAGGTATTTGTTTTTCTAGTCAATAGCTAGTGTTCCCAAACCAATGTTACCCCCCTTTGACTATCTGTGACTCGTGTTGTGAGTTTTCAACGCTGACCACATGAAGTGAAATTTGTTGGTCATGGTCAGTGACATATGCCTACTTTGGTTGGTCATCGTGCATGGTATCCACACCGTTCCACAACGTATTGAAGGTCCTTGTGCTTGTTAGTTGATACTTGGTGTTCCCAAACCATTGTTTCCCCCTCTGACCATTTGTGACTCGTGTTATGAGTTGTCAACGTTTACCACACTTAGTGACATTATTTGGTCATGGTCAGTGACATATGCCTACTTTGGTTGGTCATCGTGCATGGTATCCACACCGTTCCACAACGTATTGAAGGTCCTTGTGCTTGTTAGTTGATACTTGGTGTTCCCAAACCATTGTTTCCCCCTCTGACCATTTGTGACTCGTGTTATGAGTTGTCAACGTTTACCACACTTAGTGACATTATTTGGTCATGGTCAGTGACATATGCCTACTTTGGTTGGTCATCGTGCATGGTATCCACACCGTTCCACAACGTATTGAAGGTCCTTGTGCTTGTTAGTTGATACTTGGTGTTCCCAAACCATTGTTTCCCCCTCTGACCATTTGTGACTCGTGTTATGAGTTGTCAATGTTGACCATACATAGTGGACTTCTTCGGTCATAGTCAGTGACGTGTGCATCCTTTGGTTGGTCACTGTGCACGCTAGCCACACCGTGCCACTACTTGTTTAAAATCTTTCTACTTGCTAGTTGATCACTAGTGTTCCCAACCCATGGTTTCCCCCACTGACCAATTGTGACTCGTGTTATGAGTTTTCAAGGTTGACCACACACTGTGAAATCCGTTTGGTCATGGTTAGTGACATATGCCTACTTTAGTTTGTCCCTGTACATGGTTACCACACTGTGTCACTATATATTGAAGGTTTCTGTGCTTTCTTATTGATAGCTAGTGTTCCCAAACCATTGTCACCCCCCTTTGACTATATGTGACTTGTGTTGTGAGTCATCAACGTTGACCACATGAAGTGAAGTTGGTTGGTCATGGTCAGTGACATATGCATCCTTTGGTTGATCACTGTGCATGGTAGCCACTCTGTGCCACTTCATATTGAAGGTATTTGTACTTGCTACTCGATAACGAGTATTCACAAACCATTGTCTTCCACTCTGAACATTTGTGACTCGTGTTATGAGCTGTCAACGTTTACCACACTTAGTGACATTATTTGGTCATGGTCAGTGACATATGCCTACTTTGGTTGGTCATCGTGCATGGTATCCACACCGTGCCAAAACGTATTGAATCTCCTTGTGCTTGCTAGTCGATACTTGGTGTTTCCAAACCATTGTTTCCCCCTCTGACCATTTGTGACTTGTATTATGAGTTGTCAATGCTGACCACACACGGTGTATTTCTTTGGTCAAAGGTAGTACATATGCCTACTTTGGTCGGTCATTGTGCATGGTAGCGACACCGTACTACTCCTGAGTGAAGGTCGTTGTACTTGCTAGTTGAGAACTGATATTTCCATAGCATTGTTTCCTCCCCTGACCGTTTGTGACTTGTGTTATGGTTGGTCAACGTTGACCACCCATATTGAAATTCTCTGGTCATGGTCAGTGACATATGCCTATTTTGGTTGTTTGGTGTGCATATTAGCCACACCGTGCCACTACGTATCGAAGTTATTTGTCCTTTCCATTCGATACATAGGGTTCCCAAACCATTGTCTCTCCCTCTGACCATTTGTGACTCTTGTTATGAGTTGTCAATGTTGACCACACATGGTGGACTTCTTCGGTCATAGTCAGTGACATATGTATCCTTTGGTTGTTCACTGTGCGCGATAGCCACACTGTGCCACTACTTGTTGAAAATATCTCTATCCGCTAGTTGACAACTAGTGCTCCCAACCCATGGTTTCCCCCACTGACCATTTGTGACTCGTGTTAAGAGTTTTCAACGTTAATCACACTGTGTGAAATCCGTTTGGTCATGGTTAGTGACATCTTTGACTATCCCCCTTTGACTATCTGTGACTCGTGTTGTGAGTTTTCAACGCTGACCACATGAAGTGAAATTCGTTGGTCATGGTCAGTGACATATGCATACATTGGTTGGTCACTGTGCATGGTAGCCACGCTGTGCCACTACATATTGAAGGTGTTTGTACTTGCTACTCCATGACTAGTATTCACAAACCATTATCTTCCACCCTGACCATTTGTGACTCATGTTATGAGTTGTCAAAGTTTACCACATTTAGTGACATTATTTGGTCATGGTCAGTGACATATGCCTACTTTGGTTGGTCATTGTGCATGGTATCCACACCTTGCCACAATGTATTGAAGCTCATTTTGCTTGCTATTTGATACTTGGTCTTCCCAAACCATTGTTTCCCCCTCTTACCATTTGTGACTCGTAGTATGAGTTGTCGATGTTGACCAGACACAGTGGATTTCTTTCGTCAAAGGCAGTACATATGCCTACTTTGGTCGGTCATTGTGCATGGTAGCCACACCGTGCTACTACTGACTGAAGGTCGTTGTACTTGCTAGTTGGTATCTAGTATTCCCAGACCATTGTTTCCACCTCTGACAATTCGTGACCCATATTATGAGTTGACAATATTGACCACACATCGTAAAATTATTTGGTCACCGCTAGTGGCACATGCCTAATCTGGTCGGTCATTGTGCATGGTAGCCACACTGTTCCACTACTTGTTGAAAGTATTTGAACTTGCTAGTCAATAAGTAGCAAAAGGTTTCTCCCTTTGACACCAGGTCCGTTTTTTTTTATTTGTTACGCGTAGGTGCCATCACTGGAATACTACCTCCCACCCCCCTACAGGGATGTTCCGTGGTCGACCTGGAGGACAGATTTGCGACTGCATTATGAGACCCCCCCTAACCCCCCACGGCTTAGGCTCGAAGGTAGAGTTGAGGTATCACAACACGCCCCACACTAAACTTCTTTGGTCATGAGCAGTGATGTATGCCTTCTTGGGTAGGTCATTGTGCACGCTAGCCACACCGTGCCAATATATACAAAAAATCTTTGTACTTGCTAGAAGATACATAGTATTTTGAAACTATGTCTTCCCCCTCTGACCCCATTTGTGACTTGTGTTATGGGTTGTGAACGGTGACCACCCATACTGAAATTCTTTGGTCATGGTTAGTGACATATGCCTACTTTGGTTTGTCACTGTACGTGGTTACCACGCCGTGTCACTACGTATAGAAAGTCGTTGTGCTTTCTAGTTGATAGCTAGTATTCCCAAACCATCGTTACCCCCCTCTGACTATCTGTGACTCGTGTTGTGAGTTGTCAACGCTGTCCACATGGAATGAAACTCGATGGTCATGGTCAATGACATATGCATACTTTGGTTGGTCACTGTGCATGGTAGCCACGCTGTGCCACTATATATTGAATGTATTTGTACTTGCTACTCGATGACTAGTATTCACAAACCATTGTCTTCCACTCTGGCCATTTGTGATTCGTGTTATGAGTTGTCAAAGTTTACCACACTTAGTGACATTATTTGGTCATGGTCAGTGACATATGCCTACTTTGGTTGGTCATCCTGCATGGTATCCACATCGTGCCACGACTTATTGAAGGTGCTTGTGCTTGCTAGTTGATATCCGGTGTTCCCAAACCATTGTCTCCCCCTCTGACCATTTGTCACTCCTGTTATGAGTTGTCAACGCTGACCACACACAACGGATTTCTTTGGTCAAAGGTAGTACATATGCCTACTTCTGTCGGTCATTGTGCATCGTAGTCACACCGTGCTTGTATTGATTGAAGTTCGCTGTACTTGCTATTCGAGAACTGATATTCACAGACCATTGTTTGCCCATCTGACAATTTGTGACTCGTGTTCTGGTTGGTGAATGTTGACCACTTATATTGAAATTCTTTCATCATGGTCAGTGACATATGCCTAGTTTGGTTGTTTGGTGTGCATAGTAGCCACACCGTGCCACTACGTATTGAAGTTCTTTGTCGTTTCTAGTTGATACATAGGGTTCCCAAACCATTGTCTCTCCCTCTGACCATTTGTGACTCGTGTTATGAGTTGTCAATGTTGACCATACAAAGTGGACTTCTTTGGTCATAGTCAGTGACGTGTGCATCCTTTGGTTGGTCACTCTGAACGCTAGCCACACCGTGCCACTAATTGTTGAAAATCTTTCTACTTGCTAGTTGATAACTAGTGTTCCCAACCCATGGTTTCCCCCACTGACCAATTGTGACTCGTGTTATGAGTTTTCAACGTTAACCACGCTGTGTGAAATCCGTTTGGTCATGGTTAGTGACATATGCCTACTTTTGTTTGTCACTGTACATGGTTACCACGCCATGTCACTACGTATTGAAGGTCTCTGTGCTTTCTTGTTGATAGCTAGTGTTCCCAAACCATTGTTACACCCTCTGAATATCTGTGACTTGTGTCATGAGATGTCAACGTTGACCACATGAAGTGAAATTCTTTGTTCATGGTCAGTGACATATGCGTACCCTGGGTGGTCACTGTGCATTGTAGCCACGCTGTGCCACTACATAACGAAGGTATTTGTACTTGCTAGTCGATAAATAGTATTCACAAACCATTATCTTCCACCCTGACTATTTGTGACTCATGTTTTGAGTTGTCAACGTTTACCACACATGGTGACATTCTTTGGTAATGGTCAGTGACATATGCATACCTTGGTTGGTCATCGTGCATGGTATCCACACCCTGCCACAACGTATTGTGGCTCCTTGTGCTTGCTATTTGATACTTGGTGTTCCCAAACCATTGTTTCCCCCTTTGACCATTTGTGACTCGTATAATGAGTTGTTGACGTTGACCAGACACAGTGGATTTCTTTCGACAAAGGCAATACATATGCCTACTTTGGTCGGTCATTTACATGGTAGCCACACCGTGCTACTACTCACTGAAGGTCGTTGCACTTGCTAGTTGAGAACTGATATTCCCAAACGATTCTTTCCTTCCCTGACCGTTCGTGAATCATGTTATGGTTGGTCAACGTTGACCACCCATATCAAAATTCTCTGGTCATGGCCAGTGACATATGCTTAGTTTGGATGTTTGGTGTGCATATTAGCCACATCGTGCCAGTACGTATTGAAGTTTTTTTTCCTTTCTAGTCCATGCATAGGGTTTCCAAACCGTTGTCTCTTCCTTTGACCATTAGTGACTCATGTTTTGAGTTGTCAATGTTGACCACACACAGTGGACGTCTTTGGTCATAGTCAGTGACGTATTCATCCTTTGGTTGGTCGCTATGCATGCTAGCCACACAGTGCCGCTACTTGTTGAAGTTGTTCGTACTTCCTAGTTGATAACTAGTGTTCCTTACCCATTGTTTCCCCCTCTGACCATTTGTGACTCGTGTGATGAGTTTTCAATGTTGACCACACACTGTGAAATTCGTTTGGTCATGGTTACTGACATATGCCTACCTTGGTTTGTCACAGTACATGGTTACCACGTTGTGTCACTACGTATTGAAGGTATTTGTTTTTCATAGTCAATAGCTAGTTTTCCCAAACCAATGTTACCCCCCTTTGACTATCTGTGACTCGTGTTGTGAGTTTTCAATGCTGACCACATGAAGTGAAACTCGTTGGTCATGGTCAGTGACATATGCATACTTTGGTTGGTCACAGTGCATGGTAGCCACGCTGTGCCACTACATATTGAAGGTATTTGTACTTGCTACTCCATGACTAGTATTCACAAACCATTGTCTTGCACTCTGACCATTTGTGACTCGTGTTATGAGTTGTCAAAGTTTACCACACTTAGTGACATTATTTGGTCATGGTCAGTGACATATGCCTACTTTGGTTGGTCATCGTGCATGGTATCAACACCGTTCCAAAACGTATTGAAGGTCCTTGTGCTTGTTAGTTGATAGCTGGTGTTCCCAAACCATTGTCTCCCCCTCTGACCAGTTGTGACTCCTATTATGAGTTGTCGAAGCTGACCCCACACAGCAGATTTCTTTTGTCAAAGGTAGTACATATGCCTACTTTGGTCGGTCCTTGTGCATGGTAGCCACAGCGTGCTTATACTGATTGAAATTNATGACTAGTATTCACAAACCATTGTCTTCCACTCTGACCATTTGTGACTCGTGTTATGAGTTGTCAATGTTTACCACACTTAGTGACATTATTTGGTCATGGTCAGTGACATATGCCTACTTTGGTTGGTCATCGTGCATGGTATCCACACCGTTCCACAACGTATTGAAGGTCCTTGTGCTTGTTAGTTGATACCTGGTGTTCCCAAACCATTGTCTCCCCCTTTGACCAGTTGTGACTCCTATTATGAGTTGTCAACGCTGACCACACACAGCAGATTTCTTTTGTCAAAGGTAGTACATATGCCTACTTTGGTCGGTCCTTGTGCATGGTAGCCACAGTGTTCTTGTACTGATTGAAGCTCGCTGTACTTGCTACTTGAGAACTGATACTCACAGGCCATTGCTTTCCCATCTGACAGTTTGTGACTCGTGTTATGGTTACTGAATGTTGACCACTTTTATTGAAATTCTTTCATCATGGTCAGTGACATATGCCTACTTTGGTTGGTCATCCTGCATGGTATCCACATCGTGCCACGACTTATTGAAGGTGCTTGTGCTTGCTAGTTGATATCCGGTGTTCCCAAACCATTGTCCCCCCCTCTGACCAGTTGTGACTCCTATTATGAGCTGTCAACGTAGACCACACAGAGTGGATCTCTTTGGTCAAAGGAAGTACATAAGCCTACTTTGGTTGGTCATCCTGCATGGTATCCACATCGTGCCACGACTTATTGAAGGTGCTTGTGCTTGCTAGTTGATATCCGGTGTTCCCAAACCATTGTCCCCCCCTCTGACCAGTTGTGACTCCTATTATGAGCTGTCAACGTAGACCACACAGAGTGGATCTCTTTGGTCAAAGGAAGTACATAAGCCTACTTTGGTTGGTCATCCTGCATGGTATCCACATCGTGCCACGACTTATTGAAGGTGCTTGTGCTTGCTAGTTGATATCCGGTGTTCCCAAACCATTGTCCCCCCCTCTGACCAGTTGTGACTCCTATTATGAGTTGTCGAAGCTGACCCCACACAGCAGATTTCTTTTGTCAAAGGTAGTACATATGCCTACTTTGGTCGGTCCTTGTGCATGGTAGCCACAGTGTTCTTGTACTGATTGAAGCTCGCTGTACTTGCTACTTGAGAACTGATACTCACAGGCCATTGCTTTCCCATCTGACAGTTTGTGACTCGTGTTATGGTTACTGAATGTTGACCACTTTTATTGAAATTCTTTCATCATGGTCAGTGACATATGCCTAGTTTGGTTGTTTGGTGTGCATAGTAGCCACACCGTGCCACTAGGTATTGAAGTTCTTTGTCCTTTCTAGTCGATACACAGGGTTCCCAAACCATTAACTCTCCTTCTGACCATTTCTGACTCGTGTTATGAGTTGTCAATGTTGACCATACATAGTGGACTTCTTCGGTCATAGTCAGTGACGTGTGCATCCTTTGGTTGGTCACTGTGCACGCTAGCCACACCGTGCCACTACTTGATTAAAATCTTTCTACTTGCTAGTTGATAACTAGTGTTCCCAACCCATGGTTCCCCCCATTGACCAATTGTGACTCGTGTTATGAATTTTCAACGTTGACCACACATTGTGAAATCCGTTTGGTCATGGTTAGTGACATATGCCTACTTTGGTTTGTCCCTGTACATGGTTACCATGCGGTGGTACTACAATTTGAAGGTATTCGTGCTTTCTAGATAATAGCTAGTGTTTCCAAACCATTGTTACCCCCCTTTGACTATCTGTGACTTGTGTTGTGAGTTGGCAATGCTGACCACATGAAGTGAAATTCGTTGGTCATGGTCAGTTGCACATGCATACTTTGGTTGGTCACTATCCATGGTAGCCACGCTGTGCCACTACATATTGAAGGTATTTGTACTTGCTACTCGATAACTAGTATTCACAAACCATTGTCTTCCACTCTGAACATTCGTGAATCGTGTTTTGAA
>SZWC01000009.1:817378-849132 GCA_023375785.1 Penium margaritaceum | reverse complement strand
TTTGTGACTCGTGTTATGGTTGGTGAATGTTGACCACCCATATTGAAATTCTTTCATCATGGTCAGTGACATATGCCTAGTTTGGTTGTTTGGTGTGCATAGTAGCCACACCGTGCCACTACGTATTGAAGTTCTTTGTCCTTTCTAGTCGATACATAGGGATCCCAAACCATTGTCTCTCCCCCTGACCATTTGTGACTCGTGTTATGAGTTGTCAATGTTGACCATACATAGTGGACTTCTCCGGTCATAGTCAGTGACGTGTGCATCCTTTGGTTGGTCACTGTGCACGCTAGCCACACCGTGCCACTACTTGTTGAAAATATTTCTTCTTGCTAGTTGATAACTAGTGTTCCCAACCCATGGTTTCCCCCACTGACCATTTCTGACTTGTGTTGTGAGTTTTCAACGTTAACCACGCTGTGTGAAATCCGTTTGATCATGGTTAGTGACATATGCCTACTTTTCTTTGTCACTGTACATGGTTACCACGCCGTGTCACTACGTATTGAAGGTCTATGTGCTTTCTTGTTGATAGCTAGTGTTTGCAAACCCTTGTTACGCCCTCTGAATATCTGTGACTCGTGTTGTGAGTTGTCAACGTTGACCACATGGAGTGAAATTCTTTGTTCATGGTCAGTGACATATTGATGCTCCCAATTTTGCTGCACAATGTGCTTCTTCCGCGGTCTCTGATTCCGCGCCTGGACTGCTCCGTGATGCTGCCGTTTCGCAGTTTTGTGAAGCACCGGCTCCCTGCTCCTCCGCTACCTCTCCTGGTCTTCCGCAGATGCTTCACACCCTTGGGATCCTGCTCGTGGGTAGTGCTCCGCGGCTTGCTCCTTGTCGGCATGAGAGTCCGCCACCTCGTGGCCTCTGACTCCTTTGCCCGCGGAACCTCGTTCCGCGGTCGTGTGCAAGGCCGCTGAGTTGCCGGCGGCACCCTTCACCCAACTCGTGTTCGCTGGTGATGACAGCATTCAGCGGTATCGTTTGTTGTTCTTAGGAGTGGGGTGGATTGAGCATTATGCTCCGCGCACACCCGGAAGAGAAGTATTCGTCCTCCGCAGGACAACTCCGCGGAGAGCACTGTTTCAACTCTTTCAACAGCTGCGGATCTCAGAGGGTGAAGCGTGAGTGTCAACCAAACTAATACTTGTACGGATTAATGAGACAGAAGGAGGCAATCAGGTTCCCGACAAGTCAGGACTCTTGGGCTTATAAGCGAGAAGCAGGCTTGCATTAACTCAAGTTGCACTAGATCAGACAAAGGGTAAGCATCTTTTTGTGTCATCTGTCACACATCGTAGTTCCTCCGCTGCACCACTACTTTATATCTACCAAACTTAGCTCTGTAAGACATCTCCTACCACTCTTTCCCTGATCTTGGGCTCCGCGCAGTGCGCTACGCGCACTTCGGGTCTCGTCCTCACACACACACCAGACTACTTCCACACTTTCCCACTCTACCACTTGCTTCTTCCTCTACTCCGCGGCTTGGGTACTCGCGGTCTTGTGTTCTTCGTTGAATCTTCGTCCTCGCGCGGTACGTCCTTCTGGTCCTCCTCCTTGATTACCGCTGCCCCCCCTTGAGCCCTCATTGGTCGAGCTCCTACCTGACCTCTGGTCCTGCCGTTGTGTGTTTCTGCACGTCCGACGCTCCAACTTCTCCGCGGCTTGACTCATGTTCCCTTCTAAACGCGGATTCTCACCCTGCTGTCCCTTCCTTTCTTGTTCCTCCGCGGCCATTGCTTCCAAAAGCCGTAGGGAGGTTACCGTCCATCTCTGCCTCCTGGCGGCAACGTTTCCCGCCTCTTTTCCTTTACCAATGCTAGATTACGCGCCACCCCACGCTCTACCGCAATGTTATTGCGGGAGCCAGCATGCCCTGCGCGTTCTCCGATGCTCCGCGGTTTCCCTTTATCCTTCTCCGCGGATCTCTAGCCGCGGAAGCCTCGTTCCGCGAATCTATGGGAAGCAGCGATTTCCCCTCCGCGGATCCATCCTCTCCTCAGCGGAGATGCGGTGGATCCCCGCCTGACACTGATGCCCCCAGCCCCCCTTTTCCAAGACTCTGTCCCAGAGTCTCCTTAGCGCAACAGGCGTTTGAACTTTCCTTGGGGGCCTGGCCGCTGCCGTTGCTGGTAGGGGCAACAGTAGGTCTCCACTTCTCCGCCCTCACGCTGATACCTCGCGGAGCATTCCTGATGCACATATAGCTGGCAGCCCTCACACCTGGCTCCTGCAGTGATGTCTTCCGCGCCCAGTCTCTTTTTGCAGGTAGAGCAGTGCGGGATTTGTTCATATGTCCTACAGCTTGTGCAGCGGTACACTGTCAGCCCCTCCTCATTCCTGTCCACCTCTATAGCGCACTGTGCGTGGGCCCATCCTCCGCAGTGCTCACAGTGGCATGCTGTCCCTCTGAGAACCCCCATACATCCGTCTCCGCAGCACTGCAGTCCGGCGTTTTCCGCACCCCAATCTTCTTTTCTGGGCCGAGCCAAGCATTGGTGGCATGTCCACACTCCTTCCTTGCCCCTCTTGCCGCACCGCAGATGGCACATCTTTAAGCACATGCCACATCCCTTGCCGAACTCTGCCATCCCCTCGTGGCAGGCTGTGCAAGCAGGTTCTCGGGTCTCCGCGATGAAGCTAAGGTAGTAGTCTGCCTCAAGGAGCTCATTGCCCACGCATTGGTGAGATTGGCCCTTCCAGGCAGAGTTGCCCGCCACCAGGCACTCGCGGTGTGCGGATCTTGTGCAAAGAGCACACCTTTCCCCATCCTGCACGGTCTTTAGGCATGTGGGGCATGCCGCAGATTGGTTTCCTTCCATTCCTGGTCCCTCCTTTTCCTCCGATTCTTCCTCTTCTTCTTCCTCATTCACTCACGGTGCCCTGCAAATGCCCCGTTGCTTCTCGACCTCCTCCCTACACCTCCTGCACACCGCAGCCCCGCTTCGTCCTCCGCGCCCATCACGAGGTGGGGCCAGGCAACCAGTGCAGATTGTGCGGAGGCATCCGCTACAATCTTGCACCGCCACTCCCCACCACTGGCCGCATTGAACGCATTTCTTCTCTTCCAGTTCCTTCCTCCTTCTTTCCTCGGCCGCGACCCGTCCCTCTGTCTGCCATTGCCTCATCGTGGCCCCGGAAACGGAGCGCGGACCTCTTCTTTGCTCTAGGGGCCCTTCTTCCTCTTTCTCCTCTTCTTCCTCCTCCTCCTCTTCCGGGTCCCACCTCCCGCGGGGTGGTGCTTCCCCAGCGCCGGGTCCTGCTCCCTCTTCCTCATCCCTTCTCCTCGCGGCCTCCTGTTCAGCAGCCTCCTTCAGACATTGCAGGCAGGTGCGATTTTGTCTGATGCAGATCTTGGAGGCTCCGCCGACGTACTGATGCGCTGGATTCCCGCATACCCGGCACACCACCGTTAGGAGTGGTTCAGCAGGGAGATCTTCTGTGCACCACACACACGGGCCAGTGTAGTCAGCCAGGGCCTTAGGGCTCATCGGCACCCTTGTCTGCGGTGGTGCTTTCTGGGGTAGCTGCTGGGATACTCCCGTTGGAGTCCGTTCGGGCTGTGGTTCAAGTCTACCTTCAGACTCCTCCTTTCTCCAGTCCCGCGGCTTTCCGTGCTCTTGCTGTCTCTCCTCTTGCTGCTCCTGCTGTTGCTCCCGTCACAGCGGTTTGCGTTGTTGTTCCTTCCTTACCTCCTCCGCGGCCAGTTTGCGGACATCGGATTCCTCCTACTTAATCTCCTCTGGTTCCTGGCTCCATTCCTGCTCTTGCTGCGACACCTGTCTCTCACAGACGTCCAGCACCTCCTCCGCTCTCCAACCTCGCGAACCTTTCCGCTGTCCCATGGGCGGCAGGCTACCTCCCGTCTCGGGGATGTGCGTTTGCCATGCGGGTGGCAGCAACACAAACTCCGTGGCCGGATAATTGCGGTCGTTGAATCCTTCTGGTCCTTCCAACCACACCTGCCCCGCCTCCACGCTAGCCACGCGGTACACCTCTCGCGGTTCCCCTGCCTCTCTCCCCGCACTGGAGAAGGGGCGGAGATACACCAAGTGACCCTCCTTGATGGGCCCATGGTTTAGCCGTCGGTTTGCCGCGTCACATCCGCGCCAGTTCTCGACCGAACCCCTCAACCGCGCTTCCGCTCGCATGGCCTTTGTCCGCTCGCAACGCTCGCGGAACCATTCCGCGACAACCTTGTCCTTCTCTTCCTCTGAGAGTTTCTCTTGCTCCTCTGGAGCAAGTGGTAGCCTCAGCGGCTTCTGGGGCATGCCCATCGCCGCTCGCGGTGGTTGTCCAAAGAGTAGCATGTGGGGTGAGAAGGAGGTTGCTCAGCTGGGTGTTGTGTTACTGAAATGCGCCATCTTCCCTAGCTTCTCTCCCCTGCTGCTGCCCTCCGCGGTGGCCAGTGCTCTCTCTAGTATTTCATGCACCCACTACACTTGCCCCTGGGACTCTGGCCGGTACCGCCCGGAGTGTACATGGCGGACCCCCCAGTCCTCCAGCTCCTCTCTGAATGCCCCCATGAACTCTGTGCCGTTGTCGCTGTGTACCACGCTGCACCCACCAAAGCGATAAAAGATTTCTATGCGGATGAACCTTGCCGCGGTGGCTGAGCTCTTGTTAGGCACAGCGCGGACCCAGAGGTACTTCATGAAGTGGTCCACCGCTACAATCCAGTATCGGTTCCCTTGGTCGCGGTGTGCGCGGGGGCCGTGGAAGTCGATGATAATCTTTTCCAGAGAATCACCGATAGGGGAGGGTTGGAACAGCGGCTGGTCCCACAGTGTGGTTTTCCGCGCTCGTTCGCAGGGGGCGCATTGTTGTACCACGTCTTTGATGATAGCCGCCAGGTTCGGTATGTGGATGATGGGCGTCAGGCGATCCTTCAGTGCCTGCACACCAGTATGGTGGTGGCGGTGGTAGGCCTCCACAACTGCCCTGTGCAGTGTGGGTGGTGGTACCCACAAGACACGCGGAGTCGGTCTCCAGAGACAGCCCTCCTCCCATGCATAGTGCTCGCACAGACGGGCTAGATCATCCTTTTTCCTGCGGTCGAATTCCACGCCCAGCCGTACTTCCAGGTCCGCGTACACCTTCTGCGCCTCCGCTTTCTGCTGCTCCTTGCTGCTTGCGCGGAGAAGGATGTGGGCGGTCTGCCAGATCCGCCAGTCTTCCGTCTCCATGGGCCCCTTCCTTCTTGCTTTCTCTGTCACCGCTTCCCCCGGCTTTCGCTTTGTCTCCGGCACACGTGCTGGTAATCCGCGCGCTCGCCTTTCATCCTACTCCGCTTTCATCACCTCGAACCTCTTGCGGTTTTCTTCATCATAGACCGGTGGTTCCCTGTCCCAGGAATCAGGTGCGGGGAACAGCCGAAGGATGCGAACCGCTCGAAGTTCGCCTTCATCCCACTGATCTCGCAACCTACCCTCCGCGGGGCCGCTTGGTCGTCTGCCGCGTCCAGCAGTGCTGTGCAGCTGAATCACTTCGTCTTTTCTCTGCGGAGCGATTCCCGGAGCTCGTAGTAACCCTTGGGTGTGTGTGATGGGGTTCTCTTCTTCCGAACTTCCCGGTGACTCACTAATTTTGGAAGCCACCATCACCGCCGCCTCTTGCTCCGCGCATCCCCTCTTTTCTGCCCCCTTGCATGCGGCTGCTGTAGCAGCTTCGCCCAAGACAGGCCGAAGTGGGGCCGGCACCATCTCCACTGGCATCTGGACTCTACGGAAGACTGCCATCAGGAGCTCGGCTGCCTGCGCGGCCTCCCGCTGGGCTTGTGCTAACTGTTCCGGAGTTACACAAGGGCTGGGGCCTTCATGTGCCCGAGGTTGTTTCTCTCTCCGTGGCTCCGCGACCGCTCCCTCTTCTGCCTTCCTCTTTCCTTTCGGAGCAGGAGTTGTTTCCTCTGGGAAAGTCTGCACTGGCTCCTCACTTTGGCTGGTGTCCGCCGGCGCTGTTGTTCTGGTCTGGCTCAGCGTTGCTACTGCTTTCCGCACCACTGCCGCCGCTCGGGCCTGAAGTTGTGCCTTCCGCCGGAGGGGGCCAGCGGATGGCTCCGGGCGGTGGTGCTTGGCCCCAGCTTTGTACCTCTTCCCCATCTTTTCTTCTCCTTCTGCTCCTACCTGCCTCGCCGCAGCCCTATCTACTGTTGCTTCCCTTGATGCCTCCGTTGCTGTGCTACCTGCTCCTACTCCGGCCGCCTCCGCGGTTGCCCGTGTTTCTGTTGCTACCTATGCCTCCGTGGCTGCTGCTACTGCTACCTTGTTTGTCGCTGCTGCCGTTGCCTCTGCTGCCGCTATTGCTTCCTCTTTTTCTCGTACCATTGCCACCGCTGCCGCTGCTGCTGCTGCCTTTGCCTTCGCTTTTGCCGCTTCAGCTGCTGCTACTGCTGCCGCTGCCTCCGCCGCTGCCGCCGCTGCTTCCGCTTCCCCCATGATTTCCCTTATGAGTTCTTCGGCAGCCTCCTTATCTGCCTTAGCCGTTGCTTCCCGTTCCTTAGCCAATTGGGCCTCTCTTTCCGCGACCTCTGCGGCCACCCGTTCTGTCTTGGCTGCCTCCTCCTCCCATTCTTTCCGCAGGCGTTCGTGCATCTGCTGCAACTGAGGGGAGGGCTGGGTGTATTCACGGGCCTCTTCCACATCCGCATCCCTCCTGCTCTTGTCCTCTCGGCATACTTCCGCTGCCTCCTTGGTCCAGTGTCGCACCTCTTCTTGCTTAAGGCGCAGTCCTTTTTCTCGAACCACGGCCCAGTGTGCTTCCGCAACCGCTGTCGCCACCCTTGTGCGTATCACATTCTAGAGCGTCAGCGTCCAACACTTTTCCATGGCTTCCATCCAGCACCCCTCAGGCACCTGGGTGTCAGCAAGCCGCAACCTCTCCTCTTGCGGATACTGAACGCTCCACCTAGCATAGACGAGGTTGAGCAAATATCCCCACCTCCACTCGTCTGCCGCGGATCTTCGCAGCGGTGCCTCTGCCGATCCGGGTGCCTGGTCATTCACATGGTACAAGATGAGGGCTCTGGCCCTCTCCTGGAGCAGATGCACGTACTGTCTCTCTGGAGTGCTCCGCTGGTCCTTCCACACCCTGTTCCACCACACTCGAGCGGCTTCCAGCGATGGGTCCGCCCGCTCGGTGTCCAGTAGTTCCGCGACGCCAGTCATGTCACTGGCCACCCCTGGTTTGATGCTCAGGCTATCCCGCAATGTTAGAACAAGGCGCTCTGCGCCTGTTGTCTCCAGTAGGAGCACCTGCCTCTCGTGCACTCCAAGGGCCAACACCCCCGTGGCTGCTCCTTTTAGTACCACCTGCCACATCTTCCCGAACAGTGAATCCTCGAATTCCGCGCGGATCACTTTCGAAGTCTTTATCAGCAACTGGAGCATGACGCTGCTTACTACTTCAAGTAGCAGGGCTTCCTTGGGCTGCTCCCCACTGTCCCCCGAGCTTTCTTCAAGGTACGTTCTCGCCCCTTCCATCACCGTTCCTGTGCCCAGCAGGGGACGTGCTGGTTGCCGAGTTGGGCTACCGCGCGAGGTCGGCGGTGAGTGAAAGAGCGCCGTCGTAGCCGGGGAGGGGAGTGGGGTAATCAGGGTCCAGGCCCCATCTCGTGGGCTTGGTGTTGGTGTAGCGGTTGTTCTTGCCGCTGCCTGCATTGCCCCTGCAACTGGCTCCATTCGTCTGAGGATCCGCGTCGGTGTGCTCGTGGCCGGACCTTGTCGCGACGGGCCTGGTGATTTGGCCGCAGGTGGCGTGACCTACGTTGGTGTTCGTTCCGCGGGACTGGACCGCGGTAGGATTGCCGCTGCTGGTCTTGTGGTTGGTGTCAGGGTCGTCCCTTTGGCCGAGCTGGGCCGCGGTGAGGCCCCAGCCGCTGCTGGGGTGGCCGTCACCGGTGTTGGCGGAATTCTCGTCATCGAGCCAGGTCGGAATACGCCGGTTGTGGCCGTGGGTGGTGCTGGTGTCCTTGCAAGTGCAGTCCTTGTCGTGGGGCCCTGCCGCGGTAGAGCCGCTGTCCCCGTTGGTGGTGTTTGTGTCCGTGCCGGGCGGTGCCTCCCGCCCGTGTTAAGAGCAGGGCGGGATAGCTGCCGCAGGGAGGATCCACCCCCCCGCGACAAAGGCACGGACCCCGTGCCTTGATTGCGTGCCATGTCGGAAGTTCCGCAGGCGAGAGCCCAGCTGCGCGTTATCCGCCGAGTGTGTCGGGCGCCGGTGAGAGTGGAGTCGAAAGTGGAGAGGACCGTGGCCGGAGATGGTCGATGTGAGGTAAAGAGCGGGGTGAACGATCAAATGTCGGAACTGGAAATGAGACTGAGGATGCCTGCACCGATCAATGTATCCGCTTGGTGCGGCGCGAGCCAGTCCGCCGCGAGCAGAATGTCATACGTGCGGACATCGCAAACCTGGGCGGTTTGTGCCACATGTACATTCGCCACCTGCATGGGGAGGCCCACGATTTGCCCGAGCGACGCGTCAATGGCTCCGGTGAAGATAGAGAAGCGGAGTCGAGTGGGTTAGATGAGGTGCTGCATGTGGAGCGAGCGGACCATCCGGAGCGCAATCGTTGTATGGGTGGCGCCGGTGTCCACAATGGCCACAAACTTGCGGCCACATATCCACACGTAACACCACGCCACATGGACATCGGAGGGTGCGGGCGGTCCGGGGGTGAGGGCCGCGGGTGCCCAGGTGCATGAGGCACGTACAGCGGCACCGCGTACACTAGAGTGGATGAGAATGATGCTGCGGGATAACAGGCGGATGCAAGTCAGGCTGTCTTGCGTGAATGAGAGGCGGATGCCAAGAGGGGAAAGGGAGGTATTATGACTGTTGAAGAGGACGCGGAGACTTTCTGCAGACTCAGGGGAGTGAAGGAGGAAGTCTACTAGAGTGAGGGGATGGCGGTTCTCAAGGAGTGGTGTGGCGGGAGCAGGAGAGTGCGGTTCGCTTAATGGACAGGTCTGTGGTGGAGCAGCGGACGTTCGCGAGGCTTGCAGGTTTGCATGTCGTGGGGGAAGATGGGGAGCAATTTCCTCCAACGTCCAACCGCGGATGGTAGGGTTGTACCTGCGAGCAAGCTGCAGGCCAGACACGGAGAGGGCTGGTAGAGTCTCCGCGACGGTCCACTCCGCGGCGGGATCGAGCTCATTCAAGAGTTGCAAGGCGACCTCCTGTTCCTCCTCGTCGAATTCTCTCGCCACTCCCTCCCATTCTGCTTCAGTGGGTGGAGGTGGTGTTCCGACATCTGGGACAGGTTCCGCATCATTTAGAGGTGCCTCCGCTATGTTTAGCGGTGCCTGGTCAGGGTCTGGCCAGCTAGTGCGCGGAAGTCGGCTCAGGGCATCCGCGTTGCGGTTTGCAAGTGCAGGCTGGTACTTGATCTTCATGTTGTTACCCTGGAGAAGGAGTGCCCACTTGGCTAGAATGCCCTCATGGTTCTGAGTAGTGAGGAGCCACTGAAGTGCCTGATGGTCTGTGAAAACCGTGAACGACTTGCCATTTTTTATGTAATCGCGGAAGTGTTGGAGTGCCCAAAGGACGGCCAAGCATTCACCCTTCACCGGAGGGTACTTCCGCTCCCCTTTAGTGAGGGCCCGACTGGCGTACGCAATCACCTTCTATGTGGGTTCCTGCACCGTCTGGGATAGGATGGCTCCAAGCCCATCCCGGGACCAATCAGTGGTGATGGAGAACGGGAGGTTAAAGTCGGGGAACTTGAGCATGGGCGCGGTAACCAGGCGGTGTTTGATTTCATTCCAGGCGTCCGCGCAGTCTGATGTCCATTCAAACGGCACGTCCTGGTGCGTCAATTCCTGGAGCGGCTTGATGATGTGCGTGTGGTCACGTACGAACTTCCGGTAGAAGGAAGCAAAGCCCAGGAACATCTTGACTTGCCCCGCGGAAGTGGGCTGGCGCCATTCCTGTACTGCCGCGATCTTTTCTGGATCAGTCTTGATGCCATCCGCGCTCATCACAAAACCCAAGAACTCCATTTCCGCGGCTCCGATAGAGCACTTGGCTGCCTTGAGCTTCAAGTTAGCCCTGCGGAGGGCAGCGAAGACAGCGGCTAGGGAGGAGAACAGTTCCTCAAAGGTGTGGACGCGACTATGATGTCGTCAATGTAGCAGCTGACATTGGGGATTCCTCGGAGGGTGGAGTCCATGACCCGCTCAAATGTCGCGCTGGCGTTGCGGAGTCCAAAGGGCATGTGTGTAAACGCATATACGCCTTCCGGCGTCACAAACGCAGTTTTGGTGATGGAGTCCGGGTGCATGGGAACGGCGTGAAAGGCAGCCTTCACGTCGAGTTTTGCGAACTATTCGCGACCCTGCAGGCGCTCCTGTATGTTGACAATCAGAGGCATGGGGTACGCATCTTCCTCGGTCACACGGTTGAGATCGCGGAAGTCAACGCAGAATTGCTTGGACCCGTCCGGCTTCCCTACGATGACCAAGTTGGCATGCCAGGGACTGGCAATTAGGACAATCACCCCCTGCGCCTTGAGCTTTGCGAGCCCCTCTGTGATGATCTTTTCCTGCTCCGGGAGGATGCGTCGCACCTTCTGTTTTGTGGGCACGGATTCCCCCGTGGAGATGACATGGAAGGCTTCCACAGCCCCCAGGTCAACCGCGGATCCAGCAAAGATGTCCGCGAATGCGTCCAGCAGGTCACAGAAACCCTGTTTTTGTGCAGGAGAAAGTCGTGAGTGGAGCATGTGATCCCATCGCGGGGGTGGTGATGGCGCTTTCTCGCGGAGTGGGTAGAACTCCTCCTCGTCCTCAAGTGGATGTCTATCCCGTAAGATTCGTTGTCCCCTCTGCCACAATCCCAGGAGGTTGGTCTGTACTCCGGGCTCGCTTGACGCCCCCGCGAGTTCCTGCCATTCCCTGTTGTGACCTCTTCCGCGGCTGGCAAGTTGGCTGGGATAGATGGCAACCTACTTGCATGAAGTTGAGAGTCCTCTACCGCTACATCAAGGAGGGAGAAGGATTCGCCGCCGGTCACAGGCACTGCTACTCTGTCTCCGATGGTAATGGAGCAAAACGCGTCTTCCCCAGATGCCGAGCTGAGTTGCATGATTCCGAGGGAGAAAAGAAGGTTGGCCCGTCGCGGTACCAAGTAATCCATGCCCAGGAGTACGTCATACGTCCTGGCCTGCGTGACTTGGAAGTTTAATGGTTCATGAAGAGATCCCACCTGCATGGGTAGGCCATGAACTTCCCCATCTCCATAGTCCATTCCGCCCGCAAAGTTGGTGAAAAGGCGCCGGGTGGGGAGGATGCGGTCTGCCCACCCGACCACTAGAAGGACGCAGAACGCCACAGTGGTGTGGGTGGCCCCTGTGTCAATGATGGCCAGGAACTTCCTTCCACATATCCAAACGATGCAGCAAGCAACCTCATAGTGGTTGTCATCCCGTCGCGGTGATTCCAGGGGCTGCGGTGCCCAGCCCCACTCGTCTTCCGCGAGGCTCAGTGCGAGTGAAGTGTCAGACACCGCTCGACGGGTGTTCTGTGTGCCAGCGGTAGGCGCAGTGCAGTTGAGGGAGATACCCACAGCGTGTAGTCATTGATTGGCTCTGGAGAACTCCTTTTTCAGTCGCGGTGCGATCTTTGGGTGAATGCGGAGGAACTCAAAGAAGTTGACTTCCGCGATGGGAGTGGTGAATAGACGTTGGACGGGATCGGTGCTTCCCTCCGCGGCCTCTGGAGCTGTTGTTGGTGCGGGCAAAGATGAGGCAGGTTGCTTTTCCACAACGGGTGGTGGTTTCATCTGTCGTCGTTTTCCCGGGACGATGGTACGATTAGCAACTGCCTCTTGGAAGCGTTTCTCCTCTGCCTTGCGCCGCATATCTTCCTGTACTCTGGCTGCCATCTGTAAATCCCATCTGCGCAAGCCTAACTTTTGGGCTCGTGTAATGAGAGTGGTCTCCGCTGCGGTGGGAGGCAACTCTGTAGTCTTGTCCTCTGCCATCGGCAGCCCTCGCTTGACGTTGCCTGTGGATTGGGCAGAATGCCCTGCCCTCCCAGGGCAGTCTGGTTTTGATGGTCTGGTGCCTGCTGCCCAGCTTGCGTCTGCTGCTGATGTTGCTGGTCCTGCCATGGTTGATTATAGTACCGCTGCCACTGCTGCACCATAGGATCCTGCTGCATGGGATCGGTTCGCGGAACACCCTGTCTTTTGCGCGGACAGTCTCGAGCAATGTGTTCCAGGCTCTGGCAGGTGTAACACGCCTTCGGCTTGGGCTCGGAGGCCTGTGCGGCTGGTGCTGAGTATGAGAATCTCCACCCTGATGCTGTCGCGTAGACCGCTGCCGCGTGTAAATGGCCGTGGCGTCTTGCACCGCATCTTGCAGTGACTGGTAGCACTCAGGGATCATCAGGCTGCTGATCTCATCGGTGAGGGCGCGGATGAGATTCTGCAGGAGTACCCATAACGACAGTCCTTCCCCTTGGGGGTTCTTTGCCATTGATGTCCAAGTGAGGAATTGATCCAAAAACCTGCGGATGTCGGTGTGCTTCCGCATTACTTCCTTTTCAATCTTGCGGAGTGCTTCTTCCTTGGTCAGCCGCTTGAAGCGCTCAATCAGCGCGTTGCCAAAATCCTCGAAGGAGTTGAAGGACGCTCGTGCATTGTACCAGTCCTCCGCAGCACCCTGAAGATGGAGCTCCACGGTGGCCAGGCAAAGGTCTGGTGGGATCCGTCCTATGCTTGCATGTATCGTGATCTGCTTCAACCATGTCCATGGGTCCTCTTCAGGGGTCCCTTTGAAGATCTCCAGCCGCGGAATGTTAGCTGGCTGTGCGCGTACGTACTGCAGCTGGGGCACAGCATTTTGGTTGGCCGTGGATATCACCGCGGGGAACGGGTGTGAGGCTGGAAAGGGGGGGTTGGGGTGCGAGGCTGTGACCGCCGAATAACCCACGTGGCTAGTTTGTGGCTGCCCCTGGGGTGCAGGTGTGGGGTTGCTCATTGGGGCTGTTGCCGGAAGAGCATAGTAGTGAGTCGCAGGGGTGGCCTGCGTCTCGTAGGGTGCGGAGGAGAAGGTAGTCCCAAGGGGCGGTGCCTGTGTGTTTGGGGCGGCGGAAACCGTAGGTCCTGGCAACCAGTAGCCCTGAGGTACAAGATGTGACACTGCAGGGTGGTAGAGCGGGACGGTAGTAGATACTGCAGGTGTCGCTGTAGTCCCTGGATTCGGCGGGAGCGCTGGGTAGGCGGGGTGGGGCACAGTGGTCTGCACCTGGCTGGCAGGTAGTGCTGGATGGACCGGAATTCCAGCAGGCGCGGTACCCATCGGTTGCTGGTGATAGACTGGGTGTCCAACCGCCACGGGCATTAGTTGCGACGTCATAGGGGCCGGTGGTTGCTGTGACGGTATCTGCTGCATAGGTGCCTGCGGCGGCACTCCCGCCGCGGAGGGCGTGGCCCAGGTGCCCATCGTCATCCAACCTGGTGAGGCTGTGGTAGAAGAGATTGTTGCGGGCCCCGCGTATGGCAGAGTCCCTTGCAATGCTGGGTTGGGCTGTGGCTTGGGCCCTGTGAGTGGCTGCTGGGTTGCGTGGGATGGCTGCGGAGTCAGGGGGGGTTGGTGCACCATGCCCCCTCTCTGTTCCCCCTGCGGTGTTCCTTGCCATCCAATGAATTGTGGGTTGTGGCTCGCCATTGCCCTCACGCTTGGTGTTACTAGGGTGTCTGCGGTAGTCTACCGCGGATTCACCTGTAGGGATACTCCTTCCATCGCGTTGGATAGTCCAGCCCCGGCTGTCTGATCCCCTGCCGCTTGTTCTGTTGTAGGTAGGTGGGGCTGCTGCCTCGTCTCCAGCGTCACAGTTGATCCGCCCGACTGTTTGGTGGATACTTCCTGCAGAGGCTGCCTCACTCCCCTTTCTCCCTTTACTGAAGGTGATCGTTCCGCGGGCATGTATCCCTGCTGCGGTTGGTAGCGGTGGGCAGCCCTTAAGGTTGGTTCTCTGGAGACAAGCAGAGGCGGGGAGGTTGTCATCCCTGCTAGGGGCGCGGATGGCAGGTGATCCTCCTCTGCTACCCATGACTGCTGCATTCCGCCGCGCCGCTGATAAACTGGCCTTTGATATGCTAATGATCTCCCGGTCTTGGAGAGTCCGTCTGCTGGCGGTGGCACATTGGAAAACCACCTGTGCTCCATATAGTCGTTGGCCTGGAGCTGGTGATTTCCGCGCACATCTTGGCTGTGTACGCTTTCCACCTCCACGCGGTCCTGCACCGCGTTCATGATACGCCGCCAGTGTAGCTATTCCAGCCACTCGGTGACTCTTTGGTGCTGTCCCAATGGGTCCGCGTCCGGCGATGAACTGACAGGCGTGCGAAAGGGTGTGGGCGAGGTCTCTCTACTGCCCGCCTGTGTGGCTGCACGCCACGGCAAGAAGTGGCGTATGGAAGCTTGCTGTGAATGCTGCTGGTACCGCCTCCGCGTATCCTGATGCACGAAGCTGGCTGCAGACATGTATGACTGAATCTGAAGGTTTGTATTGTTCTGCTAGCAAAGAGCAAGGAACTCTCCACGCTCACCGCACCATGACACTGATACCCCCAATTTTGCCGCACACTGTGCTTCTTCCGCAGTCTCTGATTCCGCGTCTGGACTGCTCTACGACGCTGTCGTTCTGCGGTTCTGTGAAGCACCGGCTCCCTGCTCCTCCGCTACCTCTCCTGGTCTTCCGCAGATGCTTCACACCCTAGGGGTCCTGCTCGTGGGTAGTGCTCCGCGGCTCGCTTCTTGCCGGCACGAGAGTCCGCCACCTGGTGGCCTCTGACTCCTTTGCCCGCGGAACCCCGTTCCGCGGGCGTGTGCAAGGCTGCTGAGTCGTTGGCGGCACCCTTCACCCAACTCGTGTTCCCTGGTGATGACAGCACTCAGCGGAATCGTTTGTTGTTCTTAGGAGTGGGGTGGATCGAGCAGTATGCTCCGCGCACACCCGGAAGAGAAGTATTCATCCTCTGCGGGACAACTCCACGGAGAGCATTGCAACTCTTTCAACAGCTGCAGATCTCAGAGGGTGAAGCGTGAGTGTGAACCAAACTAATACTTGCGCGGATTAATGAGACAGAAGGAGGCAATCAGGTTTCCGACAAGTCAGGACTATTGGGCTTATAAGCGGGAAGCAGGCTTGCATTAACTCAAGTTGCACAAGATCAGACAAAGGGTAAGCATCTTTTTGTGTCATCTGTCACACATCCTAGTTCCTCCGCTGCACCACTACTTTATATGTACCAAACTTAGCTCTCCAAGACATCTCCCTCCACTCTTTCCCTTATCTTGGGCTCCACGCAGTGCGCTACGCGCACTTCGGGTCTCGTCCTCACACACACACCAGACTACTTCCACACTTTCCCACTCTACTACTTGCTTCTTCCTGTACTCCGCGGCTTGGGTACTTGCGGTCTTGTGTTCTTCCTTGAATCTTCGTCTTCGCGCATTGCGTCCTTGGTCACTGTGCATTGTAGCCACGATGTGCCACTATATATTGAATGTATTTGTACTTGCTACTCGATGACTAGTATTCACAAACCATTGTCTTCCACTCTGGCCATTTGTGACTCGTGTTATGAGGTGTCAAAGTTTACCACACCTAGTGACATTATTTGGTCATGGTCAGTGACATATGCCTACTTTGGTTGGTCATCCTGCATGGTATCCACATCGTGCCACGACTTATTGAAGGTGCTTGTGATTGCTAGTTGATATCCGGTGTTCCCAAACCATTGTGTCCCCCTCTGACCATTTGTGACTCCTATTATGAGTTGTCAACGCTGACCACACACAGCGGATTTCTTTGGTCAAAGGTAGTACATATGCCTACTTTGGTCGGTCATTGTGCATCGTAGCCACACCGTGCTTACACTGATTGAAGTTCGCTGTACTTGCTACTCGAGAACGGATATTCACAGACCATTGTTTCCCCCTCTGACAATTTGTGACTCGTGTTATGGTTGGTGAATGTTGACCACTTATACTGAAATTCTTTCATCATGGTCAGTGACATATGCCTAGTTTGGTTGTTTGGTGTGCATAGTAGCCACACCGTGCCACTATGTATTAGAGTTCTTTGTCCTTTCTAGTCGATACATAGGGTTCCCAAACCATTGTCTCTCCCTCTGACCATTTGTGACTCGTGTTATGAGTTGTCAATGTTGACCATACATAGTGGACTTCTTCGGTCATAGTCAGTGACGTGTGCATCCTTTGGTTGGTCACTGTGCACGCTAGCCACACCGTGCCACTATGTATTAGAGTTCTTTGTCCTTTCTAGTCGATACATAGGGTTCCCAAACCATTGTCTCTCCCTCTGACCATTTGTGACTCGTGTTATGAGTTGTCAATGTTGACCATACATAGTGGACTTCTTCGGTCATAGTCAGTGACGTGTGCATCCTTTGGTTGGTCACTGTGCACGCTAGCCACACCGTGCCACTAGTTGTTGAAAATCTTTCTACTTGCTAGTTGAAAACTAGTGTTCCCAACCCATGGTTTCCCCCACTGACCATTTCTGACTCGTGTTATGAGTTTTCATCGTTAACCACGCTGTGTGAAATCCGTTTCGTCATGGTTAGTGACATATGCCTACTTTTGTTTGTCACTGTACATGGTTACCACACTGTGTCACTACGTATTGAAGGTCTCTGTGCTTTCTTGTTGAAAGCTAGTGTTCCCAGACCCTTGTTACGCCCTCTGAATGTATGTGACTCGTGTTGTGAGTTGTCAACGATGACCACATGAAATGAAGTTCTTTGTTCATGGTCAGTGACATATGTGTACCCTGGGTGGTCACTGTGCATTATAGCCACGCTGTGCCACTACATATTGAAGGTATTTGTACTTGCTAGTCGATAACCAGTATGCACAAACCATTATCTTCCACCCTGACCATTTGTGACTCGTGTTATGAGTTGTTAACGTTTACCACACATGGTGACATTCTTTGGTAATGGTCAGTGACATAGGCATACCTTGGTTGGTCATCGTGCATGGTATCCACACCGTGCCACAACGTATCGTGGCTCCTTGTACTTACTATTTCTTACCTGGTGTTCCCAAACCATTGTTTCCCCCTTTGACCATTTGTGACTCGTATTATTAGTTGTGGAAGTTGACCAGACACAGTGGATTTTTTTTTGGTCAAAGGCAACACATATGCCTACTTTGGTCGGTCATTTACATGGTAGCCAAACCATGCTACTACTGACTGAAGGTCGTTGCACTTGCCAGTTGAGAACTGATATTCCCAAAAGATTCTTTCCTCCCCTTACCGTTTGTGAATCATGTTATGGTTGGTCGACGTTGACCACCCATATTGAAATTCTCTGGTCATGGTCAGTGACATATGCCTAGTTTCGATGTTTGGTGTGCATATTAGCCACACCGTGCTAGTACGTATTGAAGTTGTTTATCCTTTCTAGTCCATGCATAGGGTTCCCAAACCATTGTCTCTCCCTCTGACCATTCGTGACTCGTGTTTTGAGCTGTCAATGTTGACCACACACAGTGGACTTCTTCGGTCATAGTCAGTGACGTATTCATCGTTTGGTTGGTCGCTGTGCACGCTATCCACACCGTGCTACTACTTGTTGAAGTTGTTTGTACTTGCTAGTTGAAAACTAGTATTCCTAACCCATTGTTTCCCCCTCTGACCATTTGTGACTCGTGTGATGAGTTTTCTGCGTTGCCCACACACTGTGAAATTCGTTTGGTCATGGTTAGTGACATATGCCTACCTTGGTTTCTCACAGTACATGGTTAGCACGTCGTGTCACTACGTGTTGAAGGTATTTGTTTTTTCTAGTAAAAAACTAGTGTTCCCAAACCAATGTTACCCCCCTTTGACTATCTGTGACTCGTGTTGTGAGCTTTCAACGCTGACCAAATGAAGTGAAATTCGTTGGTCACGGTCAGTGACATATGCATACTTTGGTTGGTCACTGTGCATGGTCGCAACGCTGTGCCACTGCATATTGAAGGTATTTGTACTTGCTACTCCATGACTAGTATTCACAAACCATTATCTTCCACCCTGACCATTTGTGACTCATGTTATGAGTTGTCAAAGTTTACCACACTTAGTGACATTATTTGGTCATGGTCAGTGACATATGCCTACTTTGGTTGGTCATTGTGCATGGTATCCACACCGTGCCACAATGTATTGAAGCTCATTTTGCTTGCTATTTGATACTTGGTCTTCCCAAACCATTGTTTGCCCCTCTGACCATTTGTGACTCATAGTATGAGTTGTCGACGTTGACCAGACACAACGGATTTCTTTCGTCAAAGGCAGTACATATGCCTACTTTGGTCGGTCATTGTGCATGGTAGCCACACCGTGCTACTACTGACTGAAGGTCGTTGTACTTGCTAGTTGGTATCTAGTATTCCCAGACCATTGTTTCCCCCTGTGACAATTCGTGACCCATATCATGAGTTGACAACATTGACCACACATCGTAAAAGTATTTGGTCATGGTTAGTGGCACATGCCTAATCTGGTTGGTCATTGTGCATGGTAGCCACACCGTGCCACTACGTATTGAAGTTCTTTGTCCTTTCTAGTCGATACATAGGGTTCCCAAACCATTGTCTCTCCCTCTGACCATTTGTGACTCGTGTTATGAGTTGTCAATGTTGACCATACATAGTGGACTTCTTCGGTCATAGTAAGTGACGTGTGCATCCTTTGGTTGGTCACTGTGCACGCTAGCCACACCGTGCCACTACTTGTTTAAAACCTTTCTACTTGCTAGTTGATAGCTAGTGTTCCCAACCCATGGTTTCCCCCACTGATCAATTGTGACTCATGTTATGAGTTTTCAACGTTGACCACACACTATGAAATCCGTTTGGTCATGGTTAGTGACATATGCCTACTTTGGTTTGTCCCTGTACATGGTTACCACGCGGTGGTACTACACATTGAAGGTATTTGTGCTTTCTAGTTTGTAGCTTGTGTTTCCAAACCATTTTTACCCCCCTTTGACTATCAGTGACTCGTGTTGTGAGTTGGCAACGCTGACCACATGAAGTGAAATTCGTTGGTCATGGTCAGTTGCACATGCATGCTTTGGTTGGTCACTTTCCATGGTAGCCACGCTGTGCCACTACATATTGCAGGTATTTGTACCTGCTACTTGATAACTAGTATTCAAAAACCATTGTCTTCCACTCTGACCATTCGCGAATTGTGTAGTGAATCGTCAACGTTTACCACACTTAGTGACATTGTTTGGTCATGGTCAGTGACATATGCCTACTTTGGTTGGTCATCGTGCATGGTATCCACACTGTGCCACAACGTATTGAAAGTCCTTGTGCTTGCTAGTTAATACATGGTGTTCCCAAACAATTGTCTCCCCCTCTGACCATTTGTGACTCCTAATATGAGCTGTCAACGTTGACCACACACAGCCGATTTCTTTGGTCAAAGGCAGTACATATGCCTACTTTGGTTGGTCATTGTGCATGGAAGCCACAACGTGCTTATACTGATTGAAGGTCTATGTACTTGCTAGTTGAGAACTGATATTCCTAGACCATTGTTTCCCCCTCTGACCATTAGTGACTCGTGTTATGCTTGGTGAGTGTAGACCACCCATATTGAAATTCTTTGGTCATGGTCAGTGACATCTGCCTAGTTTGGTTGTTTGGTGTGCATAGTAGCCACACCGCGCCACTACGTATTGAAGTTTTTTGTCCTTTCTAGTTGATACATCGGGTTCCCAAACGATTGTCTCCCCCCCTGATCATTCGTGACTCGTGTTATGCGTTGTCAATGTTGACCACACATAGTGGAATTCTTCGGCCATAGTCAGTGACATATGCATCATTTGGTTGGTCACTGTGCACGCTAGCCACAACGTGCCACTACTTGTTGAAAACCCTTGTACTTGCTAGTTGATAACTAGTATTCCCAACCCATGGTTTCCCCCACTGACCATTTGTGACTCGTGTTATGTGTTTTCAACGTTGACCACACACTGTGAACTCCGTTTTGTCATGGTTAGTGACATATACCTACTTTTTTCCGTCACTGTACATGGTTACCACGCCGTGTCACTACATATTGAAGGTCTCTGTGCTCTCTTTTTGATAGCTAGTGTTTCCAAACCATTGTTTCCCCCCTTTGACTATATGTGACTTGTGTTGTGAGTTATCAACGCTGACCACATGAAGTGAAGTTCGTTGGTCATGGTTAGTGACATATGCATCCTTTGGTTGATCACTGTGCATGGTAGCCACGCTGTGCCACTTCATATTGAAGGTATTTGTACTTGCTACTCGATAACTAGTATTCCCAAATTATTGTCTTCCACTCTGAACATTTGTGACTCGTGTTATGAGCTGTCAACGTTTACCACAATTAGTGACATTATTTGGTCATGGTCAGTGACATATTCCTACTTTGGTTGGTCATCGTGCATGTTATCCACACCGTGCCAAAACGTATTGAAGCTCCTTGTGCTTGCTAGTTGATACTTGGTGTTCCCAAACCCTTGTTTCCCCCTCTGACCATTTGTGACTCGTGTTATGAGTTTTCAACGCTGACCACACATGGTGTATTTCTTTGGTCAAAGGTAGTACATATGCCTACTTTGGTCGGTCATTGTGCATGGTAGCGACACCGTACTACTACTGAATGAAGGTCATTGTACTTGCTAGTTGAGAACTGATATTTCCATAGCATTGTTTCCTCCCCTGACCGTTTGTGACTCGTGTTATGGTTGGTCAACGTTGACCACCCATATTGGAATTCTCAGGTCATGGTCAGTGACATATGCCTTTTTTGGTTGTTTGGTGTGCATATTAGCCACACCGTACCACTACGTATCGAAGTTATTTGTCCTTTCTATTTGATACATAGGGTTCCCAAACCATTATCTCTCCCTCTGACCATTTGTGACTCGTGTTATGAGTTGTCAATGTTGACCACACATAGTGGACTTCTTCGTTCATAGTCAATGACATATGCATCCTTTGGTTGGTCACTGTGCGCGATAGCCACACCGTGCCACTACTTGTTGAGAATATCTCTACCCGCTAGTTGATAACTAGTGTTCCCAACCCATGGTTTCCCCCACTGACCATTTGTGACTCGTGTTATGAGTTTTCAACGTTCACCACGCTGTGTGAAATCCGTTTGGTCATGCTTAGTGACATATGCCTACTTTTGTTTGTCACTGTACATGGTTACCACACCGTGTCACTACGTATTGAAGGTCTCTGTGCTTTCTTGTTGATAGCTAGTGTTCCCAAACCATTGTTACGCCCTCTGAATATCTGTGACTTGTGCTGTGAGCTGTCAACGTTGACCACATGAAGTGAAATTCTTTGTTCATGGTCAGTGACATATGCGTACCCTGGGTGGTCACTGTGCATTGTAGCCACGTTGTGCCACTACAAATTGAAGGTATTTGTACTTGCTAGTCCATAACTAGTATTCACAAACCAATATCTTCCACCCTGACCATTTGTGACTCGTGTTATGAGTTGTCAACGTTTTCCACACATGGTGACATTCTTTGGTAATGGTCAGTGACATATGCATACCTTGGTTGGTCATCGTGCATGGTATCCACACCGTGCCACAACGTATTGTGGCTCCTTGTACTTGCTATTTGATCATTGGTGTTCCCAAACCATTGTTTCCCCCTTTGACCATTTGTGACTTTTATTATGAGTTGTCGACGTTGACCAGACACAGTGTATTTCTTTCGTCAAAGGCAATACATATGCCTACTTTGGTCGGTCATTTACATGGTAGCCACACTGTGCTACTACTGACTGAAGGTCGTTGCACTTGCTAGTCGAGAACTGATATTCCCAAACAATTCTTTCCTCCCCTGACCGTCTGTGAATCATGTTATGGTTGGTCAACATTGACCACCCATATGGAAATTCTCTGGTCATGGTCAGTGACATATGCCTAGTTTGGATGTTTGGTGTGCATATTAGCCACACCGTGCCAGTACGTATTGAAGTTGTTTTTCCATTCTATTCCATGCATAGGGTTGCCAAACCATTGTCTCTCCCTTTGACCATTCGTGACTTGTGTTTTGAGTTGTCAATGTTGACCACACATAGTGGACTTCTTCGGTCATAGTCAGTGACGTATTCATCCTTTGGTTGGTCACTATGCACGCTAGCCACACCGTGCCGCTACTAGTTGAAGTTGTTCGTACTTGCTAGTTGATTACTAGTGTTCCTAACCCATTGACTCCCCCTCTGACCATTTGTGAGTCGTGTGATGAGTTTTCAATGTTGACCACACACTGTGAAATTCGTTTGGTCATGGTTAGTGACGCATGCCTACCTTGGTTTGTCACAGTACATGGTTACCACACCATGTCACTACGTGTTGAAGGTATTTGTTTTCTCCAGTCAAAAGCTAGTGTTCCTAAACCAATGTTACCCCCCCTTTGACTATCTGTGACTCGTGTTGTGAGTTTTCAATGCTGACCACATGAAGAGAATTTCGTTGGTCATGGTCAGTGACATATGCATACTTTGGTTGGTCACTGTGCATGGTCGCCACACTGTGCCACTACATATTGAAGGTATTTGTACTTGCTATTCCATGACTAGTATTCACCAACCATTATCTTCCACCCTGACCATTTGTGACTCATGTTATGAGTTGTCAAAGTTTACGACACTTAGTGACATTATTTGGTCATGGTCAGTGACATATGCCTACTTTGGTTGGTCATTGTGCATGGTATCCACACCGTGCCACAACGTATTGAAGCTCATTTTTCTTGCTATTTGATACTTGGTGTTCCCAAACCATTGTTTCCCCCTTTGACCATTTGTGACTCGTATTATGAGTTGTCGACGTTGACCAGACACAGTGGATTTCTTTCGTCAAAGGCAACACATATGCCTACTTTGGTCGGTCATTTACATAGTGGCCACACCGTGCTAGTACTGACTGAAGGTCGTTGCACTTGCTAGTCAAGAACTGATATTCCCAAATGATTCTTTCCTCCCCTGACTGTTTGTGAATCGTGTTATGGTTGGTCAACGTTGACCACCCATATTGAAATTCTCTGGTCATGGTCAGTGACATATGCCTAGTTTGGATGTTTGGTGTGCATGTTAGCCACACCGTGCCAGTACGTATTGAAGTTATTTTTCCTTTCTAGTCCATGCATAGGGTTCCCAAACCATTGTCTCTCCCTTTGACCATTCGTGACTCGTGTTTTGAGTTGTCAATTTTGACCACACAAAGTGGACGTCTTCGTAGTCAGTGACATATTCATCCTTTGGTTGGTCGCTATGCACGCTAGCCACATGGTGCCGCTACTTGTTGAAGTTGTTTGTACTTGCTAGTTGATAACTAGTGTTCCTAACCCATTGTTTCCCCCTCTGACCATTTGTGACTCGTGTGATGAGTTTTCAATGTTGACCACACACTGTGAAATTCGTTTGGTCATGGTAAGTGACATATGCCTACCTTGGTTTGTCACAGTACATGGTTACCACACCGTGTCACTACGTGTTGAGGGTATTTGTTTTTTCTAGTCAAAAGCTAGTGTTCCTAAACCAATGCTAACCCCCCTTTGACTATCTGTGACTCGTGTTGTGAGTTTTCAACGCTGACCACATGAAGTGAAATTCGTTGGTCATGGTCAGTGACATATGCATACTTTGGTTGGTCACTGTGCATGGTCGCCATGCTGTGCCACTGCACATTGAAGGTATTTGTACTTGCTAGTCCATGACTGGTATTCACCAACCATTATCTTCCACCCTGACCATTTGTGACTCATGTTATGAGTTGTCAAAGTTTACCACACTTAGTGACATGATTTGGTCATGGTCAGTGACATATGCCTACTTTTGTTGGTCATTGTGCATGGTATCCACACCGTGCCACAACTATTGAAGCTCATTTTAGTTGCTATTTGATACTTGGCGTTCCCAAACCATTGTTTCCCCCTCTGACCATTTGTGACTCGTAGTATGAGGTGTCGATGTTGACCAGACACAGCGGATTTCTTTCGTCAAAGGCAGTACATATGCCTACTTTGGTTGGTCATTGTGCATGGTAGCCACACCGTGCTACTACTGACTGAAGGTCGTTGTACTTGCTCGTTGGTATCTAGTATTCTCAGACCATTGTTTCCCCCTCTGACAATTTGTGACCCATGTTATGAGTTGAAAACATTGACCACACATCGTAAAATGATTTGGTCATGGTTAGTGGCACATGCATAATCTGGTTGGTCATTGTGGATGGTACCCACACCGTTCCACTACTTGTTGAAAGTCTTTGTACTTGCTAGTCAATAAGTAGCAAAAGGTTTCTCCCTTTGATACCAGGTCGGTTTTTGTTTATTTGTTACGCGTAGGTGCCTTCACTGGAATACTACCTCCCACCCCCCTACAGGGATGTTCCGTTGACGACCTGGAGGACAGATTTGCGATCGCATTATGAGACCCCCCCTACCCCCCCACGGCTTAGGCTCAAAGGTAGAGTTGAGGTATCACAACATGGCCGTCCCCCCCCTGCCCCAGGTCGCGAGCCTATTCTATATTGCGCGTACGAGGATTCAAACCCAGGACCCACCACTCCAGAATCTAACTCTATAAGGACTAAGCCAACTCACATGGTGTTCATATGATGTCCAAATGACATTTTAAGGATTCGTATGGGTAAAGGGCATCAAATAAGGGGGTGTAAGATAAGAGGGTAGTTTTCAAAAGTGTGAATGATAACAAAGTTAGTTTAATCATAAAAAAACCACGTAGATGGAATTGCAAGTTTTGCAACTTTGAGCTTGAATAACCTTTCAACCATTGATCTGATTGATCAGCCGTAAGAAGGAAAGTTGAATACACACAGTGAAACTCTCTTTATGATATCCAGTGACACAAGCATACTTTGGTTGGTCATTGTGCATGGTAGCCACACCGTGCCACCACTTATCGAAGGTCTTTGTACTTGCTCGTCGATACCGAGTATTCCCAAACCATTGTTTCTCCCTCTGCTCATGTTTGACTTGTATTATGAGTTGTGAATGTTAACCACACACACTAAACTTCTTTGGTCATGAGCAGTAATGTATGCCTACTTGGGTAGGTCATTGTGCACGCTAGCCACACCGTGCCAATACATACAAAAAATCTTTGTACTTGCTAGAAGGAAAATAGTATTTTGAATCTATGTCTTCCCCCTCTGACCCCATTTGTGACTTGTGTTATGGGTTGTGAACGGTGACCACCCATACTGAAATTCTTTGGTCATGGTTAGTGACATATGCCAACTTGTTTTGTCACTGTACATGGTTACCGCGCCGTGTCACTACGTATAGAAAGTCGTTGTGCTTTCTAGTTGATAGCTAGTGTTCCCAAACCATCGTTACCTCCCTCTGACTATCTGTGACTCGTGTTGTGAGTTGTCAACGCTGACCACATGGAGTGAAACTCGTTGGTCATGGTCAATGACATATGCATACTTTGGTTGGTCACTGTGCATGGTAGCCATGCTGTGCCACTATATATTGAATGTATTTGTACTTGCTACTCGATGACTAGTATTCACAAACCATTGTCTTCCACTCTGGCCATTTGTGACTCGTGTTATGAGGTGTCAAAGTTTACCACACTTAGTAACATTATTTGGTCATGGTCAGTGACATATGCCTACTTTGGTTGGTCATCCTGCATGGTATCCACATCGTGCCACGACTTATTGAAGGTGCTTGTGCTTGCTAGTTGATATCCAGTGTTCCCAAACCATTGTGTCCCCCTCTGACCATTTGTGACTCCTATTATGAGTTGTCAACGCTGACCACACACAACGGACTTTTTTGGTCAAAGGTAGTACATATGCCTACTTTGGTCGGTCATTGTGCATCGTAGCCACACCGTGCTTATACTGATTGAAGTTCGCTGTACTTGCTACTCGAGAACTGATTTTCACAGACCATTGTTTCCCACTCTGAAAATTTGTGACTCGTGTTATGGTTGGTGAATGTTGACCACTTATATTGAAATTCTTTCATCATGGTCAGTGACATATGCCTAGTTTGGTTGTTTGGTGTGCATAGTAGCCACACCGTGCCACTACGGATTGAAGTTATTTGTCCTTTCTAGTCCATGCATAGGGTTCCCAAACCATTGTCTCTCCCTGTGACCATTTGTGACTCGTGTTATGAGTTGTCAATGTTGACCATACATAGTGGACTTCTTTGGTCATAGTCAGTGACGTGTGCAGATATAGATATAGACTCGTGTTATGGTTGGTGAGTGTTGACCACTTCTATTGAAATTCTTTCATCATGGTCAGTGACATATGCCTAGTTTGGTTGTTTGGTGTGCATAGTAGCCACACCGTGCCACTACGGATTGAAGTTCTTTGTCCTTTCTAGTCGATACATAGGGTTCCCAAACCATTGTCTCTCCCTCTAACCATTTGTGACTCGTGTTATGAGTTGTCAATGTTGACCATACATAGTGGACTTCTTCGCTCATAGTCAGTGACGTGTGCATCCTTTGGTTGGTCACTGTGCATGCTAGCCACACCGTGCCACTAGTTGTTGAAAATCTTTCTACTTGCTAGTTGATAACTAGTGTTCCCAACCCATGGTTTCCCCCACTGACCATTTCTGACTCGTGTTATGAGTTTTCAACGTTAACCACGCTGTGTGAAATCCGTTTGGTCATGGTTAGTGACATATGCCTACATTTGTTTGTCACTGTACATGGTTACCACGCCGTGTCACTACATATTGAAGGTCTCTGTGCTTTCGTGTTGATAGCTAGTGTTCCCAAACCATTGTTACGCCCTCTGAATATCTGTGACTCGTGTTGTGAGTTGTCAACGTTGACCACATGAAGTGAAATTCTTTGTTCATGGTCAGTGACACATGCGTACCCTGGGTGGTCACTGTGCATTGTAGCCACGCTATGCCACTACATATTAAAGGTATTTGTACTTGCTAGTCAATAACTAGTATTCACAAACCATTATCTTCCTCCCTGACCATTTGTGACTCGTGTTATGAGTTGTCAACGTTTACCACACATGGTGACAGTCTTTGGTAATGGTCAGTGACATATGCATACCTTGGTTGGTCATCATGTATGGTATCCACACCGTGCCACAACATATTGTGGCTCCTTGTGCTTGCTATTTGATACTTGGTGTTCCCAAACCATTGTTCCCCCTTTGACCATTTGTGACTCGTATTATGAGTTGTCGACGTTGACCAGACACAGTGGATTTCTTTCGTCAAAGGCAATACATATGCCTACTTTGGTCGGTCATTTACATGGTAGCCACACCGTGCTACTACTGACTGAAGGTCGTTGCACTTGCTAGTTGAGAACTGATATTCCCAAACGATTCTTTCCTCCCCTGACCGTTTGTGAGTCGTGTTATGGTTGGTCAACGTTGACAAACAATACTGAAATTCTCTGGTCATGGTCAGTGACATATGCCTAGTTTGGATGTTTGGTGTGCATATTAGTTACACCGTGCCAGTACGTATTGAAGTTGTTTTTCCTTTCTAGTCCATGCATAGGGTTCCCAAACCATTGTCTCTCCCTTTGACCATTTGTGACTCGTGTTTTGAGTTGTCAATGTTGACAACACACAGTGGACTTCTTTGGTCATAGTCAGTGACGTATTCATCCTTTGGTTGGTCGCTATGCACGCTAGCCACACCGTGGTGCTACTTGTTGAAGTTGTTTGTACTTGCTAGTTGATAACTAGTGTTCCTAACCCATTGTTTCCCCCGCCGACCATTTTTGACTCGTGTGATGAGTTTTCAATGTTGACCACACACTGTGAAATTTGTTTGGTCATGGTTAGTGACATATGCCTACCTTGGTTTGTCACAGTATATGGTTACAACACCGTGTCACTACGTGTTGAAGGTATTTGTTTTTTCCAGTCAAAAGCTAGTATTGCTAAACCAATGTTACCCCCCCTTTGACTATCTGTGACTCGTGTTGTGAGTTTTCAACGCTGACCACATGAAGTGAAGTTCGTTGGTCATGGTCAGTGACATATGCATACTTTGGTTGGTCATTGTGCATGGTGGCCACACCGTGCCACCACTTATCGAAGGTCTTTGTACTTGCTCGTCGATACCGAGTATTCCCAAACCATTGTTTCTCCCTCTGCCCATTTTTGACTTATATTATGAGTTGTGAATGTTGACTACACACACTAAACTTCTTAGGTCATGAGCAGTGATGTATGCCTACTTGGGTAGGTCATTGTGCAGGCTAGCCACACCGTGCCAATACATACGAAAAATCTTTGTACTTGCTAGAAGGTACATAGTATTCTGAAACTGTCTTCCCCCTCTGACCCATTTTGTGACTTGTGTTATGGGTTGTGAACGGTGACCACCCATACTGAAATTCTTTGGTCATGGTTAGTGACATATGCCTACTTTGGTTTGTCACTGTACGTGGTTACCACGCCGTGTCACTATGTATAGAAAGTCGTTGTGCTTGCTAGTTGATAGCTAGTGTTCCCAAACCATCGTTACCCCCCCCTCTGACTATCTGTGACTCGTGTTGTGAGTTGTCAACGCTGACCACATGGAGTGAAACTCATTGGTCATTGTCAATGACATATGAATACTTTGGTTGGTCACTGTGCATGGTAGCCACGCTGTGCCACTATATATTGAATGTATTTGTACTTGCTACTCGATGACTAGTATTCACAAACCGTTGTCTTCCACTCTGGCCATTTGTGACTCGTGTTATGAGTTGTCAAAGTTTACCACACTTAGTGACATTACTTGGTCATGGTCAGTGACATATGCCTACTTTGGCTGGTCATCCTGCATGGTATCCACATCGTGCCACGACTTATTGAAGGTGCTTGTGCTTGCTAGTTGATCTCTGGTGTTCCCAAACCATTGTCTCCCCCTCTGACCATTTGTGACTCCTATTATGAGTTGTCAACGCTGACTACACACAACGGATTTCTTTGGTCAAAGGTAGTACATATGCCTACTTTGGTCGGTCATTGTACATGGTAGCGACACCGTACTACTACTGACTGAAGGTCGTTGTACTTGCTAGTTGAGAACTGATATTTCCATAGCATTGTTCCCTCCCCTGACAGTTTGTGACTCGTGTTATGGTTGGTCAACGTTGACCACCCATATTGAAATTCTCTGGTCATGGTCAGTGACATATAACAATTTTGGTTTTTTGGTGTGCATATTAGCCAGACCGTGCCACTACGTATCGAAGTTATTTATCCTTTCTATTTGATACATAGGGTTCCCAAACCATTGTCTCTCCCTCTGACCATTTGTGACTCGTGTTATGAGTTGTCAATGTTGACCACACATAGTGGACTTCTTCGGTCATAGTCAGTGACAAATGCATCCTTTGGTTGGTCACTGTGCACGCTAGCCACACCGTGCCACTAGTTGTTGAAAATATCTCTACCTGCTAGTTGATAACTAGTGCTCCCAACCCATGGTTTCCCCCACTGACCATTTGTGACTCGTGTTATGAGGTTTCAACGTTAACCACACTGTGTGAAATCCGTTTGGTCTTGGTTAGTGACATCTGCCTACTTTTGTTTTTCACTGTACATGGTTACCACGCCGTGTCACTACGTATTGAAGGTCTATGTGCTTTCTTGTTGATAGCTAGTGCTCCCAAACCATTGTTACGCCCTCTAAATATCTGTGACTTGTGTTGTGAGTTGTCAACGTTGACCACATGAAGTGAAATTCTTTGTTCATGGTCAGTGACATATGCGTCCTTTGGGTGGTCACTGTGCATTGTAGCCACACCGTGCCGCTACATATTGAAGGTATTTGTACTTGCTAGTCGATAACTAGTAATCACAAACCATTATCTTCCACCCTGACCATTTCTGACTCCTGTTATGAGTTGTCAACGTTTACCACACATGGTGACATTCTTTGGTCATGGTCAGTGACATATGCATACCTTGGTTGGTCATCGTGCATGGTATCCACACCGTGCCACAACGTATTGTGGCTCCTTGTACTTGCTATTTGATACTTGGTGTTCCCAAACCATTGTTTCTTTCTTTGACTATTTGTGACTCGTATTATGAGTTGTCGACGTTGACCAGACACAGCGGATTTCTTTCGTCAAAGGCAGTACATATGCTTGCTTTGGTCGGTCATTTACATGGTAGCCACACCGTGCTACTACTGACTGAACGTCGTTGCACTTGCTAGTTGAGAACTGATATTCCCAAACCATTGTTTCCTTCCCTGACCGTTTATGAATCATGTTATGGTTGGTCAACGTTGACCACCCATATTGAAATTCTCTGATCATGGTCAGTGACATATGCCTAGTTTGGATGTTTGTTGTGCATATTAGTTACACCGTGCCAGTACGTATTGAAGTTATCTTTCCTTTCTAGTCCATGCATAGGGTTCCCAAACCATTGTCTCTCCCTTTGACCATTCGTGACTCGTGTTTTGAGTTTTCAATGTTGACCGCACACAGTGGACTTCTTTGGTCATAGTCAGTGACGTATTCATCCTTTGGTTGGTCGCTATGCACGCTAGCCACACCGTGCCGCTACTTGTTGAAGTTGTTTGTACTTGCTAGTTTATAACTAGTGTTCCTAACCCATTATTTCCCCCCCCGACCATTTGTGACTCGTGTGATGAGTTTTCAATGTTGACCACACACTGTGAAATTCGTTTGGTCATGGTTAGTGACATATGCCTACCTTGGTTTGTCACAGTACATGGTTACCACACCGTGTCACTACGTGTTGAAGGTATTTGTTTTTTCTAGTCAAAAGCTAGTATTGCTAAACCAATGTTACCCCCCCTTTGACTATCTGTGACTCGTGTTGTGAGTTTTCAACGCTGACCACATGAAGTGAAATTCGTTGGTCATGGTCAGTGACATATGCATACTTTGGTTGGTCACTGTGCATGGTCGCCACGCTGTGCCACTGCATATTGAAGGTATTTGTACTTGCTACTCCATGACTAGTATTCACCAACCATTATCTTCCACCCTGACCATTTGTGACTCATGTTATGAGTTGTCAAAGTTTACCACACTTAGTCACATTATTTGGTCATGGTCAGTGACATATGCCTACTTTGGTTGGTCATTGTGCATGGTATCCACACCGTGCCACAACGTATTGAAGCTCATTTTGTTGCTATTTGATGCTTGGTGTTCCCAAACCATTGTTTCCCCCTCTGACCATTTGTGACTCGTAGTATGAGTTGTCGACGTTGACCAGATACTGCAGATTTCTTTCGTCAAAGGCAGTACATATGCCTACTTTGGTCGGTCATTGTGCATGGTAGCGACACCGTGCTACTACTGACTGAAGGTTGTTGTACTTGCTAGTTGGTATCTAGTGACCCAGACCATTGTTTCCCCCTCTGACAGTTCGTGACCCATATTATGAGTTGACAACATTGACCACACATCGTAAACATACTTGGTCATGGTTAGTGGCACATGCCTAATCTGGTTGGTCATTGTGCATGGTAGCCACACTGTTCCACTACTTGTTGAAAGTCTTTGTACTTGCTAGTCAATAAGTAGCAAAAGGTTTCTCCCTTTGACACCAGGTCGGTTTTTGTTTATTTGTTACGCGTAGGTGCCTTCACTGGAATACTACCTCCCACCCCCCTACAGGGATGTTCCGTGGACGACCTGGAGGACAGATTTGCAACCGCATTATGAGACCCCCCCTACCCCCCCACGGCTTAGGCTC
>SZWC01000009.1:806177-816956 GCA_023375785.1 Penium margaritaceum | reverse complement strand
CCCCCCCCCCCCCCCCCCCCCCCCAGGGTCGCGAGCCTATTCTATATTGCGCGTACGAGGACTCAAACCCAGGACCTACCGCTCCAGAATCTAACTCTATAAGCACTAAGCCAACTCACATGGTGTTCATATGATGTCCAAATGACATTATAAGGGTTCCTCTGGGTAAAGGGCATAAAATAAGGGGGAGTAAGATAAGGGGGTAGTTTTCAAAAGTGTGAATTATAACAAAGTTCGTTTAATGAAAAAAAAATCACACAGATGGAATTGTAAATTTTGCAACTTTGAGCTTGAATAACCTTTCAACCATTGCTCCGATTGATCAGCCGTAAGAAAGAAAGTTGACTACACACAGTGAAACTCTCTTTATGATATCCAGTGACTATCTGACTATCTGTGCCTCGTGTTGTGAGTTGTCAACGCTGACCACATGGAGTGAAACTCGCTGGTCATGGTCAATGACATATGCATACTTTGGTTGGTCACTGTGCATGGTAGCCACGCTGTGCCACTATATATTGAATGTATTTGTACTTGCTACTCGATGACTAGTATTGAAAAACCATTGTCATCCACTCTGGCCATTTGTGACTCGTGTTATGAGTTGTCAAAGTTTACCACACTTAGTGACATTATTTGGTCATGGTCAGTGACATATGCCTACTTTGGTTGGTCATCCTGCATGGTATCCACATTGTGCCACAACTTATTGAAGGTGCTTGTGCTTGCTAGTTGATATCTGGTGTTCCCAAACCATTGTCTCCCCCTCTGACCATTTGTGACTCCTGTTATGAGTTGTCAACGCTGACCACACACAACGGATTTCTTTGGTCAAAGGTAGTACATATGCCTACTTTGGTCGGTTATTGTGCATCGTAGCCACACCGTACTTACACTGATTGAAGTTCCCTGTACTTGCTACTCGAGAACTGATATTGACAGACCATTGTTTCCCCCTCTGACAATTTGTGACTCGTGTTGTGGTTGGTGAATGTTGACCACTTATATTGAAATTCTTTCATCATGGTCAGTGACATATGCCTAGTTTGGTTGTTTCGTGTGCATAGTAGCCACACCGTGCCACTACGTATTGAATTTCTTTGTCCTTTCTAGTCGATACATAGGGTTCCCAAACCATTGTCTCTCCCTCTGACCATTTGTGACTCGTGTTATGAGTTGTCAATGTTGACCATACATAGTGGACTTCTTCGGTCATAGTCAGTGACGTGTGCATCCTTTGGTTGGTCACTGTGCACGCTAGCCACACCGTGCCACTAGTTGTTGAAAATCTTTCTACTTGCTAGTTGATAACTAGTGTTCCCAACCCATGGTTTCCCGCACTGACCATTTCTGACTCGTGTTATGAGTTTTCAACGTTAACCACGCTCTATGAAATCCGTTTGGTCATGGTTAGTGACATATGCCTACTTTTGTTTGTCACTATACATGGTTACCACGCTGTGTCACTACGTATTGAAGGTCTCTGTGATTTCTTGTTGATAGCTAGTGTTCCCAAACCATTGTTACGCCTTCTGAATATATGTGACTCGTGTTGTGAGTTGTCAACGTTGACCACATGAAGTGAAATTCTTTGTTCATGGTCAGTGACATATGCGTACCCTGGGTGGTCACTGTGCATTGTAGCCACGCTGTGCCACTACATATTGAAGGTATTTGTACTTTCTAGTCGACAACTAGTAATCACAAACCATTATCTTCCACCCTGACCATTTGTGACTCGTGTTATGAGTTGTCAACGTTTACCACACATGGTGACATTCTTTAGTAATGGTCAGTGACATATGCATACCTTGGTTGGTCATCGTGCATGGTATCCACACCGTGCCAAAATGTATTGTGGCTCCTTGTGCTTGCTATGTGATACTTGGTGTTCCCAAACCATTGTTTCCCCCTTTGACCATATGTGACTCGTATTATGAGTTGTCGAAGTTGACCAGACATAGTGGATTTCTTTCGTCAAAGGCAATACATATGCCTACTTTGGTCGGTCAATTACATGGTAGCCACACCGTGCTACTACTGACTGAAGGTCGTTGCACTTGCTAGTTGAGAACTGATATTCCCAAACGATTATTTCCTCCCTGACTGTTTGTGAATCGTGTTATGGTTGGTCAACGTTGACCACCCATATCGAAATTCTCTGGTCATGGTCAGTGACATATGCCTAGTTTGGATGCTTGGTGTGCATATTAGCCACACCGTGCCAGTACGTATTGAAGTTTTTTTTCCTTTCTAGTCCATGCATAGGGTTCCCAAACCATTGTCTCTCCCTTTGACCATTACTGACTCGTGTTTTGAGTTGTCAATGTTGACCACACACAGTGGAATTCTTCGGTCATAGTTAGTGACGTATTCATCCTTTGGTTGGTCGCTATGCACGCTAGCCACACTGTGCCGCTACTTGTTGAAGTTGTCCGTACTTGCTAGTTGATAACTAGAGTTCCTAACCCATTGTTTCCCCCTCTGACCATTCGTGACTCGTGTGATGAGTTTTGTGTGTTGACCACACACTGTGAAATTTGTTTGGTCATGGTTAGTGACATATGCCTACCTTGGTTTGTCACAGTACATGGTTACCACGTCGTGTCACTACGTGTTGAAGGTATTTGTTTTTTCTAGTCAAAAGCTAGTGTTCCCAAACCAATGTTACCCCCCTTTGACTATTTGTGACTTGTGTTGTGAGTTTTCAACGCTGACCAGATGAAGTGAAATTCGTTGGTCACGGTCAGTGACATATGCATACTTTGGTTGGTCACTGTGCATGGTCGCCACGCTGTGCCACTGCACATTGAAGGTATTTGTACTTGCTACTCCATGACTAGTATTCACAAACCATTATCTTCCACCCTGACCATTTGTGACTCATGTTATGAGTTGTCAATGTTTACCACACTTAGTGACATTATTTGGTCATGGTCAGTGACATATGCCTACTTTGGTTGGTCATTGTGCATGGTATCCACACCGTGCCACAACGTATTGAAGCTCATTTTGCTTGCTATTTGATACTTGGTGTTCCCAAACCAAAATTTTCCCCCTCAAACCATTTGTGACTCGTAGTATGAGTTGTCGACGTTGACCAGACACAGCGGATTTCTTTCGTCAAAGGCAGTACATATGCCTACTTTGGTCGGTCATTGTGCATGGTAGCCACACCGTGCTACTACTGACTGAAGGTCGTTGTACTTGCTAGTTGGTATCTAGTATTCCCAGACTATTGTTTCCCCCTCTGACAATTCGTGACCCATATCATGAGTTGACAACATTGACCAGACATCGTAAAATTATTTGGTCATGGTTAGTGGCACATGCGTAATCTGGTTGGTCATTGTGCATGGTAGCCACACCGATCCACTACTTGTTGAAAGTCTTTGTTCTTGCTAGTCAGTAAGTAGCAAAAGGTTTCTCCCTTTGACACCAGCTCGGTTTTTGCTTATTTGTTACGCGTAGGTGCCTTCACTGGAATACTACCTCCCACCCCCCTACAGGGATGTTCCGTGGACGACCTGGAGGACAGATTTGCGACCGCATTATGACACCCCCCCTACCCCCCCAGCGGCTTAGGCTCAAAGGTAGAGTTGAGGTATCACAACACGGCCGCCCCCCCTCCCCCCCTGGCCCCAGGTCGCGAGCCTATTCTATATTGCACGTACGAGGATTCAAACCAAGGACCTACTGCTCCACAATCTAACTCTTTAAGCACTAAGCCAACTCATATGGTGTTCATATGATGTCGAAATGACATTATAAAGGTTCCTATGGGTAAAGGGCATAAAACAAGGGGATGTAAGATAAGAGGGCAGTTTTCAAAAGTGTGAATGATAACAAAGTTAGTTTAATCATAAAAAAATCACACAGATGGAATTGCAAATTTTGAAACTTCGAGCTTGAATAACCTTTCAACCATTGCTCCGATTGATCAGCCGTAAGAAGGAAAGTTGACTACACACAGTGAAACTCTCTTTATGATATCCAGTGACACAAGCATACTTTGGTTGGTCATTGTGCATGGTAGCCACACCGTGCCACCACTTATCGAAGGTCTTTGTACTTGCTCGTCGATACCGAGTATTCCCAAACCATTGTTTCTCCCTCTGCCCATTTTTGACTTGTATTATGAGTTGTGAATGTTGACCACACACACTAAACTTCTTTGGTCATGAGCAGTGATGTATGCCTACTTGGGTAGGTCATTGTGCACGCTAGCCACACCGTGCCAATACATACNATGGAATTTCAAATTTTGCAACTTCGAGCTTGAATAACCTTTCAACCATTGCTCCGATTGATCAGCCGTAAGAAGGAAAGTTGACTACACACAGTGAAACTCTCTTTATGATATCCAGTGACACAAGCATACTTTGGTTGGTCATTGTGCATGGTGGCCACACCGTGCCACCACTTATCGAAGGTCTTTGTACTTGCTCGTCGATACTGAGTATTCCCAAACCATTGTTTCTCCCTCTACCCATTTTTGACTTGTATTATGGTTTGTGAATGTTGACCACACACACTAAACTTCTTTGGTCATGAGCAGTGATGTATGCCTACTTGGGTAGGTCATTGTGCACGCTAGCCACACCGTGCCAATACATACAAAAAATCTTTGTACTTGCTAGAAGATACATAGTATTTTGAAACCATGTCTTCCCCCTCTGACCCCATTTGTAACTTGTGTTATGGGTTGTGAACGGTGACCACCCATACTGAAATTCTTTGGTCATGGTTAGTGACATATGCCTACTTTGGTTTGTCACTGTACGTGGTTATCACGCCGTGTCACTACGTATAGAAAGTCGTTGTGCTTTCTAGTTGATAGCTAGTGTTCCCAAACCATCGTTACCCCCCTCTGACTATCTGTGACTCGTGTTGTGAGTTGTCAGCGCTGACCACATGGAGTGAAACTCGCTGGTCATGGTCAATGACATATGCATACTTTGGTTGGTCACTGTGCATGGTAGCCATGCTGTGCCACTATATATTGAATGTATTTGTACTTGCTACTCGATGACTAGTATTCACCAACCATTGTCTTCCACTCTGGCCATTTGTGACTCGTGTTATGAGTTGTCAAAGTTTACCACACTTAGTGACATTATTTGGTCATGGTCAGTGACATATGCCTACTTTGGTTGGTCATCGTGCATGGTATCCACATCGTGCCCGACTTATTGAAGGTGCTTGTGCTTGCTAGTTGATATCCGGTGTTCCCAAACCATTGTCTCCCCCTCTGACCATTTGTGACTCCTGTTATGAGTTGTCAACGCTGACCACACACAACGGATTTCTTTGGTCAAAGGTAGTACATATGCTTACTTTGGTCAGTCATTGTGCATCGTAGCCACACCGTGTTTATACTGATTGAAGTTCGCTGTACTTGCTACTCGAGAACTGATATTCACAGACCATTGTTTCCCCCTCTGACAATTTGTGACTCGTGTTATGGTTGGTGAATGTTGACCACTTATATTGAAATTCTTTCATCATGGTCAGTGACATATGCCTAGTTTGGTTGTTTGGTGTGCATAGCAGCCACACCGTGCCACTACGCATTGAATTTCTTTGTCCTTTCTAGTCAATACATAGGGTTCCCAAACCATTGTCTCTCCCTCTGACCATTTGTGACTCGTGTTATGAGTTGTCAATGTTGACCATACATAGTGGACTTCTTCGGTCATTGTCAGTGACGTGTGCATCCTTTGGTTGGTCACTGTGCACGCTAGCCACACCGTGCCACTAGTTGTTGGAAATCTTTCCACTTGCTAGTTGATAACTAGTGTTCCCAACCCATGGTTTCCCCCACTGACCATTTCTGACTCGTGTTAAGAGTTTTCAACGTTAACCACGCTGTGTGAAATCCGTTTGGTCATGGTTAGTGACATATGCCTACTTTTGTTTGTCACTGTACATGGTTACCACGCCGTGTCACTACGTATTGAAGGTCTCTATGCTTTCTTGTTGATAGCTAGTGTTCCCAAACTATTTTTACGCCCTCTGAATATCTGTGACTCGTGTTGTGAGTTGTCAACGTTGACCACATGAAGTGAAATTCTTTGTTCATGGTCACTGACATATGCGTACCCTGGGTGGTCACTGTGCATTGTAGCTACGCTGTGCCACTACATATTGAAGGTATTTGTACTTGCTAGTCGATAACTAGTATTCACAAACCATTATCTTCCACCCTGACCATTTGTGACTCGTGTTATAAGTTGTCTACGTTTACCACACATGGTGTCATTCTTTGGTAATGGTCAGTGACATATGCATACCTTGGTTGGTCATCGTGCATGGTATCCACACCGTGCCACAACGTATTGTGGCTCCTTGTGCTTACTATTTGATACTTGGTGTTCCCAAACCATTGTTTCCCCCTTTGACCATTTTTGACTCGTATTATGAGTTGTCGACATTGACCAGACACAGTGGATTTCTTCCGTCAAAGGCAATACACATGCATTCTTTGGTCGGTCATTTACATGGTAGCCACACCGTGCTACTACTGACGGAAGGTTGCTGCACTTGCAAGTCGAGAACTGATATTCCCAAATGAATCTTTCCTCCCCTGACCGTTTGTGAATCGTGTTATGGTTGGTCAACGTTGACCACCAATATTGAAATTCTCTGGTCATGGTCAGTGACATATGCCTAGTTTGGATGTTTGGTCTGCATATTAGCCACACCGTGCCAGTACGTATTGAAGTTATTCTTCCTTTCTAGTCCATGCATAGGGTTCCCAAACCATTGTCAACCCCTTTGACCATTCGTGACTCGTGTTTTGAGTTGTCAATGTTGACCACACACAGTGGACTTCTTCGGTCATAGTCAGTGACGTATTCATCCTTTGGTTGGTCGCTGTGCACGCTAGCCACACCGTGCCGCTACTTGTTGAAGTTGTTCGTACTTGCTAGTTGATAACTAGTGTTCCTAACCCATTGTTTCCCCCTCTGACCATTTGTGACTCGTGTGATGAGTTTTCAATGTTGACCACATACTGTGAAATTCGTTTGGTCATGGTTAGTGACATATGCCTACCTTGGTTTGTCACAGTACATGGTTACCACACCATGTCACTACGTGTTGAAGGTATTTGTTTCTTCTAGTAAAAAGGTAGTGTTCCTAAACCAATGTTACCCCCCTTTGACTATCTGTGACTCGTGTTGTGAGTTTTCAATGCTGACCACATGAAGTGAAATTCGTTGGTCATGGTTAGTGACATATGCATACTTTGGTTGGTCACTGTGCATGGTCGCCACGCTGTGCCACTGCATATTGAAGGTATTTGTACTTGCTACTCTATGGATAGTATTCACCAACCATTATCTTCCACCCTGACCATTTGTTACTCATGTTATGAGTTGTGAAAGTTTACCACACTTAGTGACATTATTTGGTCATGGTCAGTGACATATGCTTACTTTGGTTGGTCATTGTGCATGGTATCCACACCGTGCCACAACGTATTGAAGCTCATTTTGCTTGCTATTTGATACTTGGTGTTCCCAAACCATTGTTTCCCCCTCTGACCATTTGTGACTCGTAGTATGAGTTGTCGACGTTGACCAGACACAACGGATTTCTTTCGTCAAAGGCAGTACATATGCCTACTTTGGTCGGTCATTGTGCATGGCAGCCACACCGTGCTACTACTAACTGAAGGTCGTTGTACTTGGTAGTTGGTATCTAGTATTCCCAGACCATTGTTTCCCCCTCTGACAATTCGTGACCCATATTATGAATTGACAACAATGACCACACATCGTAAAACTATTTGGTCATGGTTAGTGGCACATGCCTAATCTGGTTGGTCATTGTGCATGGTAGCCACACCGTTCCACTACTTGTTGAAAGTCTTTGTACTTGCTAGTCAATAAGTAGAAAAAGGTTTCTCCCTTTGACACCAGGTCGGTTTTTGTTTACTTGTTACGCGTAGGTTTCTCACTGGAATACTACCTCCCACCCCCCTACAGGGATGTTCCGTGGACGACCTGGAGGACAGATTTGCGACCGCATTATGAAACCCCCCCCCTACCCCCCCATGGCTTAGGCTCGAAGGTAGAGTTGAGGTATCACAACACGGCCGTCCCACCCCCCCAGGTCGCGAGCCTATTCTATATTGCGCGTTCGAGGACTCAAACCCAGGACCTACCGCTCCAGAATCTCACCCTATAAGCACTAAGCCAACTCACATGGTGTTCATATGATGTCCAAATGACATGATAAGGGTTCCTATGGGTAAAGGGCATAAAAGAAGGGGGTGTAAGATAAGAGGGTAGTTTTCAAAAGTGTGAATGATAACAAAGTTAGTTTAATCATAAAAAAAATCACGCAGATGGAATTGCAAAATTTGCAACTTCCAGCTTGAATAACCTTTCAACCATTGCTCCGATTGATCAGCCGTAAGAAGGACAGTTGACTACACACAGTGAAACTCTCTTTATGATATCCAGTGACACAAGAATACTTTGGTTGGTCATTGTGCATGGTAGCCACACCGTGCCACCACTTATCGAAGGTCTTGTACTTGCTCGTCGATACCGAGTATTCCCAAACCATTGTTTCTCCCTCTGCCCATTTTTGACTTGTATTATGAGTTGTGAATGTTGACCACACACACTAAACTTCTTTGGTCATGAGCAGTGATGTATGCCTACTTGGGTAGGTCATTGTGCACGCTAGCCACACCGTGCCAATACACACGAAAAATCTTTGTGCTTGCTAGAAGGTACATAGTATTTTGAAACTATGTCTTCGCCCTCTGACCCCATTTGTGACTTGTGTTATGGGTTGTGAACGGTGACCACCCATACTGAAATTCTTTGGTCATGGTTAGTGACATATGCCTACTTTGGTTTGTCACTGTTCGTGGTTACCACGCCGTGTCACTACGTATAGAAAGTCGTTGTGCTTTCTAGTTGATAGCTAGTGTTCCCAACCCATCATTACCCCCCCTCTGACTATCTGTGACTTGTGTTGTGAGTTGTCAACGCTAACCACATGGAGTGAAACTCGTTGGTCATGGTCAATGACGTATGCATACTTTGGTTGGTCACTGTGCATGGTAGCCACGCTGTGCCACCATATATTGAATGTATTTGTACTTGCTACTCAATGAGTAGTATTCACAAACCATTGTCTTCCACTATGGCCATTTGTGACTCGTGTTATGAGTTGTCAAAGTTTACCACACTTAGTGACATTATTTGGTCATGGTCAGTGACAAATGCCTACTTTGGTTGGTCATCCTGCATGGTATCCACATCGTGCCACGACTTATTGAAGGTGCTTGTGCTTGCTAGTTGATATCCGGTGTTCCCAAACCATTGTCTCCCCCTCTGACCATTTGTGACTCCTATTATGAGTTGTCAACGCTGACCACACACAACGGATTTCTTTGGTCAAAGGTAGTACATATGCCTACTTTGGTCGGTCATTGTGCATCGTAGCCACACCGTGCTTATACTGATTGAAGTTTGCTGTACTTGGTACTCGAGAACTGATATTCACAGACCATTGTTTCCCCCTCTGACAAATTGTGACTCGTGTTATGGTTGGTGAATGCTGACCACTTATATTGAAGTTATTTCATCATGGTCAGTGACATATGCCTAGTTTGGTTGTTTGGTGTGCATAGTAGCCACACCGTGCCAGTACGTATTGAAGTTCTTTGTCCTTTCTAGTCAATACATAGGGTTCCCAAACCATTGTCTCTCCCTCTGACCATTTGTGGCTAGTGTTATGAGTTGTCAATGTTAACCATACATAGTGGACTTCTTCGGTCATAGTCAGTGATGTGTGCATCCTCTGGTTGGTCACTGTGCACGCTAGCCACACCGTGCCACTAATTGTTGAAAATCTTTCTACTTGGTTGTTGATAACTAGTGTTCCCAACCCATGGTTTCCCCCACTGACCATTTCTGACTCGTGTTATGAGTTTTCAACGTTAACCACGCTGTGTGAAATCCGTTTGGTCATGGTTAGTGACATATGCCTACTTTTGTTTGTCAATGTACATGGTTACCACGCCGTGTCACTACGTATTGAAGGTCTCTGTGCTTTCTTGTTGATAGCTAGTGTTCCCAAACCATTGTTACGCCCTCTGAATATCTGTGACTTGTGTTGTGAGTCGTCAACGTTGACCACATGAAGTGAAATTATTTGTTCATGGTCAGTGACATATGCGTACCCTGGGTGGTCACTATGCATTCTAGCCACGCTCTGCCACTACATATTGAAGGTATTTGTACTTGCTAGTCGATAACTAGTATTCACAAACCATTATCTTCCACACTGACCATTTGTGACTCGTGTTATGAGTTGTCAACGTTTACCACACATGGTGACATTCTTTGGTATGTTGGCTCTAGTGGTTGTGGAGGCACCCTCAAGGATGCCTAGCTCTCAGTGATGCATGCTACCAAAGTTTGGACAGCCAATGGATACCAATTGTGAAGAGTGTGGAGCACAAGGATCACGGATATGAGTGGGCAGAACTCGTCGCACTCAGTAGATCTTAATCCAAACACGTTTTTGTTTCTTAGCATAGTGAGATTACATCAGATCCTTATAGCCTGTGATCTAAGCTTTCCAACGCATCCAAGCACGCCCAAAACGGAGTAGTAGAGCCCCTGCTACGGCCGTCGAAGTAACCCTTGGTGGAGCCGCCCATAAGCCTGTAAGCCAAATGACGGAACTCGATGACCAGACTCGCGAGTCCTAGTCCGAGTCCAGATTGGCGAGTCGAGTATCCTGGTCCGG
>SZWC01000009.1:778684-803870 GCA_023375785.1 Penium margaritaceum | reverse complement strand
GACACGTGGTGGCAACCGCGCTGGACCCGAGGTTCCGCTTCCGCTTTTTTGAGCGGGTCCACAAGGTGAGGTGGGGGGTTTGTTGCTTGGAGGGGGGGCTGGGTGGTGGTGGTGTTGTATCCGTCCCAAACTTTGTTTAAGAGTCAGAAAGTGTATGCTTTGTTTGTAGTGTCATTTGATGTGTCGCTTTCACAGTTTCTGAACCTGTTTTGTGCTCATCATTATATGCAGCTGCTCGGCATCAAGACCGTGGTGGAACTCAAGCTGAAAGTCATGGACTTCATGAAGCCGTACGTTGCAAGGGTGCAGGCCAAGAGGGAAGCTGAAGCAGCAGCAGCAGCAGAGGAGGCAACAAGGGCTGCAGCACAAGTAGCAAATGCAGCCGAGGATGAGGTGGTGCCAGAGGACGAATCTGGCAGTGCAACCCCTGCTGCAGCCACATCAAGCAGCCAGCCACAAGACCTCAGTGGTCCTGCAGCAGCCACCAAGCGTGGGCGGCAGAAGCGGCAGAAAGTGAGCATGCTCGAAGTGGCTTTGGAAGATCCAATGGAGGACATGTTCGAGGAGCCTGAGGTGGAGGAGAAGGCCGTAGCACCAGACACGTTGGAGGAAGAGGTGGAGGCTTTCAAGAAGAACGCTAGGGGAGGACGGAAGATGAACGTTCTTAGATTCTACAAGGAGAAGCAGCAGCTGTATCCAACCTTTGCACTGTGTGCACTTGACGTTCTGGCCGTGCCAGCCACCAGCACTCCCAGCGAGAGAATGTTCTCGCTGGGGGGCCGGGTGGTCACTGATTTCCGCCACTCTTTGTCGCAGATCACTGTGCAGGACCTGCTGTGTTTAAAGACATGGATAAACGACCCGGCACTGAAGGACTTCCCAGTCCATCCTTCGGGTACTGTATGTGAGGAGCTGGAAGAGGTGGAGCACAAGGAGAGGGCAGCCAGGAGGGCTGCTCGAAAAGTAGCGAAGACAGGGGGCCTAGCAGCAGCAGTTGTTGCAGACTCTGATGGTGATGGAGGGGAAGATGGAGAACAGGGAGAAGAGGCAGACAGCACAGACAGTGGGGAGGGCAATGACAGTGAGGAGGATGAGAATGACCATGAGGGCGATGACGAGGAGGATACGGAGAAGGATGATGATGTGGTAGAGATGTCGTAGACATGATATGTTAAAATGTGATTGCCAACAGTCTTCATTTCTAACGTCAAGTTCCTCATTTCTTTTCACTTTTCCATGTTCCCGTGCTCTGTTCTTGTCTTTGAGAAGTAGTGCCATGGAATGGAACAAGTGTTATCACAAAATGTGCATTGACTGTGTAATGGATTACACACAAGTTAGTGTATCAAGCAGATGTTAGGTGTATGAAGCACCTGCACATAGACTTAGTGTTCTGGTCAACAACCACCAGGTTTCATGCTAAGTATGTGTATTTTGTTATGAGGCTGTGTCCTGTAGTTGGTGAAGGAACAACAGTATGTACACTCGGAATATACACACACACTATGTTGTATAACTGGTACTGGAACACCCATGACTCAGTCATGGCTGAAAGAGGTGAAAGTGAAAGAGGTGAAAGAGGTGAAAGTGATTGTGTATGAACACATTGTGTTCTAGATGCAAATGTGGAAAACACATAGTTTGCACCATATGCCTCACACAAATAAAACGATTGACACAACGACTCGCGAGTCACAAGAAGGTGGACTCGCGAGTTTAAGGACTCGCGATTCTGGGCCCAGACTCGCGAGTCCGAGTCGACGCCTGCACGCGGACTCGCGAGTCCGAGTCCAGGCCCGGACTCGAACTCGTGACCCGAGTCCTTAGTCCAGAATCGCGATTCCGGACTCGTGAACAGGCTTAGCCGCCCACCAGGCCTTGCACTCTAGGCAACGGGAGGCGCTTCGACGATGACCTGTCGAAGCGCCTTTCCTCGCCCAGAAGTCAAGGAGAAGTTCACCCTGGTCAAGGAGGTCCTTATGGTCACCTCATTCATGCCCCAGGTGCATTTGGAGGCCATTAGGAATGAACTTGGATCCCTGGTGGTGGAATATCCCGCCACCTATGGCGGGTACCAGATTCCACCCACCCAACACCCGTTTTTTGGGCTAGGCTAACTTTCTGAATACTCACTCAAATCGAGCAATTCAAAGCTCGATCCTGCATGGAAAAATCCAAGGAATGCAAATATAAAGTCAGATCAGGTGTTCGACCACTCCTCAGTGGTCAAACCAGGGAGTGCACTCAACGGCACTCATGGCAAGGGGCACATCATATCAACAATCTCCCCCTTGCACCGCAGCCTTGATGCCTTGTCCTTGGAACCTGTAGCATTTTAAACTTCACAGCGCAGACCGAGCTCCATGCAGCTTGCGGCATGCCTGTCCTTGGGCTGTGCCTTGGTCATGGCATCGGCGAGCATGCGCTTAGTGCCACAATGCACAATAGCCGCATCTCCCTTCGCCACCAAGTCCCGCGCATAATGATGACGGATCTCGATGTGCTTGGTCCTCCTGTGCAACACCGGGTTCTGGGTCAGACTGATGGCACTCATGTGGTCCACATTGAACTGTCGGCTTCCTTTGCCACACGCCGATATCCTTTAGCAGCCGACGCAGCCACAGCGCCTCCTTTGCGGCTTCCTCGAGCGCGATGTACTCCGCTTCGGTGCTGGACAGCGCCACGCAGTCCTGCTTCCTGCTTGCCCATGAAACTGTTGCACCACCAAGCACAAACACGTACCTCGACGTTGACTTTCTGTCATCCACATCACCAGCCCAGTCGGCATCCGAGTAGCCGACCAACTCAAGGGAGTCATCACGCGCTCCCCCTCCAAACACTAGCCGCGACTGTTTTGTCGCCTTGAGATAGCGGAGGATCCGCTTCACTGCTTGCCAATGCAACGGCCCGGGGTCAGCAACGTAGCGGCTCACTTGGCCCTCCGAAGGCCAAGTCCAGCCGCGTTGCCACCATGGCGTACATGATGCTCCCCACTGCGGACTGGTATGGCACACCTGCCATCTCCTCCTTCTCCTCGTCCGTGCTCGGGCCCATGCTGGAGCTCAACTCACATGTGGTGGTCATGGGTGTGCCGATGGGGTTGCACTCCTCCATGTTGTAGCGGCGGAGCACCTCTTGCACGTACTTTGCCTGCCCCATCTCCAACGTGCGTGCTTTGCGGTCCCTCTTGATGGCGACACCGAGGTAGTACTCGAGCTCGCCCATGTCGGTCATTTTGAACCGACCGCCCAGCTGCCGCTTCAGGTTCACCAACTCCTCCATGTCCGATGACAGGAGGATGAGGTCATCCACGTAGAGGACCATAATCTGGTGCAACCCTGGCTGCTTTCGCACGTACACACTGTGATCCGCCTCGCAGCGCTTGAAGCCAAGCTCGGCCATGAAGCCGTCCATTTTCAGGTACCACATGAGTGGCGCTTGCTTCAGCCCGTAGAGCGCCTTGCGAAGCCGGCACACCTTCCCCGGCGGCGCGTCCACCCCCTCTAGTACCTCCATAAGGACCTCCTTGTCCAGGTCGCCATCGAGAAACGCGGTTTTCATGTCCATTTGGTGGACTTCGTAGTCGCGCGCCGCCGCCACCGAGAGGATCAAGCGAATGGAGGCAAACGTTGCCACCGGCGCGAAAGTTTCGTCATAGTGTTCTCCTTTTTGCTGTGCGTATCCCTTCACTACCAGCCGCGCCTTGTACCGCTCCACCTTTCCCTCCTTGGTGAGATTCTTCTTGAATATCCACTTGGAGCCAATGATTTTGGCACCCTCCGGTCTGTCAATCAGCTGCCAAGTGCCGTTCTCTTCGTGGGAGGCAAGCTCAGATTTTATGGCTCCCTCCCACTCAGTCCCATCCTTCTGCTGCAACGCCTCCTTGATGGTCTCGGGCTCCTCTTGTGCAAAGAATGCTCGAGCAAACCCAGTCTAGGTGCCCTGTGCGGCATCGTACCGTTTTGCCGTCCTCCTTGCGCGTCCGCTTCTCCGGGGCTGCTGCTGTTGAGGCTGCTGCTGCTGCTGCCGCTGCTGCTGCTGCTGCTGCTGCTGCCGCTGCTGCTGCTGCTGCTGCTGCCCTCTCGCGGCGCCACTCGCACCGCTGGCCTGCTCTCCCTCTCTTGGGGACTGTGGAGATGCGGGCTCACTCCCCGCCTCCTCGTTCAGCTCTACTGCTGCCGGCACTTTGGACTCATTGTCCGACTCAGCTGAATGCAAATCAGCCGCTCCTACATCCACCGGATGGTTATTGCCGGTTTGAGCCGATGGGACGTCACCCTCTTTTGCTTCCTCCGGCGTCTCCCCCTCAAGGAGTGGCAGCCACTCCCCCCGCTTGGAGAGACCCGCGTCCTTGTCCGTCCAACGACTCTCCTCGTCAAACGTGACGTCGTGACTCTTCACAATCTGCTGCCTCCGTGGGTCGAAGAGCCGGTACGCCTTGCTCCCGCTCTCGTACCCAGCAAAGATGCACCGGCGAGTCCGCGGGTCCAGCTTTCCCCGCCCCTCCCGTGCCTGCACAACAGCATGTGCAACACAACCAAAAAAACGGAGGTGTACCACAGTTGGCTTCCTCCCGCTCCACACTTCTTGTGGCGTCTTCCAAACCTTGGACTCCGCGTCCTTTAGCGGCTTTGTCGGCGTCAGGTTCATGATGTACGCCGCTGTCCGTGCCGCCTCGCCCCAGTACCACTGCGCGAGGCCGGCATCGCTCAACATGGACTGGACCATGTTGAGGATGGTGCGGTTTGCCCTCTCGGCGACGCCGTTCTGCTGCGGAGAGTGTGGCGTAGTTTTCTGCCACGCAATTCCCTTGCTCTTCATCCATGCCGAGCAGCCCTCGTACTCGCCACCGTTGTCGCTCCGGAATGCGTTCACCTTCAACTACGTTTGCCGCTCCACAGCCGCCACGAATTCCTGCATGCACGACAAGACATCGCTCTTCCTCTTGATGATGTAGAGGTAGAGCTTGCAGCTGTGGTCGTTGATGAAGGTGACGAAGCAGCGAGCCCCACCAATGGAGGGCTTGAACGGTCCGCACACACCCGTGTGCACCACCTCCAACTTCGTCGATGCACGCGTCCCTTTGCCGTCAAATGGCTGCCGTGTCGCCTTGCCAACCACGCATGGCTCGCACACGGCATTCTTGGCTGCATCGAGGCCCTTGACCTCAAGGCCCCGTACCACTTCCTTCTTTGCCATGTCCCTCACAGTTGAGGGAGCGATGTGACATAGGCGACGGTGCCACAGGTCCAGATTTCCTTCATCCTTCGTCACGAGGTTGACGACGTCAGTCCTTACCGCATTGGCAAGGACCTTGGTACGAAGAAGGTAGAGGTCCTCCTCCCTCTTGCCACGCGCAATCACCTCGCCATCTCCCTCCTTCCGGATCATGGCCTCCTTCTTGTCCAAGAGTATCTCGAGCCCCTTCTCCGTAAGGCGGCTCACTGACAGCAGGTTTGCCCCAAAGTTGGGCATGTGGAGCACGTCGTAGATGGTGCACGGAATGACTTTCCCGTTCACCACCGACTCAATGCGAACATTGCCTTCGCCCGCGGCCAACTCTGTTTTGCCGTTGGCCACTGTCATGCGCTGCTCGGTGGCGCCATAGGTGACAAATGCCGCCTGGTTGCGTTGTGTGTGGCGGCCTCATCCGGAGTCGATCACAGTGACTTTCGGATCTGTCAAGTCGGGAGACTCCCTGGCCATCATGGCTTGGGTGTCCTTCGTCCCGCCCTTCCCAGGCTGGTCCGACTTCTTGTTGGGGCAGTTGCCTGTATAATGGCCCTGTTTGCCACAGTTGTAGCACTCTCCCTTGTTGTCACCTCTCTTGGTGCCCTGGTTAGCACCCTCCCCCTTCTTGCCTCCCCCTCCACCTTGAGGGCAGACGGCATAGGCGGAACTTGATGTTGCCCCGCTCTCTCTCCCACCACGCCGCATCCATTCGCTGCGGACGTACTCAGCCACATTCGGGTATTTCAGCTCATCGGCAGACCAGCCGCCTACGACGGTGATCATGGGACTCCAACTGTCCGGCAAGGCCAGAAGGAGGATCATAGCTTGCAGCTGAGGGTTGACCTTCCATCCGGTGGCTACGCACTCGGCAGTAAGGGACTCAATCTGCTGCAGGATCTCCATGATGTCGTCGCCTTCGTTGGCTCGGAGGGTGACGAGCCTTTTGAAGACAAAGAGCTGGTTAGCAAGGTTGGTGGACTGGTAGATGGTGCAGAGTTTCTTCCAGGCCTCCGCGGCCTCCGTGCATCCTTGAATCAGTGCACGCTGCGGCGGTGCAAGCGCTAACACCAACAATGCAAGCGCCTTCTTGTTGCGCTTCTTATACTTGTCCACTTCCTCCGGCGTCGCGGTATCCGGAGGCACGGTCTCTTCATCGTTGACCAGCTCAAGCAGGCCCTTGTCATTGAGGTAGACCTCAAATTGCCACCTCCACAAGGGGAAGCCGTTCCCATCAAACTTGGAGACGGCGCCGATGCTCTCTTGCTCGGTCGTTGCCATGGCGCGCTGCGGTAGCGTGAAGCTTGAAGAGCTAGGGTCCTAGGCACGTGGGCCCATAACCCTTTGTTGGCTCTAGTGGGTGTGGAGGCACCCTCAAGGATGCCTAGCTCTCAGTGATGCACGCTACCAAAGTTTGGGCAGCCAATGGACACCAATTGTGAAGAGTGTGGAGAACAAGGATCACGGATAGGAGTGGGCAGAACTCGTCGCATTCAGTAGATCTGAATCAAAACACGTTTTTGTTACTTATCATAGTGAGATTACATCAGATCCTTATAGCCTGTGATCTAAGCTTTCAAACGCATCCAAGCACCCCCAAAACGGAGCAGTAGAGCCCCTGCTACGGCCGTCGAAGTAACCCTTGGTGGAGCCGCCCACCAGGCCTTGCACTCTAGGCAACGGGAGGCGCTTCGACGATGACCCGTCGAAGCGCCTTTCCTGGCCCAGAAGTCAAGGAGAAGTTCATCCTGGTCAAGGAGGTCCTTATGGTCACCTCATTCATGCCTCAGGTGCATTTGGAGGCCATTAGGAATGAACTTGGATCCCTGGTGGTGGAATATCCCGCCACCTATGGCGGGTACCAGATTCCACCCACCCAACACCCGTTTTTTGGGCTAGGCTAACTTTCTGAATACTCACTCAAATCGAGCGATTCAAAGCTCGATCCTGCATGGAAAAATCCAACAAATCCAAATCTAAAGTCAGATCAGGTGTTCGACCACTCCTCAGTGGTCAAACCAGGGAGAGCACTCAACGGCACTCATGGCACGGGGCACATCATATCAACATGGTAATGGTCAGTGACATATGCATACCTTGGTTGGTCATGGTGCATGGTATCCACACCGTGCCACAACGTATTGTGGCTCCTTGTGCTTGTTATTTGATACTTGGTGTTCCCAAACCATTGTTTCCCCCTTTGACCATTTGTGACTCGTATTATGAGTTGTCGACGTTGACCAGAAACAGTGGATTTATTTCGTCAAAGGCAATACAGATGCCTACTTTGGTCGGTCATGTACATGGTAGCCACACCGTGCTACTACTGACTGAAGGTCGTTGCACTTGCTAGTTGAGAACTGATATTCCAAAACGATTCTTTCCTCCCTGACCGTTTGTGAATCATGTTATGGTTGGTCAACGTTGACCACCCATATCAAAATTCTCTGGTCATGGTCAGTGACATATGCCTAGTTTGGATGTTTTGTGTGCATATTAGCCACACCGTGCCAGTACGTATTGAAGTTATTTTTCCTTTCTAGTCCATGCATAGGGTTCCCAAACCATTGTCTCTCCCTTTGACCATTCGTGACTTGTGTTTTGAGTTGTCAATGTTGACCACACACAGTGGACTTCTTCGGTCATAGTCAGTGACATATTCATCCTTTGGTTGGTCGCTATGCACGCTAGCCACACCGTGCTGCTACTTGTTGAAGTTGTTCATACTTCCTAGTTGATAACTAGTGTTCCTAACCCATTGTTTCCCCCTCTGACCATTTGTGACTCGTGTGATGAGTTTTCAATGTTGACCACACACTCTGAAATTCGTTTGGTCATGGTTAGTGACATATGCCTACCTTGGTTTATCACAGTACATGGTTACCACACCGTGTCACTACGTATTGAATGTTTTTTTTTTCTAGTCAATAGCTAGTGTTTCCAAACCAATGTTACGCCCCTTTGACTATCTGTGACTGGTGTTGTGAGTTGGCAACGCTGACCACATGAAGTGAAATTCGTTGGTCATGGTCAGTTGCACATGCATACTTTGGTTGGTCACTATCCATGGTAGCCACGCTGTGCCACTACATATTGAAGGTGTTTGTACTTGCTACTTGATAACTAGTATTCACAAACCATTGTCTTCCACTCTGACCATTCGTGAATCGTGTTATGAATCGTCAAAGGTTACCACACTTAGTGACATTTTTTCGTCATGGTCAGTGGCATATGCCTACTTTGGTTTGTCATCGTGCATTGTATCCACACTGTGCCACAACGTATTGAAGGTCCTTGTGCTTGCTAGTTGATACCTGGTGTTCCCAAACCATTGTCTCCGCCTCTGACCATTTGTGACTCCTATTATGAGCTGTCAACGTTGGCCACACACAGCGGATTTCTTTGGTCAAAGGCAGTACATATGCCTACTTTTGTTGGTCATTGTGCATGGAAGCCACAACGTGCTTATACTGATTGAAGGTCTATGTACTTGCTAGTTGAGAACTGATATTCCCAGACCATTGTTTCCCCCTCTGACCATTAGTGACTCGTGTTGTGGTTGGTGAATGTAGACCACCCATATTGAAACTCTTTGGTCATGGTCAGTGTCATCTGCCTAGTTTGGTTGTTTGGTGTGCATAGTAGCCACACCGCGCCACTACGTATTGACGTTTTTTGTCCTTTCTAGTCAAAACATCGGGCTCCCAAACCATTGTCTCTCCCCCTGATCATTCGTGACTCGTGTTATGCGTTGTCAATGTTGACCACACATAGTGGAATTCTTCGGCCATAGTCAGTGACATATGCATCATTTGGTTGGTCACTGTGCACGCTAGCCACACCGTGCCACTACGTGTTGAAAATCTTTCTACTTGCTAGTTGATAACTAGTATTCCCAACCCATGGTTTCCCCCACTGACCATTTGTGACTCGTGTTATGAGTTTTCAACGTTGATCACACACTGTGAACTCTGTTTTGTCATGGTTAGTGACATATGCCTACTTTTGTTTGTCACTGTACATGGTTACCACGCCGTGTCACTACATATTGAAGGTCTCTGTTCTTTCTTGTTGATAGCTAGTGTTCCCAAACCATTGTTACTCCCCTTTGACTATATGTGACATTTGTTGTGAGTTATCAACGTTGACCACATGAAGTGAAGTTTGTTGGTCATGGTCAGTGACATATGCATCCTTTCGTTGATCACCGTGCATGGTAGCCACGCTGTGCCACTTCATATTGAACGTGTTTGTACTTGCTATTCGATAACTAGTATTCAAAAACCATTGTCTTCCACTCTGAACATTTGTGACTCGTGTTATGAGCTGTCAACGTTTACCACACTTAACGACATTATTTGGTCATGGTCAGCGACATATGCCTACTTTGGTTGGTCATCGTGCATGGTATCCACACCGTGCCAAAACATATTGAAGCTCCTTGTGCTTGCTAGTTGATACTTGGTGTTCCCAAAGCATTCTTTCCCCCTCTGACCATTTGTGACTCGTAGTATGAGTTGTCAACGCTGACCACACGCTGTATTTCTTTGGTCAAAGGTAGTACATATGCTTACTTTGGTCGGTCATTGTGCATGGTAGCGACACCGTACTACTACTGACTGAAGATCGTTGTACTTGCTACTGGAGAACTGATATTTCCATACTATTGTTTCCTCCCCTGACCGTTTGTGACTCGTGTTATGGTTGGTCAACGTTGACCACCCATATTGAAATTCTCTGGTCATGGTCAGTGACATATGCCTAGTTTGGTTGTTTGGTGTGCATAGTAGCCACACCGTGCCACTACGTATTGAAGTTCTTTGTCCTTTCTAGTCGATACATAGGGTTCCCAAACCATTGTCTCTCCCTCTGACCATTTGTGACTCGTGTTATGAGTTGTCAATGTTGACCATACATAGTGGACCTCTTCCGTCATAGTCAGTGACGTGTGAATCCTTTGGTTGGTCACTGTGCACGCTAGCCACACCGTGCCACTAGTTGTTGAAAATCTTTCTACTTGCTAGTTGATAACTAGTGTTCCCAACCCATGGTTTCCCCCACTGACCATTTTTGACTCTTGTTATGAGTTTTCAACGTTAACCACGCTGTGTGAAATCCGTTTGGTCATGGTTAGTGACATATGCCTACTTTTGTTTGTCACTGTACATGGTTACCACGCCGTGTCACTACGTATTGAAGGCCTCTGTGCTTTCTTGTTGATAGCTAGTGTTCCCAAACCATTGTTACGCCCTCTGAATATCTGTTACTCGTGTTGTGAGTTGTCAATGTTGACCACATGAAGTGAAATTCTTTGTTCATTGTCAGTGACATATGCGTACCCTGGGTGGTCACTATGCATTGTAGCCACGCTGTGCCACTACATATTGAAGGTATTTGTACTTGCTAGTCGATAACTAGTATTCACAAACCATTATCTTCCACCCTGACCATTTGTGACTCGTGTTTTGAGTTGTCAACGTTTACCACACATGATGACATTCTTTGGTAATGGTCGGTGACATATGCATACCCTGGTTGGTCATCGTGCATGGTATCCACACCGTGCCACAACGTATTGTGGCTCCTTGTGCTTGCTATTTGATACTTGGTGTTCCCACACCATTGTTTCCCCCTTTGACCATTTGTGACTCGTATTATGAGTTGTCGACGTTGACCAGACACAGTGGATTTCTTTCGTCAAAGGCAATACATATGCCTACTTTGGTCGGTCATTTCCATGGTAGCCACACCGTGCTACTACTGTCTGAAGGTCGTTGCACTTGCTAGTTGAGAACTGATATTCCCAAACGTTTCTTTCCTCCCCTGACCGTTTGTGAATCCTGTTATGGTTGGTCAACGTTGACCACCCATATTGAAATTCTCTGGTCATGGTCAGTGACATATGCCTAGTTTGGATGTTTGGTGTGCATATTAGCCACACCGTGCTAGTACGTATTGAAGTTATATTTCCTTTCTAGTCCATGCATAGGGTTCCCAAACCATTGTCTCTCCCTTTGACCATTCGTGACTCGTGTTTTGAGTTGTCAATGTTGACCAAACACAGTGGACTTCTTCGGTCATAGTCAGAGACGTATTCATCCTTTGGTTGGTCGCTTTGCACGCTAGCAACACCGTGCCGCTACTTGATAACTAGTGTTCCTAACCCATTGTTTCCCCCTCTTATAATTTGTGACTCGTGTGATGAGTTTTCAATGTTGACCACACACTGTGAAATTCGTTTGGTCATGGTTAGTGACATATGCCTACCTTGGTTTGTCACAGTACATGGTTACCACACCGTGTCACTACGTATTGAAGGTTTTTGTTTTTTCTAGTCAATAGCTAGTGTTCCCAAACCAATGTTACCCCCCTTTGACTATCTGTGACTCGTGCTGTGATTTCTCAACTCTGACCACATGAAGTGAAATTTGTTGGTCATGGTTAGTGACATATGCATACTTTGGTTGGTTACTGTGCATGGTAGCCACGCTGTGCCACTACATATTGAAGGTATTTGTACTTGCTACTCAATGACTAGTATTCAAAAACAATTGTCTTCCACTATGACCATTTGTGACTCGTGTTATGAGTTGTCAAAGTTTACCACACTTAGTGACATTATTTGGTCATGGTAAATGACATATGCCTACTTTGGTTGGTCATCGTACATGGTATCCACACCGTTCCACAACGTATTGAAGGTCCTTGTGATTGTTAGTTGTTACTTGGTGTTCCCAAACCATTGTCTCCCCCTATGACCAGTTGTGACTCCTATTATGAGTTGTCAACGCTGACCACACACAACAGATTTCTTTGGTCAAAGGTAGTACATATGCCTTTTTTGGTCGGTCCTTGTGCATGGTAGCCACAGTGTGCTTATACTGATTGAAGCTCGCTGTACTTGCTACTTGAGAACTGATACTCACAGACCATTGTTTCCCCATCTGACAAATTGTGACTCGTGTTGTGGTTGCTGATTGTTGACCACTTATATTGAAATTCTTCATCATGGTCAGTGACATATGCCTAGTTTGGTTGTTTGGTGTGCATAGTAGCCACACCGCGCCAATACGTATTGAATTTTTTTTTCCTTCCTAGTCGATACATCGGGTTCCCAAACCATTGTCTCTCCCCCTGATCATTCGTGACTCGTGTTATGCGCTGTTAATGTTGACCACACATAGTGGAATTCTTCGGCCATAGTCAGTCACATATGCATCATTTGGTTGGTCACTGTGCACGCTAGACACACCGTGCGACTACTTGTTGCAAATCTTTCTACTTGCTAGATTATAACTAGTATTCCCAACCCATGGTTTCCCCCACTGACCATTTGTGACTCTTGTTATGAGTTTTGAACGTTGTCCACACACTGTGAACTCCGTTTTGTCATGGTTAGTGACATATGCCTACTTTTGTTTGTCACTGTACATGGTTACCACGCCGTGTCACTACATATTGAAGGTCTCTGTGCTTTCTTGTTGATAGCTAGTGTTCCCAAACCATTGTTACCCCGCTTTGACTATATGTGACTTGTGTTGTGAGTTATCAACGTTGGCCACATAAAGTAACGTTTGTTGGTCATGGTCAGTGACATATGCATCCTTTGGTTGATCACTGTGCATGGTAGCCACGCTGTGCCACATCATATTGAAGGTATTTGTACTTGCTACTCGAAAACTAGTATTCACAAACCATTGTCTTCCACTCTGAACATTTGTGACTCGTGTTATGAGCTGTCAATGTTTACCACACTTAGTGATATTATTTGGTCATGGTCAGTGACATATGCCTACTTTGGTTGGTCAATGTGCATGGTATCCACACCGTGCCAAAACGTATTGAAGCTCCTTGTGCTTGCTAGTTGATACTTGGTGTTCCCAAACAATTGTTTCCCCCTCTGACCACTTGTGATTCGTATATTGAGTTGTCAACGCTGACCACACATGGTGTATTTCTTTGGTCAAAGGTAGTACATATGCCTACTTTGGTCGGTCATTGTGCATGGTAGCGACACCGTGCTACTACTGGCTGAAGGTCATTGTACTTGCTAGTTGAGAACTGATATTTCCATAGCATTGTTTCCTCCCATGACCGTTTGTGACTCGTGTTATGATTGGTCAACGTTGACCACCCATATTGAAATTCTCTGGTCATGGTCAGTGACATATGCCTATTTTGGTTGTTTGGTGTGCATATTAGCCACACCGTGCCACTACGTATCGAAGTTATTTGTCCTTTCTATTCGATACATAGGGTTCTTAAACCATTGTCTCTCCCTCTGACCATTTGTGACTCGTGTTATGAGTTGTCAATGTTGACCACACATAGTGGACTTCTTCGGTCATAGTCAGTGACATATGCATCCTTTGGTTGATCACTGTGCGCGATAGCCACACCGTGCCACTACTTGTTGGAAATATCTCTACCCGCTAGTTGATAACTAGTGCTCCCAACCCATGGTTTCCCCCACTGACCATTTGTGACTCGTGTTATGAGTTTTCAATGTTAACCACACTTTGTGACTTCTGCCTACTTTTGTTTGTCACTGTACATGGTTACCACACCGTGTCACTACGTATTGAAGGTCTCTGTGCTTTCTTGTTGATAGCTAGTGCTCCCAAACCATTGTTACACCTTGTAAATATCTGTGACTCGTGTTGTGAGTTTGCAACGTCGACCACGTGAAGTGAAATTCTTTGTTCATGGTCAGTGACATATGCGTACTTTGGGTGGTCACTGTGCATTGTAGCCACACTCTGCCGCTACATATTGAAGGCATTTGTACTTGCTAGTCGATAACTAGTCTTCACAAACCATTATCTTCCACCCTGACCATATGTGACTCGTGTTATGAGTTGTCAACGTTCACCACACATGGTGACATTCTTTGGTCATGGTCAGGGACATATGCATACCTTGGTTGGTCATCGTGCATGGTATCCACACCATGCCACAATGTATTGTGGCTCCTTGTGCTTGGTATTTGATACTTGGTGCTCGCAAATCATTGTTTCCCCCTTTGACCATTTGTGACTCGTATTATGAGTTGTTAACGTAGATCAGACACAACGGATTTCTTTCGTCAAAGGCAGTACATATGCCTACTTTGGTCGGTCATTTACGTGGTAGCCACACCGTGCTACTACTGACTGAAGGTCGTTGCACTTGCTAGTTGAGAACTGATGTTCCCAAACCATTGTTTCCTTCCCTGACCGTTTGTGAATCGTGTTATGGCTGGTCAACGTTGACTACCCATATTGAAATTCTCTGGTCATGGTCAGTGACATATGCTTAGTTTGGATGTTTGGTGTGCATATTAGCCACTCCGTGCCAGTACGTATTGAACTTATTTATCCTTTCTTGTCCATGCATAGAATTCCCAAACCATTGTCTCTCCATCTGACCATTCGTGACTCGTGTTTTGAGCTGTCAATGTTGACCACACACAGTGGACTTCTTCGGTCATAGTCAGTGACGTATTCATCCTTTGGTTGGTCGCTGTGCACGCTAGCCACAGCGTGCCACTACTTGTTGAAGTTGTTCGTACTTGCTAGTTGATAACTAGTGTTCCTAACCCATTGTTTTCCCCTCTAACCATTTGTGACTCGTGTGATGAGTTTTCTATGTTGATCACACACTGTGAAATTCGTTTGGTCATGGTTAGTGACATATGCCTACCTTGGTTTGTCACAGTACATGGTTACCACGCCGTGTCACTACGTGTCGAAGGTATTTGTTTTTTCTAGTCAAAAGCTAGTGTTCCCGAACCAATATTACCCCCTTTAGACTATTTGTGACTCGTGTTGTGATTTTTCAACGCTGACCACATGAAGTGAAATTCGTTGGTCATGGTCAGTGACATATGCATACTTTGGTTGGTCACTGTGCATGGTCGCCACGCTGTGCCACTGCATATTGAAGGTATTTGTACTTGCTAGTTCATGACTAGTATTCACAAACCATTATCTTCCACCCTGACCATTTTTGACTCATGTTATGATTTGTCAAAGTTTACCACACTTAGTGACATTATTTGGTCATGGTCAGTGACATATGCCTACTTTGGTTGGTCATTGTGCATGGTATCCACACCGTGCCACAACATATTGAAGCTCATTTTGCTTGCTATTTGATACTTGGTGTTCCCAAACCATTGTTTCCCCCTCTGACCATTTGTGACTCGTAGTATGAGTTGTCGACGTTGACCAGACACAGCGGATTTCTTTCGTCAAAGGAAGTACATATGCCTACTTTGGTCGGTCATTGTGCATGGTAGCCACACCGTGCTACTACTGACTGAAGGTCGTTGTACTTGCTAGTTGGTATCTAGTATTCCCAGACCATTGTTTCCCCCTCTGACAATTCGCGACCCATGTTATGAGTTGACAACATTGACCACACATCGTAATTTTTTTTGGTCATGGTTAGTGGCACATGCCTAATCTGGTTGGTGATTGTGCATGGTAGCCACACCGTTCCACTACTTGTTGAAAGTCTTTATACTTGCTAGTCAATAAGTAGCAAAAGGTTTCTCCCTTTGACACCAGGTCGGTTTTTGTTTATTTGTTACGCGTAGGTGCCTTCACTGGAATACTACCTCCCACCCCCCTTCAGGAATGTTCCGTGGACGACCTGGAGGACAGATTTGCGACCGCATTATGAGACCCCCCCTACCCCCCCACGGCTTAGGCTCGAAGGTAGAGTTGAGGTATCACAACACGGGTGCCCCCCCCCCCCCCCTCGCGAGCCTGTTCTATATTGCGCGTACGAGGATTCAAACCCAGGACCTACCGCTCCAGAATCTAACTCTATAAGCACTAAGCCAACTCACATGGTGTTGATATGATGTCCAAATGACATTATAAGGGTTCCTATGGGTAAAGGGCATAAAATAAGGGGGTGTTAGATAAGAGGGTAGTTTTCAAAAGTGTGAATGATAACAAAGTTAGTTTAATAAAAAAAAAATCACGCAGATGGAATTGCAATTTTTCCAACTTCGAGCTTGAATAACCTTTCAACCATTGCTCCGATTGATCAGCCGTAAGAAGGAAAGTTGACTACACACAGTGAAACTCTCTTTATGATATCCAGTGACACAAGCATACTTTGGTTGGTCATTGTGCATGGTAGCCACACCGTGCCACCACTTATCGAAGGTCTTTGTACTTGCTCGTCAATACCGAGTATTCCCAAACCATTGTTTCTCCTCTGCCCATTTTTGACTTGTATTATGAGTTGTGAATGTTGACCACACACACTAAACTTCTTTGGTCATGAGCAGTGATGTATGCCTACTTGGGTAGGTCATTGTGCACGCTAGCCACACCGTGCCAATACATACAAAAAATCTTTGTACTTGCTAGAAGATACATAGTATTTTGAAACAATGTCTTCCCCCTCGGACCCCATTTGTGACTTGTGTTATGGGTTGTGAACGGTGACCACCCAAACTGAAATTCTTTGGTCATGGTTAGTGACATATGCCTACTTTGGTTTGTCACTATACGTGGTTACCACGCCGTGTCACTACGTATAGAAAGTCGTTGTGCTTTCTAGTTCAGAGCTAGTGTTCCCAAACCATCGTTACCCCCCTCTGACTATCTGTGACTCGTGTTGTGAGTTGTCAACGCTGACCACATGGAGTGAAACTCGTTGGTCATGGTCAATGACATATGCATACTTTGGTTGGTCACTGTGCATGGTAGCCACGATGTGCCACTATATATATTGAATGTATTTGTACATGCTACTCGATGACTAGTATTCACAAACCATTGTCTTCCACTCTGGCCATTTGTGACTCGTGTTATGAGTTATCAAAGTTTACCACACTTAGTGACATTATTTGGTCATGGTCAGTGACATATGCCTACTTTGGTTGGTCATCCTGCATGGTATCCACCTCGTGCCACGACTTATTGAAGGTGCTTGTGCTTGCAAGTTGATATCCGGTGTTCCCAAAACATTGTCTCTCCCTCTGACCATTTGTGACACGTCTTATGAGTTGTCAAGGCTGACCATACATAGTGGACTTCTTCGGTCATAGTCAGTGACGTGTGCATCCTTTAGTTGGTCACTGTGCACGCTAGCCACACCATGCCACTAGATGTTGAAAAAATCTCCACCTGCTAGTTGATACTAGTGCTCCCAACCCATGGTTTTCCCCACTGACCATTTGTGACTCGTGTTATGAGTTCTCAACGTTAACCACACTGTGTGAAATCCGTTTGGTCATGGTTAGTGACATCTGCCTACTTTTGTTTGTCACTGTACATGGTTACCACGCTGTGTCACTACGTATTGAAGGTCTCTGTGCTTTCTTGTTGATAGCTAGTGCTCCCAAACCATTGTTACGCCCTCTAAATATCCGTGACTCGGGTTGTGAGTTGTCAACGTCGACCACATGAAGTGAAATTCTTTGTTCATGGTCAGTGACATATGCGTGCTTTGGGTGGTCACTGTGCATTGTAGCCACACTATGCCACTATATACTGAAGGTATTTGGACATGCTAGTCCATAACTAGTTTTCACAAACCATTATCTTCCACCCTGATCATTTTTGAATTGTGTTATGAGTTGTCAACGTTTACCACACATGGTGACATTCTTTGGTCATGGTCAGTGACATATGCATACCTTGGTTGGTCATCGTGCATGGTATCCACACCGTGCCACAACGTATTGTGGCTCCTTGTGCTTGCTATTTGATACTTGGTGTTCCCAAACCATTGTTTCCTCCTTTGACCATTTGTGACTCGTATTATGAGTTGTCGACGTTGACCAGACACATCGGATTTCTTTCGTCAAAGGCAGTACATATGCCTACTTTGGTCGGTCATTTACATGGTAGCCACACCATGCTACTACTGACTGAAGGTCGTTGCACTTGCTAGTTGAGAACCGATATTCCCAACCCATTGTTTCCTTCCCTGACCGTTTTTGAATCGTGTTATGGTTGGTCAACGTTGACCACCCATATTGAAATTCTCTTGTCATGGTCAGTGACATATGCCTACTTTGGATGTTTGGTGTGCATATTAGCCACACTGTGCCAGTACGTATTAAAGTTATTTATCCTTTCTAGTCCATGCATAGGGTTCCCAAACCATTGTCTCTACCTTTGACCATTCGTGACTCCTGTTTTGAGTTGTCAATGTTCACCACTCACAGTGGACTTCTTTGGTCATAGTCAGTGATGTATTCATCCTTTGGTTGGTCACTATGCACGCTAGCCACACCGTGCCGCTACCTGTTGAAGTTGTTCGTACTTTCTAGTTGATAACTGGTGTTCCTAACCCATTGTTTCCCCCTCTGACCATTTGTGACTTGTGTGATGAGTTTTCAATGTTGACCACACACTCTGAAATTCGTTTGGTCATGGTTAGTGACATATGCCTACCTTGGTTTGTCACAGTACATGGTTACCACGCCGTGTCACTACGTATTGAAGGTATTTGTTTTTTCTAGTCAATAGCTAGTGTTCCCAAACCAATGTTACCCCCGTTTGTCTATCTGTGACTCGTGTTGTGAGTTTTCAACGCTGACCACATGAAGTGAAATTCGTTGGTCATGGTCAGTGACATATGCATACTTTGGTTGGTCACTGTGCATGGTAGCCACGCTGTGCCACTACATATTGAAGGTATTTGTACTTGCTACTCCATGAATAGTATTCACAAACCATTGTCTTCCACTCTGACCATTTGTGACTCGTGTTATGAGTTGTCAAAGTTACCACGCTTAGTGATCTTATTTGGTCATGGTCAGTAACATATGCCTACTTTGGTTGATCATCGTGCATTGTATCCACACCGTTCCACAACTTATTGAAGGTCCTTGTGCTTGTTAGTTGATACCTGGTGTTCCCAAACCATTGTCTCCCCCTCTGACCATTTGTGACTCCTATTATCAGTTGTCAACGCTGACCGCACACAGCAGATTTCTTTGGTCAAAGGTAGTACATATGCCTACTTTGGTCGGTCCTTGTGCATGGTAGCCACAGTGTGCTTATACTGATTGAAGTTCGCTGTACTTGCTACTTGAGAACTGATACTCACAGACCATTGTTTCCCCATCTGACAATTTGTGACTTGTGTTATGGTTGCTGAATGTTGACCACTTATATTGAAATTCTTTCATCATGGTCAGTGACATATGCCTAGTTTGGTGGTTTGGTGTGCATAGTAGCCACACCGTGCCACTATGTATTGAAGTTCTTTGTCCTTTCTAGTCGATACATAGGGTTCCTGAACCATTTTCTCTCCCTCTGACCATTTGTGACTCGTGTTATGAGTTGTCAATGTTGACCATACATAGTGGACTTGTTCGGTCTTAGTCAGTGACGTGTGCATCCTTTGGTTGGTCACTGTGCACGCTAGCCACACCGTGCCACTACTTGTTTAAAATTTTTCTACTTGCTAGTTGATAACTAGTGTTCCCAACCCATGGTTTCCCCCACTAACGAGTTGTGACTCGGCTTATGAGTTTTCAACGTTGACCACCCACTGTGAAATCCGTTTGGTCATGGTTAGTGACATATGCATACTTTGGTTTGTTCCTGTGCATGGTTACCACACGGTGGTACTACATATTGAAGGTATTCGTGCTTTCTAGTTAATAGCTAGTGTTTCCAAACCATTGTTACCCCCCTTTGACTATCTGTGACTCGTGTTGTGAGTTATCAACGCTGACCACATGAAGTGAAATTCGTTGGTCATGGTCAGTTGCACATGCATACTTTGGTTGGTCACCATCCATGGTAGCCACGCTGTGCCACTACATATTGAAGGTATTTGTACTTGCTACTCGATAACTAGTATTCACAAACCATTGTCTTCCACTCTGACCAGTTGTGACATGTATTTTCAATCGTCAAAGTTTACCACACTTAGTGACATTATTTGGTCATGGTCAGTGACATATGCCTATTTGGTTGGTCATCGTTCATGGTATCCACATTGTGCATGGAAGCCACAACGTGCTTATACTGATTGAAGTTCTGTGTACTTGCTAGTTGAGAACTGATATTCCCAGACCATTGTTTCCCCCTCTGACCATTAGTGACTCGTGTTATGGTTGGTGAATGTTGACCACCCATATTGAAATTCTTTGGTCATGGTCAGTGACATCTGCCTAGCTTGGTTGTTTGGTGTGCATAGTAGCCACACCGCGCCACTACGTATTGAATTTCTTTGTCCTTTCTAGTCAATACATCGGGTTCCCAAACCATTGTCTCTCCCTCTGATCATTCGTGACCCGTGTTATGCATTGACAATGTTGACCACACATAGTGGAATTCTTCGGTCATAGTCAGCAACATATGCATCATTTGGTTGGTCACTGTGCACGCTAGCCACACCGTGCCGCTACTTGTTGAAAATCTTTCTACTTGCTAGTTGATAACTAGTATTCCCAACCCATGGTTTCCCCCACTGACCATTTGTGACTCGTGTTATGAGTTTTCAACGTTGACCACACACTGTGAACTCCGTTTTGTCATGGTTAGTGACATATGCCTACTTTTGTTTGTCACTGTACATGGTTACCACGCCGTGTCACTACATATTGAAGGTATATGTGCTTTCTAGTTAATAGCTAGTGTTCCCAAACCATTGTTACGCCCTCTAAATATCTGTGAGTTGTGTTGTGAGTTGTGAACGTTGACCACATGAAGTGAAATTCTTTGTTCATGGTCAGTGACATATGCGTACTTTGGGTGGTCACTGTGCATTGTAGCCACACTGTGCCGCTACATATTGAAGGTATTTGTACTTGCTAGTCAATAACTAGTATTCACAAACCATTATCTTCCACCCTGACCATTTGTGACTCGTGTTATGAGTTGTCAACGTTTACCTCACATGGTGACATTCTTTGGTAATGGTCAGTGACATATGCATACCTTGGTTGGTCATCGTGCATGGTATCCACACCGTACTTCAACGTATTGTAGCTCCTTGTGCTTGCTATTTGATACTTGGTGTTCCCAAACCATTGTTTTCCCCTTTGACCATTTGTGACTCGTATTATGAGTTGTCGACGTTGACCAGACACAGCGGATTTCTTTCGTCAAAGGCGGTACATATGCCTACTTTGGTTGGTCATTTACATGGTAGCCACACCGTGCTACTACTGACTGTAGGTCGTTGCACTTGCTAGTTGAGAACTGATATTCCCAAACCATTGTTTCCTCCCCTGACCGTTTGTGAATCGTGTTATGGTTGGTCAACGTTGACCACCCATATTGAAATTCTCTGGTCATGGTCAGTGACATATGCCTAGTTTGGTTGTTTGGTGTGCATAGTAGCCACACCGCGCCACTACGTATTGAATTTCTTTGTCCTTTCTAGTCAATACATCGGGCTCCCAAACCATTGTTTCTCCCTCTGATCATTCTTGACTCGTGTTATGTGTTGTCAATGTTGACCACACATAGTGGAATTCTTCGGTCATAGTCAGCGACATATGCATCATTTGGTTGGTCACTGTGCACGCTAGCCACACCGTGCCACTACTTGTTGAAAATCTTTCTACTTACTAGTTGATAGCTACTGTTCCCAATCCATGGGTTCCCCCAATGACCATTTGTGACTCGTGTTATGAGTTTTCAACGTTGACCACACACTGTGAAGTCCGTTTTGTCATGGTTAGTGACATATGCCTACTTTTGTTTGTCACTTTACATGGTTACCACGCCGTGTCACTACATATTGAAGGTATTTGTGCTTTCTAGTTAATGGCTAGTGTTCCCAAACCATTGTTACCCCCCTTTGACTATATGTGACTTGTGTTGTGAGTTATCAACGTTGACCACATGAAGTGAATTTTGTTGGTCATGGTCAGTGACATATGCATTATTTGGTTGATCACTGTGCATGGTAGCCACGCTGTGCCACTTCGTATTGAAGGTATTTGTACTTGCTACTGAATAACTAGTATTCACACACCATTGTCTTCCACTCTGAACTTTTGTGACTCATGTTATGAGCTGTCAACGTTTACCACACTTAGTGACATTATTTCGTCATGGTCAGTGACATATGCCTACTTTGGTTGGTCATCGTGCATAGTATCCACACCGTGCCAAAACGTATTGAAGCTCCTTGTGCTTGCTAGTTGATACTTGGTGTTCGCAAACTATTGTTTCCCCCTCTGACCATTTGTGACTCGTATTATGAGTTGTCAACGCTGACCACACACGGTGTATATCTTTGGTCAAAGGTAGTACATATGCCTACTTTGGTCGGTCATTGTGCATGGTAGCGACATCGTGCTACTACTGACTGAAGGTCGTTGTACTTGCTAGCTGAGAACTGATGTTTCCATAACATTGTTTCCTCCCCTGACCGTTTGTGACTCGTGTTATGGTTGGTCAACGTTGACCACCCATATTGAACTTCTCTGGTCATGGTCAGTGACATATGCCTGGTTTGGTTGTTTGGTGTGCAGATTAGCCACACCGTGCCACTACGTATCGAAGTTATTTGTCCTTTCTATTCAATACGTAGGGTTCCCAAACCATTGTCTCTCCCTCTGACAATTTGTGACTCGTGTTATGAGTTGTCAATGTTGACCACACATAGTGGACTTCTTCGGTCATAGTCAGTGACATATGCATCCTTTGGTTGGTCACTGTGCAGGATAGTCACACCGTGCCACTACTTGTTGAAAATGTCTCTACCCGCTAGATGATAACTAGTGCTCCCAACCCATGGTTTCCCCCACTGACCATTTGTGACTCGTGTTATGAAATTTTCAACGTTAACCACACTATGTGGAATCCGTTTGGTCATGGTTAGTGACATCTGCCTACTTTTGTTTGTCACTGTACATGGTTACCACGCCGTGTCACTACGTATTGGAGGTCTCTGTGCTTTCTTGTTGAGGGTTAGTACTCCCAAACCATTGTTACGCACTCTAAATATCTGTGACTCGTGTTGTGAATTGGCAGCGTTGACCACATGAAGTGAAATTCTTTTTTCATGGTCAGTGACATATGCGCACTTTGGGTGGTCACTGTGCATTGTAGCCACACTGTGCCGCTACATATTGAAGGTATTTGTACTTGCTAGTCGATAACTAGTATTCACAAACCATTATCTTCCACCCTGACCATTTGTGACTCGTGTTATGAGTAGTCAACGTTTACCACACCTGGTGACATTCTTTGGTCATGGTCAGTGACATATGCATACCTTGGTTGGTCATCGTGCATGGTATCCACACCGTGCCACAACGTATTGTGGTTCCTTGTGCTTGCTATTTGATACTTGGTGTTCCCAAACCATAGTTTCCCCCTTTGACCATTTGTGACTCGTATTATGAGATGTCGATGTTGACCAGACACAGCGGATTTCTTTCGTCAAAGGCAGCACATATGCCTACGTTGGTCGGTCATTTACATGGTAGCCACACCGTGCTACTACTGACTGAAGGTCGTTGCACTTGCTAGTTGAGAACGGATATTCCCAAACCATTGTTTCCCCCCCTGACCGTTTGTGAATTGTGTTATGGTTGGTCAACGTTGACCACCCATATTGAAATTCTTTGGTCATGGTCAGTGACATCTGCCTAGTTTGCTTGTTTGGTGTGCATAGTAGCCACACCGCGCCACTACGTATTGAAAAGTTTTGTCCTTTCTAGTCGATACATTGGGTTCCCAAACCATTGTGTCTCCCCCTGATCATTCGTGACTTGTGTTATGCATTGTCAATGTTGACCACAGTGACATATGCATCATTTGGTTGGTCACTCCACGCTAGCCACACCGTGCCACAACTTGTTGAAAATCTTTCTACTTGCTAGTTCATAACTAGTATTCCCAACCCATGGGTTCCCCCACTGACCATTTGTGACTCGTGTTATGAGTTTTTAACGTTGACCACACACTCTGAACTCCGTTTTGTCATGGTCAATGACATATGCCTACTTTGGTTGGTCATCGTGCATGGTATCCACACCGTGCCAAAACGTATTGAAGCTCCTTGTGCTTTCTAGTTGATACTTGGTGTTCCCAAACCATTGTTTCCCCCTCTGAGCATTTGTGACTCGTATTATGAGTAGTCAACGCTGACCACACACGGTGTATTTCTTTGGTCAAAGGTAGTACATAAGCCTACTTTGGTCTGTCATTGTGCATGGTAGCGACACCGTGCTACTACTGACTGAAGGTCGTTGTAGTTGCTACTCAAGAACTGATATTCCCAGACCATTGTTTCCCCCTCTGACAATTTGTGACTCGTGTTATGCTTGGTGAATGTCGACCACTTATATTGAAATTATTTCATCATGGTCAGTGACATATGCCTAGTTTGGTTGTTTGGTGTGCATAGTAGCCACACCGTGCCACTACGCATCGAAGTTATTTGTCCTTTCTATTTGATACAAAGGGTTCCAAAACCTTTGTCTCTCCCTCTGACCATTTGTGACTCGTGTTATGAGTTGTCAATGTTGACCTCACATAGTGGACTTCTTCGGTCATAGTCAGTGACATATGCATCCTTTGGTTGGTCACTGTGTACGATAGCCACACCGTGCCACTACTTGTCGAAAAAATTTCTACCCGCTAGTTGATAACTAGCGCTCCCAACCCATGGTTTCCCCCACTGACCATTTGTGACTCGTGTTATGAGTTTTTAACGTTATCCACACTGCGTGAAATCCGTTTGGTCATTGTTGATGACATCTGCCTTTTTTTGTTTGTCACTGTACATGGTTACCACGCCGTGTCACTACGTATTGAAGGTCTTTGTGCTTTCTTGTTGATAGCTAGTGTTCCCAAACCATTGTTACGCCCTCTAAATATCTGTGAGTTGTGTTGTGAGTTGTGAACGTTGACCACATGAAGTGAAATTCTTTGTTCATGGTCAGTGACATATGCGTACTTTGGGTGGTCACTGTGCATTGTAGCCACACTGTGCCGCTACATATTGAAGGTATTTGTACTTGCTAGTC
>SZWC01000009.1:750735-773082 GCA_023375785.1 Penium margaritaceum | reverse complement strand
TGGTCACTGTGCATTGTAGCCACACTGTGCCACTACATATTGAAGGTATTTGTACTTGCTAGTCGATAACTAGTATTCACAAACCATTATCTTCCACCCTGACCATTTGTGACTCGTGTTATGAGTTGTCAACGTTTACCACACATGGTGACATTCTTTGGTCATGGTCAGTGACATATGCATACCTTGGTTGGTCATCGTGCATGGTATCCACACCGTGCCACAACGTATTGTGGCTCCTTGTGCTTGCTATTTGATACTTGGTGTTCCCAAACCATTGTTTCCCCCTTTGACCATTTGTGACTCATATTATGAGTTGTCGACGTTGACTAGACACAGCGGATCTCTTTCGTCAAAGGCAATACATATGCCTACTTTGGTCAGTCATTTACATGGAACCCACACCGTACTACTACTGACTGAAGGTCATTGCACTTGCTAGTTGAGAACTGATATTCCCAAACCATTGTTTCCTTCCCTGACCGTTTGTGAATCGTGTTATGGTTGGTCAACATTGACCACCCATATTGAATTCTTTCGTCATCGTCAGTGACATCTGCCTAGTTTGGTTGTTTGGTGTGCATAGTAGCCACACCGCGCCACTACGTATTGAAGTTCTTTGTCCTTTCTAGTCGATACATTGGGTTCCCAAACCATTGTCTCTCCCTCTGATCATTCGTGACTCGTGTTATGCGTTGTCAATGTTGACCACACAAAGTGGAATTCTTTGGCCATAGTCAGTGACATATGCATCATTTGGTTGGTCACTGTGCACGCCAGCCACACCGTGCCACTACTTGTTGAAAATCTTTCTACTTGCTAGTTGATAACTAGTATTCCCAACCCATGGTTTCCCCCACTGACCATTTGTGACTCGTGTTATAAGTTTTCAACGTTGACCATACACTGTGAACTCTGTTCTGTCATGGTTAGTGACATATGCCTGCTTTTGTTTGTCACTTTACATGGTTACCACGCCGTGTCACTACATATTGAAGGTATTTGTACTTTCTAGTTAATAGCTAGTGTTCCCAAACCATTGCTACTCCCCTTTGACTATATGTGACTTGTGTTTTGAGTTATCAACGTTGACCACATGAAGTGAAGTTCGTTGGTCATGGTCAGTGACATATGCATCATTTGGTTGATCACTGTGCATGGTAGCCATGCTGAGCCACTTCATATTGAAGGTATTTGTACTTGCTACTCGATAACTAGTATTCACAAACCATTGTCTTCCACTCTGAACATTTGTGACTCGTGATATGAGCTGTCAACATTTACCACACTTAGTGACATTATTTGGTCATGGTCAGTGACACATGGTCACTTTGGTTGGTCATCATGCATGGTATCCACATTGTGCCAAAACGTATTAAGCTCCTTGTGCTTGCTAGCTGATACTTGGTGTTCCCAAACCATTGTGTCCCCTCTGACCATTTGTGACTCGTATTATGAGTTGTCAACGCTGACCACACACGGTGTATTTCTTTGGTCAAAGGTAATACATATGCCTACTATGGTCGGTCATTGTGCATGGTAGCGACACCGTGCTACTACTGACTGAAGGTTGTTGTACTTGCTAGTTGAGAACTGATATTTCCATAGCATTATTTCCTCCCCTGACCGTTTGTGACTCGTGTTATGGTTGGTCAACATTGACCACCCATATTGAAATTCTCTGGTCATGGTCAGTGACATATGCCTATTTTGGTTGTTTGGTGTGCATATTAGCCACACCGTGCCAATACGTATCAAAGTTGTTTTTCCTTTCTATTCGATACATAGGGTTCCCAAACCATTGTCTCTCCCTCTGACCATTTGTGACTCGTTTTATGAGTTGTCAATGTTGACCACACATACTGGACTTCTTCGGTCATAGTCAGTGACATATGCATCCTTTGGTTGGTCACTGTGCACGATAGCCACACCGTACCCCTACTTGTTGAAAATATTTCTACCCGCTAGTTGATAACTAGTGCTCCCAACCAATGGTTTCCCCCATTGACCATTTGTGACTCGTGTTATGAGTTTTCAACGTTAACCACACTGTGTGAAATCCGTTTGGTCATGGTAAGTGACATCTTCCTACTTTTGTTTGTCACTGTACATGGTTACCACGCCGTGTCACTACGTATTGAAGGTCTCAATGCTTTCTTGTTGATAGCTAGTGTTCCCAAACCATTGGTACACCCTCCAAATAAATGTGACTTGTGTTGTGAGTTGTCAACGTTGAACACATGAAGTGAAATTCTTTGTTCATGGTCAGTGACATATGCGTACTTTGGGTGGTCACTGTGCATTGTAGCCACACTGTGCCGCTACATATTGAAGGTATTTGTACTTGCTAGTCGATAACTATTATTCACAAACCATTATCTTCCACCCTGACCATTTGTGACTCGTGTTATGAGTTGTCAACGTTTACCACACATGGTGACATTCTTTGGTCATGGTCAGTGACATATGCATACCTTGGTTGGTCATCGTGCATGGTATCCACACCGTGCCACAACGTATTGTGGCTCCTTGTGCTTGCTATTTGATACTTGGTGTTCCCAAACCATTGTTTTCCCCTTTGACCATTTGTGACTCGTGTTATGAGTTGTCAACGTTTACCACACATGGTGACATTCTTTGGTCATGGTCAGTGACATATGCATACCTTGGTTGGTCATCGTGCATGGTATCCACACCGTGCCACAACGTATTGTGGCTCCTTGTGCTTGCTATTTGATACTTGGTGTTCCCAAACCATTGTTTTCCCCTCTGACCGTTTGTGACTCGTAGTATGAGTTGTGGACGTTGACTAGACACAGCGGATTTCTTTCGTCAAAGGCAATACATATGCCTACTTTGGTTGGTCATTTACATGGTACCCACACCGTGCTACTACTGACTGAAGGTCGTTGCACTTGCTAGTTAAGAACTGATATTCCCAAACCATTGTTTCCTTCCCTGACCGTTTGTGAATCGTGCTATGGTTGGTTAACGTTGACCACCCATATTGAAATTCTTTGGTCATGGTCAGTGACATCTGCCTAGTTTGGTTGTTTGGTGTGCATAGTAGCCACACCGCTTCACTACGTATTGAAGTTCTTTGTCCTTTCTAGTCAATACATTGGGTTCCCTAACCATTGTCCTTCCCTCTGATCATTTGTGACTCGTGTTATGCATTGTCAATGTTGACCACACATAGTGGAATTCTTCGGTCATAGTCAGTGACATATGCATCATTTGGTTGGTCACTGTGCACGCTAGCCACACCGTGCCACTACTTGTTGAAAATCTTCGTACTTGCTAGTTGGTAACTAGTATTCCAAACCCATGGTTTCCCTCACTGACCATTTGTGACTCGTGTTATGAGTTTTCAACGTTGACCACACATTGTGAACTCCGTTTTGTCATGGTTAGTGACATATGCCTACTTTTTTTTGTCACTGTACATGGTTACCACGCGGTGGTACTACATATTGAAGGTATTTATTCTTTCTAGTTACTAGATAGTGTTCCCAAACCATTCTTACCCCCCTTTGACTGTATGTGACTTGTGTTGTGAGTTATCAACGTATTGAAGGTATTTGTACTTGCTACTCGATAACTTGTATTCACAAACCATTGTCTTCCACTCTGAACATTTGTGACTCGTGGTATGAGCTGTCAACGTTTACCATACTTAGTGACATTATTTGGTCATGGTCAGTGACATATGCCTACTTTGGTTGGTCATCGTGCATGGTATCCACACCGTGCCAAAACGTATTGAAGCTCCTTGTGCTTGCTGTCAGGAATTCTGTCCTGGCTGTGCCCTAGGAGGAGTGGGAGCACCGACGAGGATGCCTGGGCCTTCTGTGGAGCACGCTGACGCTACTTCAGTTGCCAATGCAAACCAAGGTGGAAGAGTGTGGAGTCCAAGGATCACAGTCCAGAGTGGACAGAAATGAGTCGCAAGCAGTTGCACTCAATCGAAGTGGGGATGGTTGTTGCTTTCAGTCAGATTACATCAGATTCTTATAGCCTATGGTCAGAGCTTTCCAACGCATCCAAGCACGCCCAAAACGGAGCAGTAGAGCCCTTGCTATGGCCATCGAAGTAACCCATGGTGGAGCCGCCCACCATGCCCACGAACGGGAGTGACGGAAGGCGCTTCGACGGTGGCTTGTCGAAGCGCCCTTCCTGGCATTCCAACGTGGGGGAGGTTCGCCCTGGTCTAGGAGACCATCTACATCCCTTCCTTCATGGCCATGGTGCCTTTGGAGCCCGTTGGACCTGAACTCGGACCACCGCGGTGGAATTATCCCGTCATCCATGACGGAGACCCAGATTCCACACGCCGACCACCCGACCTTCGGGCAGGGCTATCTTTCTGAATANTCCAACGTGGGGGGAAGTTCGCCCTGGTCTAGGAGACCATCTACATCCCTTCCTTCATGGCCATGGTGCCTTTGGAGCCCGTTGGACCTGAACTCGGACCACCGCGGTGGAATTATCCCGTCATCCATGACGGAGACCCAGATTCCACACGCCGACCACCCGACCTTCGGGCAGGACTATCTTTCTGAATACTCACTCAAATCGAGCGATTCAAAGCTCGATCTTGCATGGGAAATTCTAAGTAATCCAAATCTGCAATCAGATTTGATGTTCGACCACTCCCTAGTGGTCGAACCAGGAAAACCATCCACGGCAGCCATGGCAAGGGCCACAATTTTCTAACAATCTCCCCCTGCACCGCAGCCATGATGCCCTGTCCTTGAACATTTGCCATGCTCCACTGTCCGGCCAATCTGCTGCTGTGAGAAACTCTCCTCAGCTGCCCTACACCAGTTACAACACGTAGCGGCGGAGGCCTAGCTCCCCGCTGTCGACACTTGCGCCCCCGTGCGGGACTTGGCAGAGCCCCCGTGGCCTGCCTTGTGTCCTCCATTGTGTTGGTGTTGGTGCTTGTCGCGACAGTTGGTCGCCTCCCCGAGACGACCAGGGAGCCCTTGCTTCCTTGCAAGTCTGCTCCCCTTCACGTGGGAGACCCGCACCTCTTGCGGCATCCTCCCCCATGTGCGGAGACCTCGGACCTTCCTTTATGTCCTCCATCGCCTCCGTTTGTGCTTGTGGTGCTTTTGATTTATCAACACCTTCAGCACCTTGTGAGTTTTGGCCCAGCGTGCTACACATCTCCCCCGCCTTCTTGCAGTGCCTCCATGCTGCTGCTCTTGGTCCTTGCTGGCACCGCCTCTACGCGTGCCGCATTGCCCAAGCTGCTGCCGCCTGCACCGTCGGCATTGGCTTGCACTTTATTGCAACCAGTCTCGCGGGATTCACAATGCTGCAGCTGCGACTGCTCCTCTGGCCGTCGCCTGTGCTGCTGCCACCGCCTCACCGCACGTCCTCGACGCGCATGCCTCCCCCTCATGGAGAGGTCTTCTGGTGCTGGTCCCTTGGTCTGAGTTCTCGTGTCGCACTCCTCATGCACCTGCCCTTCCTCTTTTGGAGAATGTGGAGAAGCGGAGGTCTCACTCCCTTCTCCCACATCGTGCATGTTGCATGCATCATCCGCCTGTTTTGCAGAATTCAGAGATGCCGACACACCTGCCGCACCCTCTGTTGCATGCCCCTTGAGTGCTTGCCCTCCTCCTTGAGGACTTGGAACTGACGACACCTTGACCACACCCTGCAACATGGTCCTCTGCTCAGCCACCATCGCCCCCTTATGGGACTCGGCAGCACCCTCCTGGCCTGCCTTGTAGCCGCGGTCCACTGTCGTTGCCGCTTGGAGCGCGTTTTGCTCCTTTGGAGAGCTCAGCCACGTGCCTTTGCTCTCCCCCTGTTGCGCAGCTCTCCGGACCACCTCCGCCCACTTTTGTTGCGGTGCACCCACTGCCCGGCCTTCTGCCGCGTGGTGCTCTTGGTCCCGGTCTGCTGCTGCAATGAGCCCCTCAGGCTCAACTTGAGGACCAGCCCTCATGGCGTCCTCCCTCTGCTGCGTGGTCCTCCGTGCCGCCACCGGCGCCTCCTCTTGAGACTTGGCGACTCCTTTATCAGCTGCCTCGTGGTCACGGTTCACCACCTCTACAGCCCGGAGCCTTTTATCCTCCGGTTGAGAGCGCGGCGTCATGCCGCCACTCTCCTCCTCCTCAAGCCCTGAGGTGGAGCCTTGTACACGCGACACGTCGGCACCCGGTCGTGGCACTTGAGCTTTCGGGTTTCGGCCATCTTGTTGGTGTAGTAGCTCCCCTTTAGCCGAGGCGCGGAGCCCCTCAGACTCCACTTGAGGACGCATTTTCATGCCGCCCTCCTTCTGCTGCATGGTCGTCCGAGCCGCCACCATCGCTCCCCCATGGAACTCGGCAGCACCCTCATGGCCTGCCTTGTGACGCCGGTTCACCACTCCTGCAGCATTGGGCCCTTTATGCCCGTTAGGAGAGCTTGGCCGTTTGCCATCAATGCTCTCCCTTGGCTGGTCTGGTACCTGGACACCCTCCTTCACCTCCCCATGAGGCTTTGCACCCATCACACGGCATCTTGTTGCATGGCGTGCCTTGTGGTCCAGGTCCTCCGATCCAGCCCGGACGGTCTGCTTTACACCGCCCACTGTGCCCTCAGGTTTCCCCTTCTTGGACGCAGTTGCAACCGCTTCTTTACTCCGACGGCTGTCCACGCCGGACTCACGGCTGCTCCTTGTGAGGACGTCAGCACGTACCAGGTATACACCTCCTTTATGCGCACCACGTGCCAGAACACGTCCGCTGCCCTCTTCTTTTATGAGGCAGCCCTTCCTTGTGAAGGTCAATTCGAGTCCCTCCTTGATGAGGCGACTCACGGATAGCACCCATGTCACCTAGTCAGGCACTTGGAGCTTCCTCTCCTTGGTGCCTCTCTTCTTGGCCGACACCTCCACCCTTGTTTTACCTCCTCGAAGCACATCACCTCCGTTGTGATGTGCGGCAGCATCTCCATTTTGATGCTCCACCTTGAGCTCCCTCTTGGAGGTTGTGGAGGTTGCACACCCACGGCGTGCCTTGTGGTCCCCGACCACATCAGCCCTCGCAGTTTGAGGCTGATTGCTGCTGCACGGCGTGTCAACGACTGCTTCGGCCTGCCGCCCTCTCCCGACACCCTTGTCGGGGTCCACGGCTTCCGCTGTGCACGACGCTTTCCAGTGGCCCCTCTGGCCACAGTTGTAGCAGGCCCCTTTTTGGGACCTGTTGGAGCCTCCTTGCTCCAAAAACGCCTGCCTCTCGCCTGCCTTGGGTTCCGCCATCTCAGCCCCCTTCATGGAGCGTACGGAGTCAGCGACTGCCACGTTGGTCTGCTCCCCTTCTGCCACCTTTGTGGCCAGATCCACAGCTCCCAATGTGCAGGCCCGTCTCCAGTGGCCCTCCTGGCCACAGCGATGGCACTCACCCTTCTTGGCATGGCGTGGATGCGTCCCTTCCTCCCTGCGACCTCCCTCTCCTTCATGAGAGCGGATGAACAGGGCTGGTGCTGCAGACGCCATCCCTTGCTCCGCCCTAGTGGATTCAGTCCACCGGTCGTTGGCCACTTGCGCCGCGTCTTCGCTCGCCGAGTCACGTAGCTGAAGATTTGGCGGGTCGTGTGCAATGCAGAGCTTCTCCCAAGCCTTCGATGCCCATGTGCATCCTTGGATTTGTGCGCGCTGTGCCGGACACAACGCCGACGCGATCAGAGCAAGCGCCTCTTTGTTGCGCTTCTCGAACGCCTCCACCTCCTCGGCCGTCGCGGACGCCGCAGGAGACTCCTCTTCACCGTTGACCAGCGCAAGCAGTCCCTTGAAGTTCAGGAAGATCTCAACCTGCCACTTCCACAAGGAAAAGTCCCTCCCATCAAACTTGAGGGGGACGTCACAACTGCTCTCTTGCTCGGTCGTGGTTGCCATTGCTTGTAGCGGTAGCGTGCACTGAGAAGACGCGGGTCCTCCTAGGGAACGTGGGCCCATAACCCTTTGTCAGGAATTCTGTCCTGGCTGTGCCCTAGGAGGAGTGGGAGCACCGACGAGGATGCCTGGGCCTTCTGTGGAGCACGCTGACGCTACTTCAGTTGCCACTGCAAACCAAGGTGGAAGAGTGTGGAGTCCAAGGATCACAATCCAGAGTGGGCAGAAATGAGTCGCAAGCAGTTGCACTCAATCGAAGTGAGAATGGTTGTTATTTTCAGTCAGATTACATCAGATTCTTAAAGCCTATGATCAGAGCTTTCCAACGCATCCAAGCACGCCCAAAACGGAGCAGTAGAGCCCCTGCTATGGCCATCGAAGTAACTCATGGTGAGCCGCCCACCATGCCCACGAACGGGAGTGACGGAAGGCGCTTCGACGGTGGCTTGTCGAAGCGCCCTTCCTGGCATTCCAACGTGGGGGGAGGTTTGCCCTGGTCTAGGAGACCATCTAAATCCCTTCCTTCATGGCCATGGTGCTTTTGGAGCCCGTTGGACCTGAACTCGGACCACCGCGGTGGAATTATCCCGTCATCCATGACGGAGACCCAGATTCCACACGCCGACCACCCGACCTTCGGGCAGGGCTATCTTTCTGAATACTCACTCAAATCGAGCGATTCAAAGCTCGATCTTGCATGGGAAATTCCAAGAAATCCAAATCTGCAATCAGATTTGATATTCAACCACTCCCCAGTGGTCGAACCAGGAAAACCATCCACGGCAGCCATGGCAAGGGGCACAATTTTCTAACACTTGCTAGTTGATACTTGGTGTTCCCAAACCATTGTTTCCCCCTCTGACCATACGTGACTCGTATTATGAGTTGTCAACGCTGACCACACACGGTGTATTTCATTGGTCAAAGGTAGTACATATGCCTACTTTGGTCGGTCATTGTGCATGGTAGCGACACCGTGCTACTACTGACTGAAGGTCGTTGTACTTGCTAGTTGAGAGCTGATGTTTCCATAGCATTGTTTCCTCCCCTGACCGTTTGTGACTCGTGCTATGGTTGGTCAACGTTGATCACCCATATTGAAATTCTCTGGTCATGGTCAGTGACATATGCCTATTTTGGTTGTTTGGTGTGCATGTAAGCCACACCGTGCCACTACGTATCGAAGTTATTTGACCTTTCTACTCGATACATAGGGTTCCCAAACCATTGTCTCTCACTCTGACCATTTGTGACTCGTGTTATGAGTTGTCAATGTTGACCACACATAGTGGACTTCTTCAGTCATAGTCAGTGACATATGCATCCTTTGGTTGGCCACTGTGCACGATAGCCACACCGTGCCACTACTTGTTGAAAATATTTCTACCCGCTAGTGGATTACTAGTGTTCCCAACCCATGGTTTTCCCCACTAACCATTTGTGACTCGTGTTATGAGTTTTCAACGTTAACCACACTGTGTGAAATCCATTTGGTCATGGTTAGTGACATATGCCTACTTTTGTTTGTCACTGTACATGGTTCCCAGGCCGTGTCACTACGTATTGAAGGTCTCTGTGCTTTCTTGTTGATATCTAGTGTTCCCAAACCATCGTTACGCCCTCTAAATATCTGTGACTCGTGTTGTGAGTTGTCAACGTTGACCACATGAAGTGAAATTCTTTGTTCATGGTCAATGACATATGCGTACTCTGGGTGGTCACTGTGCATTGTAGCCACACTGTGCCGCTACATATTGAAGGTATTTGTACTTGCTATTGGATAACTAATATCCACAAACCATTATCTTCAACCCTGACCATTTGTGACTCGTGTTATGAGTTGTCAACGTTTACCACACATGGTGACATTCTTTGGTCATGGTCAGTGACATATGCATACCTTGGTTGGTCATCGTGCATGGTATCCACACCGTGCCACAATGTATTGTGGCTCGTTGTGCTTGCTATTTGATACTTGGTGTTCCCAAACCATTGTTTCCCCCTTTGACCATTTGTGACTCGTATTATGAGTTGTCGACGTTGACCAGACACAGGGGATTTCTTTCGTCAAATGCAGTACATATGCCCACTTTGGTCGGTCATTTACATGGTAGCCACACCGTCCTACTACTGACTGAAGGTCGTTGCACTTGCTAGTTGCAAACTGATATTCCCAAACCATTGTTTCCTCCCCTGACCGTTTGTGAATCGTGTTATGGTTGGTCAACGTTGACCACCCATATTGAAATTCTCTGGTCATGGTCAGTGACATATGTCTAGTTTGGATGTTTGGTGTGCATATTAGCCACACCATGCCAGTACGTATTGAAGTTCTTTATCCTTTCTAGTCCATGCATAGGGTTCCCAAACCATTGTCTCTCCCTCTGACCATTCGTGACTTGTATTTTGAGTTGTCAATGTTGACCATACACAGTGGACTTCTTCGGTCATAGTCAATGATGTATTCATCCTTTGGTTGGTCGCTGTGCACGCTAGCCACACCGTGCCACTACTTGTTGAAGTTGTTCATACTTGCTAGTTGATCACTGGTGTTCCTAGCCCATTGTTTCCCCATCTGACCATTTGTGACTCGTGTGATGAGTTTTTCAATGTTGACCACACACTGTGAAATTCGTTTGGTCATGGTTAGTGACATATGCCTACCTTGGTTTGTCACAGTACATGGTTACCACGTTGTGTCACTACGTATTGAAGGTATTTGTTTTTTCTAGTCAATAGCTAGTGTTCCCAAACCAATGTTATTCCCCTTTGACTATCTGTGACTCATGTTGTGAGTATTCAACGCTGACCACATGATGTGAAATTTTTTGGTCGTGGTCAGTGACATATGCATACTTCGGTTGGTCACTGTGCATGGTCGCCATGCTGTGCCACTGCATATTGAAGGTATTTGTACTTGCTACTCCATGACTAGTATTCACAAACCATTATCTTCCACCCTGACCAATTGTGACTCATGTTATGAGTTGTCAAAGTTTACCATTTTTAGTGACATTATTTGGTCATGGCCAATGACATATGCCTACTTTGGTTGGTCATTGTGCATGGTATCCACACCGTGCCACAACGTATTGAAGCTCAGTTTGCTTGCTATTTAATACTTGGTGTTCCCAAACCATTGTTTCCCCCTCTGACCATTTGTGACTCGTAGTATGAGTTGTCGAAGTTGACCAGACACAGCGGATTTCTTTCGTCACAGGCAGTACATATGCTTACTTTGGTCGGTCATTGTGCATGGTAGCCACACCATGCTACTACTGACTGAAAGTCGTTGTACTTGCTAGTTGGTATCAAGTATTCTCAGACCATTGTTTCCCCCTCTGACAATTCGTGACCCATATTTTGAGTTGACAACATTGACCACACATTGTAAAGTTATTTGGTCATGGTAAGTGGCACATGCCTAATCTGGTTGGTCATTGTGCATGGTAGCCACACTGTTCGACTACTTGTTGAAAGTTTTTGTACTTGCTAGTCAATAAATAGCAAAAGGTTTCTCCCTTTGACACCAGGTCGGTTTTTGTTTATTTGTTACGCATAGGTGCCTTCAGTGGAATAGTACCGCCCACCCCCCTTACAGGGATGTTCCGTGGACGACCTGGAGGACAGATTTGCGACGGCATTATGAGACCCCCCCCCCTACCCCCCCACGGCTTAGGCTCGAAGGTAGAGCTGAGGTATCACAACACGGTCGCCCCCCCTCCCCAGGTNCATGAAATAAGTGGGTGTAAGATTAGAGGGTAGTTTTCAAAAGTGTGAATGATAACAAGGTTAGTTTAATCATAAAAAAAGCACGCAGATGGAAGTTCAAAGTTTGCAACTTTGAGCTTGAATAACCTTTCAACCATTGCTCTGATTGATCAGCCGTAAGAAGGAAAGTTGACTACACGCAGTGAAACTCTCTTTATGATATCCAGTGACGCAAGCATACTTTGGTTGGTCATTGTGCATGGTAGCCACACCGTGCCACCACTTATCGAAGGTCTTTGTACTTGCTCGTCGATACCGAGTATTCCCAAACCATTGTTTCTCCCTCTGCCCATTTTTGACTTGTATTATGAGTTGTGAATGTTGACCACACTCACTAAACTTCTTTGGTCATGAGCAGTGATGTATGCCTTCTTGGATAGGTCATTGGACATGCTAGCCACACCGTGCCAATACATACAAAAAATCTTTGTGCTTGCTAGAAGATACATAGTATTTTGAAACTATGTTTTCCCCCTCTGACCCCATATGTGACTCGTGTCATGGGTTGTGAACGGTGACCACCCATACTGAATTTCTTTGGTCATGGTTAGTGACATATGCCTACTTTGGTTTGTCATTTTACGTGGTTACCACGCCGTGTCACTGCGTGTAGAAGGTCGTTGTGCTTTTCAGTTGATAGCTCGTGTTCCCAAACCATCGTTACCCCCCTCTGACTATCTGTGACTCTTGTTGTGAGTTGTCAATGCTAACCACATGAAGTGAAACTCGTTGGTCATGGTCAATGACATATGCATACTTTGGTTTGTCACTGTGCATGGTGGCCACGCTGTGCCACTATATACTGAAGGTATTTGTACTTGCCACTCGATGACTAGTATTCACAAACCATTGTCTTCCACTCTGGCCATTTGTGACTCATGTTATGAGTTGTCAAAGTTTACCACACTTAGTGACATTATTTGGTCATGGTCAGTGACATATGCCTACTTTGGTTGGTCATCCTGCATGATATCCACATCCTGCCACAACTTATTGAAGGTGCTTGTGCTTGCTAGTTGATATCTGGTGTTCCCAAAACCATTATTTCCCCCTCTGACCATTTGTGACTCCTATTATGAGTTGTCAACGCTGACCACACACAACGGATTTCTTTGGTGAAAGGTAGCACATATGCCTACTTTGGTTGGTCATTGTGCATCGTAGCCACACCGTGCTTATACTGATTGAAGTTCCCTGTACTTGCTACTCGAGAACTGATATTCACAGACCATTGTTTCCCCCTCTGACAATTTGTGACTCGTGTTATGGTTGGTGAATGTTGACCACTTATATTGAAATTCTTTCATCATGGTCAGTGACATATGCCTAGTTTGGTTGTTTGATGTGCATATTAGCCACACCGTGCCACTACGTATTGAAGTTATTTGTCCTTTCTAGTCGATACATAGGGTTCCCAAACCATTGTCTCTCCCTCTGACCAGTTGTGACTTGTGTTATGAGTTGTCAATGTTGACCACACATCTTCTTCGGTCATAGTGAGTGCCATATGCATCCTTTGGTTGGTTACTGTGCACGCTAGCCACAGCGTGCCACTACTTGTTGAATATACTTCTACTTGCTAGTTGATAACTAGCGTTCCCAACCCATGGTTTCCCCCACTGACCAATTGTGACTCGTGTTATGAGTTTTCAACGTTAGCCACGCTGTGTGAAATCCATTTGGTCATGGTTAGTGACATATGCCTACTTTTGCTTGTCACAGTACATGGTTACCACGTCGTGTCACTACGTATTGAGGGTCTCTGTGCTTTCTCGTTGATAGGTAGTGTTCCCAAACCATTGCTACGCCCTCTGAATATCTATGACTCGTGTTGTGAGTTGTCAACGTTGACCACATGAAGTGAAATTCTTTGTTCATGGTCAGTGACATATGCGTACTCCCGGTGGTCACTGTGCATTGTAGCCACAATGTGCCACTACATGTTGAAGGTATTTGTACTCGCTAGTCGCTCACTAGTATTCACAACCCATTCTCTTCCACCCTGACCATTTGTGACTCGTGTTATGAGTTGTCAACGTTTACCACACATGGTGACATTCTTTGGTCATGGTCAGTGACATATGCATACCTTGGTTGGTCATCGTGCATGGTATCCACACCGTGCCACAACGTATTGTGGCTCCTTGTGCTTGCTATTTGATTCTTGGTGTTCCCAAACCATTGTTTACCCCTTTGACCTTTTGTGACTCGTATTATGAGTTGTCGACGTTGACCAGACACAGCGGATTTCTTTCGTCAAAGGCAGTACATATGCCTACTTTGGTCGGTCATTTACATGGTGGCCACGTCGTGCTACTACTGACTGAAGGTGGTTGCACTTGCTACTTGAGAACTGATATTCCCAAACCATTGTTTCCTCCCCTGACCGTTTGTGAATTGTGTTATGGTTGGTCAACGTTGACCACCCATATTGAAATTCTCAGGTCATGGTCAGTGACATATGCCTAGTTTGGATGTTTGGTGTGCATATTAGCCACACCGTGCCAGTACGTATTGAAGTTATTTATCCTTTCTAGTCCATGCATAGGGTTCCCAGACCATTGTCTCTCCCTCTGACCATTCGTGACTCGTGTTTTGAGTTGTCAATGTTGACCACACACAGTGGACTTCTTCGGTCATAGTCAGAGACGTATTCATCCTTTGGTTGGTCGCTGTGCACGCTAGCCACACCGTGCCACTACTTGTTGAAGTTGTTCATACTTGCTAGCTGATCACCAGTGTTCTTAACCAATTGTTTCCCCCTCGAACAATTTGTGACTCGTGTGATGAGTTTTCAATGTTGACCACACACTGTGAAATTCGTTCGGTCATGGTTAGTGATATATGCCTACCTTGGTTTGTCACAGTACATGGTTCCCACGCCGTGTCACTACGTATTGAAGGTATTTGTCTTTTCTAGTCAAAAAGCTAGTATTCCTAAACCAATGTTACGCCCATTTGACCATGTGTGACTCGTGTTGTGAGTTTTCAACGCTGACCACGTGAAGTGAAACTTGTTGGTCATTGTCATTGACATATGCATACTTTGGTTGGTCACTATGCATGGTCGCCACGCTGTGCCACTGCATATTGAAGGTATTTGTACTTGCTACTCCATGACTAGTATTCACAACCGTTTATCTTCCTCACTGACCATTTGCGACTCACGTTATGATTTGTCAAAGTTTACCACACTTAGTGACATTATTTGGTCATGGTCAGTGACATATGCCAACTTTGGTTGGTCATTGTGCATGGTATCCACACCGTGCCACAACGTATTGAAGCTCAGTTTGCTTGCTATTTAATACTTGGTGTTCCCAAACCATTGTTTCCCCCTCTGACCATTTGTGACTCGTAGTATGAGTTGTCGAAGTTGACCAGAAACAGCAGATTTCTTTCGTCACAGGCAGTACATATGCCTACTTTGGTCGGTCATTGTGCATGGTAGCCACACCGTGCTACTACTGACTGAAAGTCGTTGCACTTGCTAGTTGGTATCAAGTATTCTCAGACCATTGTTTCCCCCTCTGACAATTCGTGACCCATATTTTGAGTTGACAACATTGACCACACATTGTAAAGTTATTTGGTCATGGTAAGTGGCACATGTCTAATCTGGTTGGTCATTGTGCATGGTAGCCACACTGTTCGACTACTTGTTGAAAGTTTTTGTACTTGCTAGTCAATAAATAGCAAAAGGTTTCTCCCTTTGACACCAGGTCGGTTTTTGTTTATTTGTTACGCATAGGTGCCTTCAGTGGAATAGTACCGCCCACCCCCCTTACAGGGATGTTCCGTGGACGACCTGGAGGACAGATTTGCGACGGCATTATGAGACCCCCCCCCCTACCCCCCCACGGCTTAGGCTCGAAGGTAGNGAATAACCTTTCAACCATTGCTCCGATTGATCAGCCGTAAGAAGGAAAGTTGACTACACACAGTGAAACTCTCTTTATGATATCCAGTGACACAAGCATACTTTGGTTGGTCATTGTGCATGGTAGCCACACCGTGCCACCACTTATCGAAGGTCTTTGTACTTGCTCGTCGATACCGAGTATTCCCAAACCATTGTTTCTCCCTCTGCCCATTTTTGACTTGTATTATGAGTTGTGAATGTTGACCACACACACTAAACTTCTTTGGTCATGAGCAGTGATGTATGCCTACTTGGATAGGTCATTGGACATGCTAGCCACACCGTGCCAATACATACAAAAAATCTTTGTACTTGCTAAAAGATACATAGTATTTTGAAACTAGGTTTTCCCCCTCTGACCCCATATGTGACTCGTGTTATGGGTTGTGAACGGTGACCACCCATACTGAAATTCTTTGGTCATGGTTAGTGACATATGCCTACTTTGGTTTGTCACTGTACGTCGTTATCACGCCTTGTCACTATGTATAGAAGGACGTTGTGCTTTCTAGTTGATAGGTAGTATTCCCAAACCATTGTTACTCCCCTCTGACTATCTGTGACTCGTGTTGTGAGTTGTCAACGCTGACCACATGAAGTGAAACTCGTCGGTCATGGTCAGTGACATATGCATGCTTTGGTTGGTCACTGTGCATGGTAGCCACGCTGTGCCACTATACATTGAAGGTATTTGTACTTGCTACTCGATGACTAGTATTCACAAACCATTGTCTTCCACTGTGGCCATCTGTGACTCATGTTATGAGTTGTCAAAGTTTACCACACTTAGTGACATTATTTGGTCATGGTCCGTGACATATGCCTACTTTGGTTGGTCATCCTGCATGGTATCCACATCGTGCCACAACGTATTGAAGGTGCTTGTGCTTGCTAGTTGATATCTGGTGTTCCCAAACCATTGTCTCCCCCTCTGACCATTTGTGACTCCTATTATGAGTTGTCAACGCTGACCACACACAACGGATTTCTTTGGTCAAAGGTAGTACATATGCCTACTTTGGTTGGTCATCCTGCATGGTATCCACATCGTGCCACAACGTATTGAAGGTGCTTGTGCTTGCTAGTTGATATCTGGTGTTCCCAAACCATTGTCTCCCCCTCTGACCATTTGTGACTCCTATTATGAGTTGTCAACGCTGACCACACACAACGGATTTCTTTGGTCAAAGGTAGTACATATGCCTACTTTGGTCGGTCATTGTGCATTGTAGCCACACCATGCTTATACTGATTAAAGTTTGTTGTACTTGCTACTCGAGAACTGATATTCACAGACCATTGTTTCCCCCTCTGAAAATTTGTGACTTGTGTTATGGTTGGTGAATGTCGACCAGTTATATTGAAATTCTTTCATCATGGTAAGTGACATATGCCTAGTTTGGATGTTTGGTGTGCATAGTAGCCACACCGTGCCACTACGTCTTGAAGTTCTTTGTCCTTTCAAGTCGATCCATAGTGTTCCCAAACCATTGTCTCTCCCTCTGACCATTTGTGTCTCGTGTTATGAGTTGTCAATGTTGACCATACATAGTGGACTTCTTTGGTCATAGTCAGTGACGTGTGCATCCTTTGGTTGGTCACTGTGCACGCTAGCCACACCGTGCCACTACTTGTTGAAAATATTTCTACTTGCTAGTTGATAACTAGTGTTCCCCCACTGACCAATTGTGACTCGTGTTATGAGTTTTCAACGTTGACCACACACTGTGAAATCCATTTGTTCGTGGTTAGTGATATATGCCTACTTTGGGTTGTCCCTGTACATGGTTACCAGGCGGTGGTACTACATTTTGAAGGTATTTATGCTTTCTAGTTAATGGCTAGTGTCTCCAAACCATTGTTACCCCACTTCACTATATGTGACTCATGTTGTGAGTTGTCAACGCTGACCACATGAAGTGAAACTCGTTGGTCATGGTCAGTGACATATGCATACTTTGGTTGGTCACTGTGCATGGTAGCCACGCTGTGCCACTGCGATGACTAGTATTCACAAACCATTGTCTCTCCCTCTGATCATTTGTGACTCGTGTTGTGCGTTGTCAATGTTGACCACACATAGTGGAATTCTTCGGTCATAGTCAGAGACATATGCATCATTTGGTTGGTCACTGTGCACGCTAGCCACACCGTGCCACTACTTGTTGAAAATCTTTCTCCTTGCTAGTTGATAACTAGTATTCCCAACCCATGGTTTCCCCCACTGACCATTTGTGACTCGTGTTATGAGTTTTCAACGTTGACCACACACTTTGAACTCCGTTTTGTAATGGTTTGTGACATATGCCTACTTTTGTTTGTCACTGTACATGGTTACCACGCCGTGTCACTACATATTGAAGGTTTTTGTGCTTTCTAGTTAATAGCTAGTGTTCCCAAACCATTGCTACCCCCCTTTGACTATATGTGACTTGTGTTGTGAGTTATCAACATTGACCACATGAAGTGAAGTTCGTTGGTCATGGTCAGTGACATATGCATCCTTTGGTTGGTCACTGTGCATGGTAGCCACGCTGTGCCACTTCATATTGAAGGTATTTGTACTTGCTACTCGATAAGTAGTATTCACAAACCATTGTCTTCCATTCTGAACATTTGTGGCTCGTGTTATGAGCTGTCAACGTTTACCACTCCTAGTGACATTATTTGGTCATGGTCAGTGACATATGCCTACTTTGGTTGGTCATCGTGCATGGTATCCACACCGTGCCAAAACGTATTGAAGCTCCTTGTGCTTGCTAGTTGATGCTTGGTGTTCCCAAACCATTGTTTCTCCCTCTGACCATTTGTGACTCGTATTATGAGTTGTCAACGCTGACCACAAGGTGTATTTCTTTGGTCAAAGGCAGTACATATGCCTACTTTGGTCAGTCATTGTGCATGGTAGCGACACCGTGCTACTACTGACTGAAGGTCGTTGTACTTGCTAGTTGAGAACTAATATTTCCATAGAATTGTTTCCTCCCCTGACCGTTTGTGACTCGTGTTATGGTTGGTCAACGTTGACCACCCATATTGAAATTCTCTGGTCATGGTCAGTGACATATGCCTACTTTGGTTGTTTGGTGTGCATATTAGCCACACCGTGCCACTACGTATCAAAGTTATTTGTCCTTTCTAGTCAATACATAGGGTTCTTAAACCATTGTCTCTCCCTCTGACCATTGGTGACTCGTGTTATGAGTTGTCAATGTTGACCGCACATAGTGGACTTCTCGGTCATAGTCAGTGACATATGCATCCTTTGGTTGGTCACTGTGCACACTAGCCAGACCGTGCCACTACTTGTTGAAAATATTTCTACATGCTAGTTGATAACTAGTGTTCCCAAGCCATGGTTTCCCCCACTGACCAATTGTGACTCGTGTTATGAGTTTTCAACGTTAACCACGCTGTGTGAAATCTGTTTTGTCATGGTTAGTGACATATGCCTACTTTTGTTTGTCACTGTACATGGTTACCACTCCGTGTCACTACGTATTGAAGGTTTCAGTGCTTTCTTGTTGATAGCTAGTGTTCCCAAACCATTGTTACGCCCTCTGAATATCTGTGACTCGTGTTGTGAGTTTTCAACGTTGACCACATGAAGTGAAATTCTTTGTTCATGGTCAGTGACATATGCGTACTCTGGGTGGTCACTGTGCATTGTAGCCACACTCTGCCACTACATATTGAAGGTATTTTTACTTGCTAGTCGATGACTAGTATTCACAAACCATTATCTTCCACCCTGACCATTGGTGACTCGTGTTATGAGTTGTCAATTTTTACCACACATGGTGACATTCTTTGGTCATGGTCAGTGACATATGCCTACTTTGGTTGGTCATCGTGCATGGTATCCACACCGTTCCACAACTTATTGAAGGTCCTTGTGCTTGTTAGTTGATACCTGGTGTTCCCAAACCATTGTCTCCCCCTCTGACCATTTTTGACTCCTATTATGAGTTGTCAACGCTGACCACACACAGCAGATTTCTTTGGTCAAAGGATGTACATATGCCTACTTTGGTCTGTCCTTGTGCATGGTAGCCACAGTGTGCTTATACTGATTGAAGATCGCTGTACTTGCTACTTGAGAACTGATACTCACAAACCATTGTTTCCCCATTTGACAATTTGTGACTTGTGTTATGGTTGCTGAATCTTGACCACTTGTATTGAAATTCTTTCATCATGGTCAGTGACATATGCCTAGTTTGGATGTTTAGTGTGCATAGTAGCCACACCGTGCCACTACGTATTGAAGTTCTTTGTCCTTTCTAGTCGATACATAGGGTTCCCAAACCATTGTCTCTCCCTCTGACCATTTGTGACTCGTGTTATGAGTTTTCAATGTCGACCATACATAGTCGACTTATTCGGTCATAGTCAGTGACGTGTGCATCCTTTGGTTGGTCACTGTGCAGGCTAGCCACACCATGCCACTACTTGTTTAAAATCTTTCTACTTGCTAGTTGATAACTAGTGTTCCCAACCCATGGTTTCCCCCACTGACCAATTGTGACTCGTGTTATGAGTTTTCAATGTTGACCACACACTGTGAACTTTGTTTGGTCATGGTTAGTGACATATGACTACTTTGGTTTATCCCTGTACATGGTTACCACACGGTGGTACTACATATTGAAGGTATTCGTGCTTTGTAGTTAATAGCTAGTGTTTCCAAACCATTGTTACCCCCCTTTGACTATCTGTGACTCGTGTTGTGAGTTGTCAACGCTGACCACATGAAGTGAAATTTGTTGGTCATGGTCAGTTGCACATGCATACTTTGGTTGGTCACTGTCCATGGTAGCCACGCTGTGCCACTACATATTGAAGGTATTTGTACTTGCTACTCGATATCTAGTATTCACAAACCATTTTCTTCCACTCTGACCATTCGTGACTCGTGTTATGAATCGTCAATGTTTACCACACTTAGTGACATTATTTGGTCATGGTCAGTAACATATGCCTACTTTGGTTGGTCATCGTGCATGGTATCCACACTGTGCCACAACGTATTGAAGGTCCTTGTGCTTGCTAGTTAATACCTGGTGTTCCCAAACCATTGTATCCCCCTCTGACCATTTGTGACTCCTATTATGAGCTGTCAACGTTGACCACACACAGCGGATTTCTTTGGTCAAGAGCAGTACATATGCCTACTTTGGTTGATCATTGTGGATGGAAGCCACAACGTGCTTATACTGATTGAAGGTCTATGTACTTGCTAGTTGAGAACTGATGTTCCCAGACCATTGTTTCCCCCTCTGACCATTAGTGACTCATGTTATGGTTGGTGAATGTTGACCACCCATATTGATATTCTTTGGTAATGGTCAGTGACATATGCCTAGTTTGGTTGTTTGGTGTGCATAGTAGCTACACTGCGCCACTACGTATTGAAGTTCTTTGTCCTTTCTAGTCGATACATCGGGTTCCCAAACCATTGTCTCTCCCTCTGATCATTTGTGACTCGTGTTATGCGTTGTCAATGTTGACCACACATAGTAGAATTCTTCGGTCATAGTCAGTGACATATGCATCATTTGGTTGGTCACTGTGCACGCTAGCCACACCGTGCCACTACTTCTTGAAAACCTGTCAACTTGCTAGTTGGTAACTAGTATTCCCAACCCATGGTTTTCCCCACTGACCATTTGTGACTCGTGTTATGAGTTTTCAACATTGACCACACACTGTGAACTCCGCTTTGTCATGGTTAGTGACATATGCCTACTTTTGTTTGTCACTGTACATGGTTACAACGCCTTGTCACTACATATTGAAGGTGTTTGTGCTTTCTAGTTAATAGCTAGTGTTCCCAAACCATTGTTACCCCCCTTTGACTATATGTGACTTGTGTTGTGAGTTATCAACATTGACCACATGAAGTGAAGTTCGTTGGTCATGGTCAGTGACATATGCATCCTTTGGTTGGTCACTGTGCATGGTAGCCACGCTGTGCCACTTCATATTGAAGGTATTTGTACTTGCTACTCAATAACTAGTATTCACAAACCACTGTCTTCCACTCTGAACATTTGTGACTCGTGTTATGAGCTGTCAATGTTTACCACACTTAGTGACATTATTTGGTCATGTTCAGTGACATATGCCTACTTTGGTTGGTCATCGCGCATGGTATCGACAAGGTGCCAAAACGTATTGAAGCTCCTTGTGCTTGCTAGTTGATACCTGTTGTTCCCAAACCATTGTTTATCCGTCTGACCATTTGTGACTCGTTTTATGAGTTGTCAATGCTGACCACACACGGTGTATTTCTTTGGTCAAAGGTAGTACATATGCCTACTTTGGTCGGTCATTGTGCATGGAAGCCACACCGTGCTACTACTGACTGAAGGTCGTTTTACTAGCTAGTTGGTATCTAGTATTCCCAAACCATTGTTTCCCCCTCTGACAGTTTGTGACCCTTATTATGAGTTGACAACATTGTCCACACATTGTAAAGTTATTCGGTCATGGTAAGTGGCACATGCCTAATCTGGTTAGTAGTTGTGCATGGTAGCCACATTGTTCCACTACTTGTTGAAAGTCTTTGTACTTGCTAGTCAATAAATAGCAAAAGCTTTCTCCCTTTGACACCAGGTCGGTTTTTGTTTATTTGTTACATGTAGGTGCCTTCACTGGAATACTACCGCCCACCCCCCTACAGGGATGTTCTGTGGACGACCTGGAGGACAGATTTGCGACCGCATTATGAGACCCCCCCTACCCCCCCACGGCTTAGGCT
>SZWC01000009.1:727676-750446 GCA_023375785.1 Penium margaritaceum | reverse complement strand
CCCCCCCCCCCCCCCCCCCCCCTCCCCCAGGTTGCGCGCCTATTCTATATTGCGCGTACGAGGATTCAAACCCAGGACCTACCGCTCCAGAATCTAACTCTATAAGCACTAAGCCAACTCACATGGTGTTCACATGATGTCCAAATGACATTAAAAGGATTCCTATGGGTAAAGGGCATAAAATAAGTGGGTGTAAGATAAGAGGGTAGTTTTCAAAAGTGTGAATGATAACAAAGTTAGTTTAGTCAAAAAGAAATCACGCAGATGGAATTTCAAATTTTGTAACTTCGAGCTTGAATAACCTTTCAACCATTGCTCTGATTGATCAGCCGTAAGAAGGTTGGTCATCGTGCATGGTATCCACACCGTGCCACAACGTATTGTGCCTCCCTGTGCTTGCTATTTGATACTTGGTGTTCCCAAACACTTGTTTCCCCCTTTGACCTTTTGTGACTCGTATTATGAGTTTTCGACGTTGACCAGACACAACGGGTTTCTTTCGTCAAAGGCAGTACGTATGCCTACTTTGGACGGTCATTTACATGGTAGCCACACCGTGCTACTACTGACTGAAGGTCGTTCCACTTGCTAGTTGAGAACTGATACTCCCAAACCATTGTTTCCTCCCCTGACCGTTTGTGAAACGTGTTATGGTTGGTCAACGTTGACCACCCATATTGAAACTCTCTTGTCATGGTCAGTGACATATGCCTAGTTTGGATGTTTGGTGTGCATATTAGCCATACCGTGCCAGTACGTATTGAAGTTATTTGTCCTTTCTAGTCCATGCATAGGGTTCCCAAACCGTTGTCTTTCCCTCTGAGCAGTCGTGACTTCTGTTTTGAGTTGTCAATGTTGACCACACACAGTGGACATCTTCGGTCATAGTCAGTGACGTATTCATCCTTTGGTTGGTCGCTCTGCACGCTAGCCACACCGTGCCACTACTTGTTGAATTTTTTCGTACTTGCTAGTTGATAACTAGTAATCCTAACCCATTGTTTCCCCCTCTGACCATTTGTGACTCGTGTGATGAGTTTTCAATGTTGACCATACACTGTGAAATTCCTTTGGTCATGGTTAGTGACATATACCTACCTTGGTTTGTCACAGTACATGGTTACCACGCCGTGTCACTACGTATTGAAGGTTTTTTTTTTCCCAGTCAAAAGCTAGTGTTCCCAAACCAATGTTACCCCCCGTTGACTATCTGTGACTCGTGCTGTGAGTTTTCAACGCTGACCACATAAAGTGGATTTCGTTGGTCATGGTCAGTGACATATGCGTACTTTGGTTGGTCACTGTGCATGGTAGCCACGCTGTGCCACTGCATATTGAAAGTATTTGTACTTGCTACTCCATGACTAGTATTCACAAACCATTATCTTCCACCCTGACCATTTGTGACTCATGTTATGAGTTGTCAAAGTTTACCACACTTAGTGACATTATTTGGTCATGGTCAGTGACATATGCCTACTTTGGTTGGTCATTGTGCATGGTATCCACACCGTGCCACAACGTATTGAAGCTCATTTTGCTTGCTATTTGATACTTGGTGTTCCCAAACCATTGTTTCCCCCTCTGACCATTTGTGACTCGTAGTATGAGTTGTCGACGTTGACCAGACACAGCGGATTTCTTTCGTCAAAGGCAGTACATATGCCTACTTTGGTCGGTCATTGTGCATGGTAGCCNGCCACGCTGTGCCACTGCATATTGAAGGTATTTGTACTTGCTACTCCATGACTAGTATTCACAAACCATTATCTTCCACCCTGACCATTTGTGACTCATGTTATGAGTTGTCAAAGTTTACCACACTTAGTGACATTATTTGGTCATGGTCAGTGACATATGCCTACTTTGGTTGGTCATTGTGCATGGTATCCACACCGTGCCACAACGTATTGAAGCTCATTTTGCTTTCTATTTGATACTTGGTGTTCCCAAGCCATTGTTTCCCCCTCGGACCATTTGTGACTTGTAGTATGAGTTGTCGACGTTGACCAGATACAACGGATTTCTTTCGTCAAAGGCAGTACATATGCCTACTTTGGTCGGTCATTGTGCATGGTAGCCACACCGTGCTACTACTGACTGAAGGTCGTTGTACTTGCTAGTTGGTATCTAGTATTCCCAGACCATTGTTTCCCCCTCTGACAATTCATGACCCATGTTATGAGTTGACAACATTTACCACACATCGTAAAATTATTTGGTCATCGTAAGTGGCACATACCTAATCTGGTTGGTCATTGTGCATGGTAGCCACACCGTTTCACTACTTGATGAATGTCTTTGTACTTGCTAGTCAATAAATAGCAAAAGATTTCTCCCTTTGACACCAGGTCGGTTTTTGTTTATTTGTTACGCGTATGTGCCTTCACTGGAATACTACCGCCCACCCCCCTACAGGGAAGTTCCGTGGACAACCTGGAGGACAGATTTGCGACCGCATTATGAGACCCCCCTATTCCAGTGACATATGCCAACTTTGGTTGGTCATCGTGCATGGTATCCACACCGTGCCACAACGTATTGAAGTTCCTTGTGCTTGCTAGTTGATACTTGGTGTTCCCAAACCATTGTTTCTCCCTCTGACCATTTGTGACCACTCGTGTTATGAGTTGTGAACGCTGACAACACACGGTGTATTTCGTTGATAAAAGGCAGTACATATGCCTACTTTTGTCGGTCATTGTGCATGGTACCGACGCCATGCTACTACTGACTAAAGGTCGCTGTACTTGCTAGTTGAGAACTGATATTTCCATAGCATTGTTTCCTCCCTTGACCGTTTGTGACTCGTGTTATGGTTGGTCAATGTTGACCACCCATATTGAAATTCTCTGGTCATCGTCAGTGACATATGCCTAGTTTGGTTATTTGGTGTGCATATTAGCCAGAGCATGCCACTACGTATCGAATTTATTTGTCCTTTCTAGTCAATACATAGGGTTCCCAAACCATACACTCCCTCTGACCATTTGTGACTCGTGTTATGAGCTGTCAATGTTGACCACACATAGTGGACTTCTTCGGTCATAGTCCGTGATATATGCATCCTTTGGTTGGTCACTGTGCACGATAGCCACACTGTGCCACTACTTGCTGATAATCTGTCTACCCGCTAGTTGATAACTAGTGTTCCCAACCCATGGTTTCCCCCACTGACCATTTGTGACTCGTGTGATGAGTTTTGAACGTTAACCACACTGTGTGAAACCCGTTTGGTCATAGTTAGTGACACATGCCTAGTTTTGTTTGTCACTGTACATGGTTACCACGCCGTGTCACTATGTATTGAAGGTCTCTGTGCTTTCTTGTTGATAGCTAGTGTTCCCAAACCATTGCTACGCCCTCTGAATATCTGTGACTCGTGTTGCGAGTTGTCAACGTTGACCACATGAAGTGAAATTCTTTGTTCATGGTCAGTGACATATGTGTACTCTGGGTGGTCACTGTGCATTGTAGCCACACTGTGCCACTACATATTGAAGGTATCTGTACTTGCTAGTCAATAACTAGTATTCAAAAACCATTATCTTCCACCTTGACCATTTGTGACTCGTGTTATGAGCTATCAACGTTTACCACACATGGTGACATTCTTTGGTCATGGTCAGTGACATATGCATACCTTGGTTGGTCATCGTGCATGGTATCCAAACGTGCCATAACGTAATGTGGCTCCTTGTGCTTGCTATTTGATTCTTGGTGTTCCCAAACCATTGTTTCCCCCTTTGATCATTTGTGACTCGTATTATGAGTTGTCGACGTTGACCAGACACAGCGGATTTCCTTCGTCAAAGGCAGTACATATGCCTACTTTGGTCGGTCATTTACATGGTAGCCACACCGTGCTACTACTGACTGAAGGTCGATGCACTTGCTAGTTGAGAACTGATATTCCCAAATGATTGTTTCCTTCTCTGACCGGTTCTGAATCGTGTTATGGTTGGTCAACGTTGACCACCCATATTGAAATTCTCTGGTCATGGTCAGTGACATATGCCTAGTTTGGATATTTGGTGTGCATATTAGCCACACCGTGCCAATATGTATTGAAGTTATTTGTCCTTTCCAGTCCATGCATAAAGTTCCCAAACCATTGTCTCTCCCTCTGACCATTTGTGACTCGTGTTTTGAGTTGTCAATGTTGACCACACACAGTGGACTTCTTCGGTCAAAGTCAGTTACGTATTCATCATTTGGTTGGTCGCTATGCACGCTAGCCACACCGTGCCACTACTTGTTGAAATTGTTCATACTTGCTAGTTGATAACTAGTGTTCCTAACCCATTGTTTCCCCTTATGACCATTTGTGACTCGTGTGATGAGTTTTCAATGTTGACCACACACTGTGAAATTTTTTTGGTCATGGTTAGTGACATATGCCTACCTTGGTTTGTCACAGTACATGGTTAGCACGCCGTGTCACTACGTATTGAAGTTATTTGTTTTTTTTACTCAATAGTTAGTGTTCCCAAACCAATGTTACCCCCCTTTGACTATCTGTGACTCGTGTTGTGAGTTTTCAACGCTGACCACATGAAGCAAAATTCGTTGGTCATGGTCAGTGACGTATGCATACTTTGGTTGGTCACTGTGCATGGTAGCCACGCTGTGCCACTGCATATTGAAGGTATTTGTACTTGCTACTCCATGACTAGTATTCACAAACCATTGTCTTCTACTCTGACCATTTGTGACTCGTGTTGTGAGTTGTCAAAGTTTACCACACTGAGTGACATTATTTGGTCATGGTCAGTGACATATGCCTAGTTTGGTTGGTCATCGTGCATGGTATCTACACCGTTCCACAACTCATTGAAGGTCCTTATGCTTGTTAGTTGATACCTGGTGTTCCCAAACCATTGTCTCCCCCTCTGACCATTTGTGACTCCTATTATGAGTTGTCAACGCTGACCACACACAGCAGATTTCTTTGGTCAAAGGTAGTACATATGCCTACTTTGGTTGGTCCTTGTGCATGGTAGCCACGCTGTGCCACTGCATATTGAAGGTATTTGTGCTTGCTACTCCATGACTAGTATTCACAAACCATTGTCTCCCCCTCTGACCATTTGTGACTCCTATTATGAGTTGTCAACGCTGACCACACACAGCAGATTTCTTTGGTCAAAGGTAGTACATATGCCTACTTTGGTTGGTCCTTGTGCATGGTAGCCACAACGTGCTTATACTGATTGAAGTTCGCTGTACTTTCTACTTGAGAACTGATACTCACAGACCATTGTTTCCCCATCTGACAGTTTTTGACTCGTGTTATGGTTGCTGAATGTTGACCACTTATGTAGAAATTGTTTCATCATGGTCAGTGACATATGCCTAGTTTAGTTGATTGGTGTGCATAGTAGCCACACCGTGCTACTACGTATTGAAGTTATTTGTCCTTTCTAGTCGATACATAGGGTTCCCAAACCATTGTCTCTCCCTCTGACCATTTGTGACTCGTGTTATGAGTTGTCAATGTTGACCATGCATAGTGGACTTCTTCGGTCATAGTCAGTGACGTGTGCATCCTTTGGTTGGTCACTGTGTACGCTAGCCACACCGTGCCACTACTTGTTTAAAATCTTTCTACTTGCTAGTTGATTATTAGTGTTCCCAACCCATGGTTTTCCCCACTGACCAATTCTGACTCCTTTTATGAGTTTTCAAAGTTGACCACACACTGTGAAATCCGTTTGGTCATGGTTAGTGACATATGCCTACTTTTGTTTGTCACTGTACATGGTTACCACGCCGTGTCACTACATATTGAAGGTATTTGTGCTTTCTAGTAATTGTCTCCCCCTCTGACCATTTGTGACTCCTCTTATGAGCTGTCAACGATGAGCACACACAGCGGATTTCTTTGGTCAAAGGCAGTACATATGCCTACTTCGGTCGGGCATTATGAATGGAAGCCAAAAAGTGCTTTTATTGATTTAAGGTCCTGTACTTGCTAGTTCAGAATTGATATTCCCAGACCTTTGTTTCCCCCTCTGACCATTAGTGACTCTTGTTATGGTGAATGTTGACCACCGATATTGAAATTCTTTTGTCATGGTCAGTGACATATGCCTAGTTTGGTTGTTTGGTGTGCATAGTACCCACACCGCGCCACTACGTATTCAAGTTCTTTGTCCTTTCTAGTTGATACATTGGGTTCCCAAACCATTGTCTCTCCCTGTGATCATTTGTGACTCGTGTTATGCGTTGTCAATGTTGACCACACATAGTGGACTTCTTCGGTCATAGTCAGTGACATATGCATCATTTGGTTGGTCACTGTGCACGCTAGCTACACCGTGCCACTACTTGTTGAAAATCTTTCTACTTGCTAGTTGATAACTAGTATTCCCAACTTATTGTTTTCCCCACTGACCATCTGTGACTCGTCTTATCAGTTTTCACCGTTGACCACACAGTGTGAACTCCGTTTTGTCATGGTTAGTGACATATGCCTATTTTTGTTTGTCACTGTACATGGTTACCACGCCGTTTCACTACATATTGAAGGTATTTGTGCTTTCTAGTTAATAGCTAGTGTTCCCAAACCATTGTTACCCCCCTTTGACTATATGTGACTTGTGTTGTGAGTTGTCAACGTTGACCACATGAAGTGAAGTTCGTCGGTCATGGTCAGTGACATATGCATCCTTTGGTTGGTCACTGTGCATGGTAGCCACGCTGTGCCACTTCATAGTGAAGGTATTTGTACTTGCTACTCCATGACTAGTATTGACAAACCATTGTCTTCCACTCTGACCATTTGTGACTCGTGTTATGAGTTGTCAAAGTTGACCACACTTAGTGACATTATTTGGTCATTGTCAGTGAAATATGCCTACTTTGGTTGGTCATCCTGCATGGTATCCACACCGTCCCACAACTTATTGAAGGTCCTTGCGCTTGTTAGTTGATACCTGGTGGTCCCAAACCATTGTCTCCCCCTCTGACCATTTGTGACTTCTATTATGAGTTGTCAATGCTGACCACACACAGCAGATTTCTTTGGTCAAAGGTAGTACATATGCCTACTTTGGTTGGTCATTGTGCATGGTAGCCACAACGTGCTTATACTGATTGAAGTTCACTGTACTTGCTACTTGAGAACTGATGCTCACAGACCATTGTTTCCCCATTTGACAGTTTGTGACTCGTGTTATGGTTGCTGAATGTTGACCACTTGTATTTAAATTCTTTCATCATGGTCAGTGACATATGCCTAGTTTGGTTGTTTGGTGTGCATAGTAGCCACACCGTGCCACTACGTATTGAAGTTCTTTTTCCTTTCTAGTCAATACATAGGGTTCCTAAACCATTGTCTCTCCCTTTGACCATTTGTGACTCGTGTTATGAGTTGTCAATGTTGACCATACATAGTGGACGTCTTCGGTCATATTGAGTGACATATCCATCATTTGGTTGGTCACTGTGCACGTTAGCCATACAGTGCCACTACTTGTTGAAAATCTTTCTACTTGCCAGTTGATAACTAGTATTCCCAACCCATGGTTTCCCCCACTGACCATTTGTGACTCGTGTTATGAGTTTTCAACGTTGACCACACACTGTGAACTCCGCTTTGTCATGGTTAGTGACGTATGCCTGCTTTTGTTTGTCACTGTACATGGTTACCACGCCGTGTCACTACATATTGAAGGTATTTGTGCTTTCTCGTTAATAGCTAGTGTTCCCAAACCGTTGTTACCCCCCTTTGACTATATGTGACTTGTGCTGTGAGTTATCAAGGTTGACCACATGAAGTGAACTTCGTTGGTCATAGTCAGTGACATATGCATCCTCTGGTTGGTCACTGTGCATGGTAGCCACGTTGTGCCACTTCATATTGAAGGTATTTGTACTTGCTACTCAATAACTAGTATTCACAAACCATTGTCTTCCACTCTGAACATTTGTGACTCGTGTTATGAGCTTTCAACGTTTACCACACTTAGTGACATTATTTGGTCATGGTCAGTGACATATTCCTACTTTGGTTGGTCATCCTGCATGGTATCCACACCGTGCCAAAATGCATTGAAGCTCCTTGTGCTTGCTTGTTGATACTTGGTATTCCCAAACCGTTCTTTCTCCCTCTGACTATTTGTGACTCGTATTATGAGTTGTCATCGCTGACCGCACACGTTGTATTTCTTTGGTCAAAGGTAGTACATATGCCTACTTTGGTCGGTCATTGTGCTTGGTGGCGTCACCGTGCTTCTACTGTCTGAAGGTCGTTGTACTTGCTAATTGAGAACTGATATTCACATAGCATTGTCTCCTCCCTGGACCGTTTGTGACTCGTGTTATGGTTGGTCAACGTTGACCACCCATATTGAAATTCTCTGGTCATGGTTAGTGACATATGCCTAGTTTGGTTGTTTGGTGTGCATATTAGCCACACCGTGCCACTTCGTATCGAAGTTATTTGTCCTTTCTATTTGATACATAGGGTTCTCAAACCATTGTCTCTCCATCTGACCATTTGTGACTCGTGTTATGAGTTGTCAATGTTGACCACACATAGTGGACTTCTCCGGTCATAGTCAGTGACATATGCATCCTTTGGTTGGTCACTGTGCGCGATAGCAACACCGTGCCACTACTTGTTGGAAATATTTTTACCCGATAGTTGATAACTGGTGTTCCCAACCCATGGTTTCCCCCACTGACCATTTGTGACTCGTGTTATGAGTTTTCAACGTTAACCACACTGTGTGAAATCCGTTTGGTCATGGTTAATGACATCTGCCTACTTTTGTTTGTCGCAGTACCTGGTTACCACGCCGTGTCACTACGTATCAAAGGTCTCTGTGCTTTCTTGTTCATAGCTAGTGTTCCCAAACCATTTTTATGCCCTCTAAATATCTGTGACTCGTGTTGTGAGTTGTCAACGTTGACCACATGAAGTGAAATTCTTTGTTCATGTTCAGTGACATATACGTACTTTGGGTGGTCACTATGGAGTGAATCCACACTGTGCGGCTACATATTGAAGGTATTTGTACTTGCTAGTCGATAACTAGTATTCACAAACCATTATCTTCCACCCTGACCATTTGTGACTGGTGTTATGAGTTGTCAACGTTTACCACACATGGTGACATTCTTTTCTCATGGTCAGTGACATATGCATACCTTTGTTGGTCATCGTGCATGGTATCCACACCGTGCCACAATGTATTGTGGCTCATTGTGCTTGCTATTTGATACTTGGTGTTCCCAAACCATTGTTTCCGCCTTTGACCATTTGTGACTTGTATTATGCGTTGTCGACGTTGACCAGACACAGCGGATTTCTTTCGTCAATGGCAGTACATATGCCTACGTTGGTCGGTCATTTACATGGTAGGCACACCGTGCTATTATTGAGTGAAGGTCGTTGCACTTGCTAGTTGAGAACTGATATTCCCGTACCATTGTTTCCTCCCCAGACCGTTTGTGAATCGCGTTATGGTTGGTCAACGTTGACCACCCATATTGAAATTCTCTGGTCATGGTCAGTGACATTTCCCTAGTTTGGATGTTTTGTGTGCATATTAGCCACACCGTGCCAGTACGTATTGAAGTTGTTTGTCCTTTCTAGTCCACGCATAGTGTTCCCAAACCATTGTCTCTCCCTCTGCCCATTCGTGACTCGTGTTTTGAGTTGTCAATGTTGTCCACACACAGTGGACTCTTCGGTCATAGTCAGTGACGTATTCATCCTTTGGTTGGTCGCTGTGCACGCTAGCCACACCGTGCCACTACTTGTTGAAGTTGTTCGTACTTGCTAGTTGATAACTAGTGTTCCTAATCCATTGTTACCCCCTCTGACCATTTGTGACTCGTGTGATGAGTTGTCAATGTTGACCACACATTGTGAAATTCGTTTGGTCATGGTTAGTGGCATATGCCTACCTTGGTTTGTCACAGTATATGGTTACCACGCCGTGTCACTACGTATTGAAGGTATTTGTTTTTGCTAGTCAATAGCTAGTGTTCCCAAACCAATGTTACCCCCCTTTGACTATCTGTGACTCGTGTTGTGAGTTTTCAACGCTGACCACATGAAGAGAAATTCGTTGGTCATGGTCAGTGACATATGCATAATTTGGTTGGTCACTGTGCATGGTAGCCACGCTGTGCCACTGCATATCGAAGGTATTTGTACTTGCTACTCCATAACTAGTATTCACAAACCATTATCTTCCACCCTGACCATTTGTGACGCATGTTATGAGCTGTCAAAGTTTACCACACTTAGTAACATTATTTGGTCATGGTCAGTGATATATGCCTACTTTGGTTGGTCATTGTGCATGGTATCCAGACCGTGCCACAACGTGATGAAGCTCATTTTGCTTGCTATTTGATACTTGGTGTTCCCAAACCATTGTTTCCCCCTCTGACTATTTGTGACTCGTAGTATGAGTTGTCGACGTTGACCAGACACAGCGGATTTCTTTCGTCAAAGGCAGTACATATGCCTACTTTGGTCGGTCATTGTGCATGGGAGCCATACCGTGCTACTACTGACTGAAGGTCGTTGTACTTGCTAGTTAAGAACTGATATTTCCATAGCATTGTTTCCTCCCCTGACCGTTCGTGACTTGTGTTATGGTTGGTCAACGTTGACCACCCATATTGAAATTCTCTGGTCATGGTCAGTGACATATGCCTTGTTTGGTTGTTTGGTGTGCACATTAGCCACACCGTGCGACTACGTATCGAAGTTATTTGTCCTTTCTAGTCAATACATAGGGTTCCCCAACCATTGTCTCTCCCTCTAACCATTTGTGACTCGTGTTATGAGTTGTCAATGTTGACCACACATAATGGACTTCTTCGGTCATAGTCAGTGACATATGCATCCCTTGGTTGGTCACTTTGCACGCTAGCCACACCGTGCCGCTATTTTTTGAAGATATTTATACTTGCTAGTTGATAACTAGTGTTCCCAACCCATGGTTTCCCCCACTGACCAATTGTGACTCGTGTTATGAGTTTTCAACGTTAACCACGCTGTGTGAAATCTGTTTGGTCATGGTTAGTGACATATGCCTACTTTTGTTTGTCACTGTACATGGTTACCACACCGTGTGACTACGTATTGAAGGTCTCTGTGCTTTCTTGTTGATAGCTAGTGTTCCCAAACCATTGTTACGTCCTCTGAATAGATGTGACTCGTGTTGTGAGTTGTCGACGTTAACCACATGAAGTGAAATTCTTTGTTCATGGTAAGTGACATATGCGTACTCTGGGTGGTCATTGTGCATTGTTGCCACACTGTGCCACTACATATTGAAGGTATTTGTACTTGCTAGTCGATAACTAGTATTCAAACCATTATCTTTCACCCTGACCATTTGTGACTGGTGTTCTGAGTTGTCAATGTTTACCACACATGGTGACATTCTTTGGTCATGGTCAGTGACATATGCATACCTTGGTTGGTCATCGTGCATGGTATTCACGCTGTGCCACAACGTATCGTAGCTGCTTGTGCTTGCTATTTGATACTTGGTGTTCCCAAACCATTGTTTCCCCCTCTGACCATTTGTGACTCGTATTGTGAGTTGTCGACGTTGACCAGACACAGCCTATTTTTTTCGTCAAAGGCAGTACATATGCCTACTCTGGTTGGTCATTGTGCATGGTAGCCACACCGTGCTACTACTGACTGAAGGTCGTTTTACTTGCTAGGTTAGAACTGATATTCCCAAACCATTGTTTCCTCTCCTAACCGTTTGTGACTCGTGTTATGGCTGGTCAACGTTGACCACCCATATTGAAATTCTCTGGTCATGGTCAGTGACATATGCATAGTTTGGATGTTTGGTGTGCATATTAGCCACACCGTGCCACTACGTATTGAAGTTATTTGTCCATTCTAGTCCATGCATAGGGTTCCCAAACCATTGTCTCTCCCTCTGACCATTCGTGACTCGTGTTATGAGCTGTCAATGTTGACCACACACAGTGGACTTCTTCGGTCATACTCAGTGACGTATTCATCCTGTGGTTGGTCACTGTGCAGGCTAGCCACACAGTTCCACTACGTGTTGAAGTTCTCTGTACTTTCTAGTTGATAACTAGTATTCCTAACCCATTGTTTCCCCCTCTCACCATTAGTGACTAGTGTGATGAGTTTTCAACGTTGATCACACACTGTGAAATTTGTTTGGTCATGGTTAGTGACATAAGCCTACTTTGGTTTGTCACTCTACATGGTTACCATGCCGTGTCACTACACATTGAAGGTGTTTGTGCTTTATAGTCAATGGCTAGTGTTCCCCAACCAATGTTATCCCCCTTTGACTATTTGTGACTCGTGTTGTGAGTTGTAAATGTTGACCACATGAAGTGAAATCCTTTGTTCATGATTAGTGACGTATGCATACTTTGGTGGGTCACTGTGCATTGAAGCCACACTGTGCCACTACAAATTTAAGGTATTTGTACTTGCTAGTCGATAACTAGTATTCACAAACCATTATCTTTCACCCTGGCCATTTGTGACTCGTGTTGTGAGATGTCAAAGTTTACCACACTTAGTGACATTATTTGGTCATGGTCAGTGACATATGCCTACTTTGGTTGGTCATCGTGCATGATATCCACATCGCGCCACAACATATTGAAGCTCATTGTGCTTGCTATTTGATACTTGGTGTTCCCAAACCATTGTTTCATCCTTTGACCATTTGTGACTTGTATTATGAGTTGCCAATGTTGACCACTCACGGTGGATTTCTTTAGTCAAAGGCAATACATATGCCTACTTTGGTCGGTCATTGTGCATGGTAGCCACACCGTGCTACTACTGACTGAAGGTTGTTGTAGTTGCTAGTTGGTATGTAGTGTTCCCAGACCATTGTTTCCCCCTGTGACAATCTGTGACCCATATTATGAGTTGTCAACATTGACCACACATAGTAAAATTATTCGGTCATGGTAAGTTGCACATGCCTAATCTGGTTGATCATTGTGCATGGTAGCCACACCATTCCACTACTTGTTGAAAGTCTTTGTACTGTCTAGTCAATAAACAGAAAAATGTTTCTCCCTTTGACACCAGGTCGGTTTCTTTTTTTATTTGTTACACGTAGGTGCCTTCACTGGAATAGTCCCTCCCACCCCCCTAGAGGCATGTTCCGTGGAAGACCTGGAGGATAGATTTGCGACCGCATTATGAGACCCCCCTACCCCCCCACAGCTTAGGCTTGAAGGTAGAGTTGAGGTATCACAACACGGCCGCCTCCCCTCCCCCCCTGGCCCCAGGTCGCGAGCCTATTCTATATTGCGCGTACAAGATTCAAACCAAGGACCTACTGCTCCAGAATCTAACTCTATAAGCACTAAGCCAACTCACATGGTGTTCATATGATGTCGAAATCACATTATAAGGGTTCCTATGGGTAAAGGGCATAAAATAAGGGGATGTAAGATAAGAGGGTAGTTTTCAAAAGTGTGAATTATAACAAAGTGAGTTTAATCATAAAAAAATCACACAGATGGAATTGCAAGTTTTGAAACTTCGAGCTTGAATAACCTTTCAACCATTGCTCCGATTGATCAGCCGTAAGAAGGAAAGTTTACTACACACAGTGAAACTCTCTTTATGATATCCAGTGACACAAGCATACTTTGGCTGGTCATTGTGCATGGTAGCCACACCGTGCCACCACTTATTGAAGGTCTTTGTACTTGCTCGTCGATACAGAGTATTCCCAAACCATTGTTTCTCCCTCTACACATTTTTGACTTGTATTATGAGTTGTGAATGTTGACCACACACACAAAACTTCTTTGGTCATGAGCAGTGATGTATGCCTACTTGGGTAGGTCATTGTGCACGCTAGCCACACCGTGCCAATACATACGAAAAATCTTTGTACTTGCTAGAAGATACATCGTGTTTTGAAACTATGTTTTCCCCCTCTGACCATTTGTGACTCGTGTTATGGGTTGTGAACTGTGACCACCCATACTGAAGTTCTTTGGTCATGGTTAGTGACATATGCCTAGTTTGGTTTGTCATTGTACGTGGTTACCACGCCGCGTCACTACGTATAGAAGGTTGTTGTGCTTTCTAGTTGATAGCTAGTGTTCCCAAACCATTGTTACCCCCCTCTGACTATCAGTGACTCGTGTTGTGAGTTGTCAACGCTCACCACATGAAGTGAAACTCGTTGGTCATGGTCAGTGACATATGCATACTTTTGTTGGTCACAGTGCATGGTACCCACGCTGTGCAACTATACACTGAAGGTATTTGTCCTTGCTACTCAATGACTAGTATTTACAAACCATTGTCTTCCACTCTGGCCATTTGTGACTCGTGTTATGAGTTGTCAAAGTTTACCACACTTAGTGACATTATTTGGTTATAGTCAGTGACATATGCCTCCTTTGGTTGGTCATCCTGCAATGCATCCACACCGTGCCACAACTTATTAAAGGTGCTTGTGCTTGCTAGTTGATACCTGGTGTTCCCAAACCATTTTCTCCCCCTCGAACCATTTGTGACTCCTATTATGAGTTGTCAACGCTGACCACGCACGGCGGATTTCTTTGGTCAAAGGTAGTACATATGCCTACTTTGGTCGGTCATTGTGCATGGTAGCCACACCCTGCTTATACTGATTGAAGTTTGTTGTACTTGGTACTCGAGAACTGATATTCATAAACCATTGTTTAACCCTCTTAAAATTTGTGAATCGTGTTATGGTTGCTGAATGTTGACCACTTATATTGAAATTCTTTCATCATGGTCAGTGACATATGCCTAGTTTGGTTGTTTGGTGTGCATAGTAGCCACACCGTGCCACTACGTATTGAAGCTCTTTGTCCTTTCTAGTCGATACATATGGTTCCCAAACCATTCCCAAACCATTTCCACTCTCACCATTTGTGACTCGTGTTATGAGATGTCAAAGTTTACCACACTTAGTGACATTATTTGGTCATGGTCAGTGACATATGCCTACTTTGGTTGGTCATCGTGCATGATATCCACACCGTGCCAACACGTATTGAAGCTCCTTGTGCTTGCTAGTTGATACTTGGTGTTCCCAGACCATTGTTTCCCCCTCTGACCATTTGTGACTCGTATTATGAGATGTCAACGCTGACCACACACGGTGTATTTCTTTGGTCAAAGGCAGTACATTTTCCTACTTTGGTCGGTCATTGTGCATGGTGGCAACACCGTGCTACTACTGACTGAAGGTCGTTGTACTTGCTAGTTGAGAACTGATATTCCCATAGCATTGTTTCCTCCCATGACCGTTTGTGACTCGTGTTATGGTTGGTCTACGTTGACCACCCATATTGAAATTCTCTGGTCACGGTCACTGACATATGCCTAATTGTTGTTTGGTGTGCATATTAGCCACACCGTGCCACTACGTATCAAAGTTCTTTGTCCTTTCTAGTCAATACATAGGTATCCAAAACCATTGTCTCTCCCTCTGACCATTTGTGACTCGTGTTATGAGTTGTCAATGTTGACCACACATAGTGGACTTCTTCGGTCATAGTCATTGAGGTATTCATCAGGTGGTTGGTCACTGTGCACGCTAGCCACACAGTGCTATTACTTGTTGAAGTTCTACATACTTGCTAGTTGATAACTAGTGTTCCTAACCCATTGTTTCCTCCTCTGACCATTTGTGACTCGTGTGATGAGTTTTCAACGTTGATCACATACCGTGAAATTCGCTTGGTCGTGGTTAGTGACATAATCCTACTTTGGTTTGTCACTGTACATGGTTACCACGCCGTGTCACTACGTATTGAAGGTATGTGTGCTTTCTAGTCAATAGCTAGTGTTCCCAAACCAAGGTTACCCCCCTTTGACTATATGTGACTCGTGTTGTGAGTTGTAAATGTTGACCACATGAAGTGAAACTCTTTGTTCGTGGTCAGTGACATATGTATACTTTGGTTGGTCACTGTGCATTGTAGCCACGCTGTGCCACTACAGATTGAAGTTATTTGTACTTGCTTCTCAATAACTAGTATTCACAAACCATAATCTTCCACCCTGACCATTTGTGACTCGTGTTAGGAGTTGTCAAAGTTTACAACACTTAGTGACATTGTTTGGTCATGGTCAGTGACATATACCTACTTTGGTTGGTCATTGTGCATGGTATCCACACCGTGCCACAACGTATTAAAGCTCATTGTGCTTGCTATTTGATTCTTGGTGTTCCCATACCATTGTTTCCCCCTCTGACCATTTGTGACTCGTACTATGAGTTGCCAATGTTGACCACACACGGTGGATTTCTTTGGTCAAAGGCAGTACATATGCCTACTTTGGTCGATCATTGTGCATGGTAGCCACACTGTGCTACTACTGACTGAAGGTCGTTGTACTTGCTAGTTGGTATCTAGTATTCCCAGACCATTCTTTCCTCCTCTGACAATTCGTGACCCATGTTATGAGTTGTCAACATTGACCACACATAATAAAATTATTTGGTCATGGAAAGTGGCACATGCCTAATCTGGTTGGTCATTGTGCATGGTAGTTACACCGTTCCTTTACTTGATGAAAGGCTTTGTATTTTCTAGTCAATAAATAGCAAAAGGTTTCTCCCTTTGACACCAGGTTTGCTTTTGTGTATTTGTTACACATAGGTGCCTTCACTGGAATACTCCCTCCCACCCCCTAGAGGGATGTTCTGGGACGACCTGGAGGACTGATCAGTGACCGCATTCTGAGACCCCCCCTACACCCCCATGGCTCAGGCTCGATGGTAGATTGAGGTATCACAAAAGGGCCGCTCCCCCCCCCCCTCCCCCCCGGGGTCCGACATATTCTATATTGCGCGTACGAGGATTCAAACCCAGAACCTACCGCTCCACAATCTAACTCTATAAGCACTAAGCCAACTCACATGGTGATCATATGATGTCCAAATGACATTGTAAGGGTTCCTATGGGGAAAGGGCATAAAACAAGGGGGTGTCAGATTAGAGGGTAGTTTTCGAAGTTATGAATGATAACAAAGTTAGTTTAATCATAAAAGATTGATGCAGACGGTGTTTCAAAATTTGCAACTTTGAGCTTGAATAACCTTTCAACCATTGCTCTGATTGACCAGCCGTGAGGAGGAAAGTTGACTACACACAGTGAAACTCTTTTTTTGATATCCAGTGACACAAGCATACTTTGGGTTTTCATTGTGCATGGTATCTACACAGTGCCTCAACGTATTGAAGGTCCTTGTGCTTGCTAGTTAATACTTCGTGTTCCCAAACCATTGTCCCCCCCTCTGACCATTTGTGACTCCTGTTATGAGCTGTCAACGTTGACCACACACAGTGGATTTCTTTGGTCAAAGGCAGTACATATGCCTACTTTGGTCGGTCATTGTGCATGGAAGAAACAACGTGCTTATACTGATTTAAGGTCTCTGTACTTGCTAGTTGAGAACTGATATTCCCATACCATTGTTTCCCCCTCTGACCAGCAGTGATTCGTGTTATGGTTGGTGAATGTTGACTACCCATATTGAAATTATTTGGTCATGGTCAGTGACATATGCCTAATTTGGTTGTTTGGTGTGCATAGTAGCCACACCGGGCCACTACGTATTGAAGTTCTTTGTCCTTTCTAGTCGATACATTGGGTTCCCAAACCATTGTCTTTCCCTCTGACCAGTTGTGACCCGTGTTACGAATTGTCAATGTTGACCACACATAGTGGACTTCTTTGGTCATAGTCAGTGACGTATGCATCATTTGGTTGGTCACTGTGTACGCTAACCACACCGTGCCACTACTTGTTGAAAACCTTTCTACTTGCTATTTGATAACTAGTATTCCCAACCCATGGTTTCCCCCACTGACCATTTGTGTCTCGTGTTCTGTGTTTTCAACGTTGAGCACACACTGTCAACTCTGGTTCGTCATGGTTAGTGACCTATGCCTACTTTTGTTTGTCACTGTACATGGTTACCACGCCGCGTCACTGCATATTGAAGGTATGTGTGCTTTCTAGTTAATAGCTAGTGTTACCAAACCATTGTTACCCCCCTTGGACTATATGTGACTCGTGTTGTGAGTTGTCAATGTTGACCACATGAAGTGAAGTTCGTTGGTCATGGTCAGTGACATATGCATCTTTTGGTTGGTCACTGTGCATGGTAGCCACACTGTGCCACTTCATATTGAAGGTACTTGTACTTGCTACTCGATAACTAGTATTCACAAACTATTGTCTTCCACACTGAACATTTGTGACTCGTGTTATGAGCTGTCAATGTTTACCACACTTAGGGACATTATATGGTCATGGTCAGTGACATATGCCTACTTTGGTTGGTCATCGTGCATGGTATCCACACCGTGCCAACATGTATTGAAGCTCCTTGTGCTTGCTAGTTGATACTTGGTGTTCCCAGACCATTGTTTCCCCCTCTGACCATTTGTGACTCATATTATGAGATGTCAATGCTGACCACACACGGTGTATTTCTTTGGTCAAAGGCAGTACATATCCCTACTTTGGTCGGTCATTGTGCATGGTGGCAACACCGTGCTACTACTGACTGAAGGTCGTTGTACTTGCTAGTTGAGAACTGATATTCCCATAGCATTGTTTCCTCCCATGACCGTGTGTGAACCGTGTTATGGTTGGTCACCGTTGACCACCCATATTGAAATTCTCTGGTCATGGTCACTGACATATGCCTAATTGTTGTTTGGTGTGCATATTAGCCACACCGTGCCACTACGTATCAAAGTTCTTTGTCCTTTCTAGTCAATACATAGGTATCCCAAACCATTGTCTCTCCCTCTGACCATTTGTGACTCGTGTTATGAGTTGTCAATGTTGGCCACACATAGTGGACTTCTTCGGTCATAGTCAGTGACATATGCATCCTTTGGCTGGTCAGTGTGCACGATAGACACACCGTGCCACTACTTGTTGAAAATATTTCTACCAGCTGGTTGATAACTAGTATTCCGAACCCATGGTTTCCCCCGCTGACCATTTATGACTCGTGTTACGAGTTTTCAACGTTAACCACGCTGTGTGAAATCCGTTTGGTCATGGTTAGTGACATATGCCTACTTTTGATTGTCACTGTTCATGGTTACCATGCCGTGTCACTACATATTGAAGGTCTCTGTGCTTTCTTGTTGATAGCTAGTGTTCCCAAACCATTGTTACGCCCTCTGAATATCCGTGACTCGTGTTGTTAGTTGTCAACGTTGACCACATGAAGTGAATTTGTTCATCGTCAGTGACATATGCGTACTTTGGGTGGTCACTGTGCATTGTAGCTACACTGTGCCACTACATATTGAAGGCATTTTTACTTGCTACTCGATAACTAGTATTCATAAACCATTATCTTCCACCCTGACCATTTGTGACTCGTGTTATGAGTTGACAAAGCTTACCACACATGGTGCCATTCTTTGGTCATGGTCTCTGACATATGCATACATTGGTTGGTCATTGTTCGTGGTATCCACACTGTGCCACAACGTATTGTAGCTCCTTGTACTTGCTTTTTGATACTTGGTGTTCCCAAACCATTGTTTCCCCCTTTGACCATTTGTGACTCGTAGTATGAGTTGTCAACGTTGACCAGACAGGGCGGATTTCTTTCGTCAAAGGCAGTACATATGCCTATTTTGGTCGGTCATTTACATGGTAGCCACACCATGCTACTACTGACTGAAGGTCGTTGCACTTGCTAGTTGAAAACTGATATTCCCAAACCATTGTTTCCTCCCCTGACCGTTTGTGAATCATGTTATGGTTGCTCAATGTTGACCTTCCATATTGAAATTCTCTGGTCATGGTCAGTGACATATGCCTAGTTTGGATGTTTGGTGTGCATATTAGCCACACCGCGCCACTACTTATTGAAGTTCTTTGGCCTTTCTAGTCAATAGATTGGGTTCCGAAACCATTGTCTCTCCCTCTGACCATTTCTGACTCGTGTTATGAGTTGTCAATGTTGACCACACATTGTGGACTTCTTCGGTCATAGTCAGTGACATATGCATCATTTGGTTGGTCACTGTGCACGCTAGCCACACTGTGCCACTACGTGTTGAAAATATTTCTACTTGCTACTTGATAACTAGTATTCCCAACCCATGGCTTCCCCCACTGACCAGTTGTGACTCGTGTTATGAGTTGTCAACGTCGACCACACACTGTGAACTCCGTTTTGTCATGGTTAGTGACATATGCCTACTTTTCTTTGTCACGATACATGGTTACCACGCTGCGTCACTACATATTGATCGTATTTGTGCTTTCTAGTTAATAGCTAGTGTTCCCAGACCATTGTTACCCCCTTTGACTATCTGTGACTCGTGTTGTGAGTTGTCAATGTTGACCACATGAAGTGAAGTTCGTTGGTCATGGTCAGTGACATATGCATGCTTTGGTTGGTCACTGTGCATGGTAGCCACACTGTGCCACTTTATATTGAAGGTATTTCTACTTGCTACTCGATAACTAGTATTCACAAGCTATTTTCTTCCACTCTGAACATTCGTGACTCGTGTTATGAGCTGTCACCGTTTACCACACATAGTGACATTATTTGGTCATGGTCAGTGACAGATGCCTACTTTGGTTGGTCATCGTGCATGGTATCCACACCGTGAGAAAACGTATTGAAGCTCCTTGTGCTTGCTAGTTGAATCTTGGTGTTCCCAAACCATTGTTTCCCCTTCTGACCATTTGTGACTCGTGTTATGAGTTTTCAACATTAACCTCACTCTGTGAAATCCGTTTGGTCATGGTTAGTGACATATGCCCTCTTTTGTTTGTCACTGTACATGGTTACCACTCCGTGTCACTACGTATTGAAGGTCTCTGTGCTTTCTTGGTGATAGCTAGTGTTCCTAAACCATTATTACGACCTCTGAATATCTGTGACTCGTGTTGTGAGTTGTCAACGTTGACCACATAAAGTGATGTTATTTGTTCATGGTCAGTGACACATGCGTACATTGGGTGGCCACTGTGCAATGTAGCCACTCTGTGCCACTACATATTAAAGGTATTTGTACTTGCTAGTCCATAACTAGTATTCACAAACCATTATCCCCCACCTTGACCATTTTTGACTCGTTTTATGGGTTGTCAAAGTTTACCACACATGGTGACATTCTTTGGTCATGGTCACTGACATATGCATACATTGGTTGGTCATTGTGCATGGTATCCACACCATGCCACAACGTATTGTAGCTCCTTGTCCTTGCTATTTGATACTTGGTGTTCCCAAACCATTGTTTCCCCCTTTGACCATTTGTGACTCGTATTATGAGTTGTCGACGTTGACCAGACACAGCGGATTTCTTTTGTCAAAGGCAGTACATATGCCTACTTTGGTCAGTCATTTACATGGTAGCTACACTGTGCTATATCTGACTGAAGGTCGTTGCACTTGCTAGTTGAGAACTGATATTCCCAAACCATTGTTTTCAATGTTGACCACACACTGTGAAGTTTGTTTGGTCATGGTTAGTGACATATGCCTACCTTGGTTTGTCAGAGTACATGGTTACCACGCCGTGTCACTACTTATTGAAGGTATTTGTTCTTTCGAGTCAATATCTAGTGTTCCCAAACCAATATTACCCCCCTTTTACTGGGTGTGTATTGTGTTGTGAGTTTTCAACGCTGACCACATGAAGTGAAATTCGTTGGTCATGGTCAGTGACGTATGCATACTTTGGTTGGTCACTGTGAATGGTAGCCACGATGTGCCACTCAGTATTGAAGGTATTCGTACTTGCTACTCCATGACTAGTATTCACAAACCATTGTCTTCCGCTCTGACCATTTGTGACTTGTGTTTTGAGTTGTGAACATTTACCACACGTACTGACATTATTTGGCCATGGTCAGTGACATATACCTACCTTGGTTGGTCATCGTGCATGGTATCCACACCGTGCCACAACGTATTGCAGCTTATTGTGCTTGCTATTTGATACTTGGTATTCCCAAACCATTGTTCCCCCCTCTGACCATTTTTGACTCGTATTATGAGTTGCCAACGTTGACCACACACGGTGGATTTCTTTGGTCAAAGGCAGTACATATGCCTACTTTGGTCGGTCATTGTGCATGGTAGCCACACCGTGCTACTACTGACTGAAGGTCGTTGTACTTGCTAGTTGGTATCTAGTGTTCCCAGACCATTGTTTTCCCCTTTGAAAACTCGTGACCCATATTATGAGTTGTCAACGTTGACCACACACGGTGGATTTCTTTGGTCAAAGGCAGTACATATGCCTACTTTGGTCGGTCATTGTGCATGGTAGCCACACCGTGCTACTACTGACTGAAGGTCGTTGTACTTGCTAGTTGGTATCTAGTGTTCCCAGACCATTGTTTTCCCCTTTGAAAACTCGTGACCCATATTATGAGTTGTCAACGTTGACCACACATAGTGAAATCATATTGTCGTGGTAAGTGGCACATGCCTAATCTGGTTGGTCATTGTGCATGGTAGTCACACCGTTCCACTACTTGTTGAAAGTCTTTATACTTGCTAGTCAATAAACAGCAAAAGGTTTCTCCCTTTGACACCAGGTCGGTTTTTGTTCATTTATTCCGCGTAGGTGTCTTCACTGGAATATTTCCTCCCACCCCCCTAGGGGGATGTTCCGAGGATGACCCGGAGGACATACTTGCGACCGCATTATGAGACCCCCCTACCCCCCCACGGCTTAGGCTCGAAGGTAGAGCTTAGGTATCACAACACGGCC
>SZWC01000009.1:697867-716732 GCA_023375785.1 Penium margaritaceum | reverse complement strand
CCCCCCCCCCCCCCCCCCAGGTCGCAAGCCTATTCTATATTGTGCGTACGAGGATTCAAACCCAGGACCTACCGCTCCATAATCTAACTCTATAAGCACTAAGCCAACTCACATGGTGTTCATATGATTTCCAAATGATGTAATAAGGGTTCCTATGGGCAAAGGGCGTAAAATAAGGGGATGTAAGATTAGCGGGTAGTTTTCAAAAGTACGAATAATAACAAAGTTAGTTTAATCATAAAAAAATGTTGCAGACGGAATTTCAAAGTTTGCAACTTTGAGCTTCAATAACCTTTCAACCATTGCTCCGATTGACCAGCCGTAAGAAGGAGAGTTGACTACAAACAGTGAAACTTGTTTTATGATATCCAGTGACACAAGCATATGTTGGTTGGTCATTGTGCATGGTAGCCACACCGTGCCACCACTTATCGAAGGTCTTTGTACTTGCTAGTCGGTACCGAGTATTCCCAAACCATTGTTTCTGCCTCTGTCCATTTTTGACTTGTATTGTGGGTTGTGAATTTTGACCACACAGACTAAACGTCTTTGGTCATGAGCAGTGATGTATGCCTACTTGGGTAGGTCATTGTGCACGCTAGCCACACTGTGCCAATACATACTATAAATCTTTGTACTTGCTAGAAGATACACAGTGTTTTGAAACCATGTTTTCCCCCTCTGACCATTTGTGACTCGTGTTATGGGTTGTGAACGTTGACCACCCATACTGAAATGCTTTGGTCATGGTTAGTGACATATGCCTACTTTGGTTTGTCACTGTACGTGGTTACCACGCCGTGTCACTGCGTACAGAAGGTTGTTGTGCTTTGTAGTTGATAGCTAGTGTTCCCAAACCATTGTTACCCCCCCTCTGACTATCAGTGACTCGTGTTGTGAGTTGTCAACGCAGACCACATGACATGATACTCATTGGTCATGGTCAGTGACATATGCATACTTTGGTTGGTCACTGTGCATGGTAACCACGCTGTGCCACTATGTATTGAAGGTATTTGTACTTGCTACTCGATGACTAGTATTCACAAACCATTGTTTTCCACTCTGGCCATCAATGACTCGTGTTATGAGTTGTCAAAGTTTACCACACTTGTGACTCGTGTTATGTCATTAACAACACTGTGTAAAATCCGTTTGGTCATGGTTAGTGACATATGCCTACTTTTGATTGTCACTGTACATGGTTACCACGCCGTGTCACTACGTATTGAAGGTCCCCGTGCTTTCTTGTTGATAGCTAGTGTTCCCAAACCATTGTTACGCCCTCTGAATGTTTATGAATCGTGCTGTGAGTTGTCAACATTGACCGCATGAAGTGAAATTCTTTGCTCATGGTCAGTGACATATGCGTTGTTTGGGTGGTCACTGTGCATTATAGCCACACTGTGCCACTACATATTGAAGGCATTTGTACTTGCTAGTTGATAACTAGTATTCACAACCCATTATCTTCCACCCTGACCATTTGTGACTCGTGTTATGAGTTGTCAAAGTTTACCACACATGGTGACATTATTTTGTCATGGTCAGTGACATGCATACTTTGGTTGGTCATCGTGCATGGTATCCACAACGTGCCACAACATATTATAGCTCCTTGTGCTTGCTATTTGATACTTGGTGTTCCCAAATCATTGTTTTCCCCTTTGACCATTTGTGACTCGTATTATGAGTTGTCGACGTTGACGAGACACAGCGGATTTCTTTCGTCAAAGGCAGTACATATGCCTACTTTGGTTGGTCATTTACATGGTAGCCACACCGTGCTACTACTAACTGAAGGTCGTTGCACTGGCTACTTGAGAACGGATATTTCCAAACCATTGTTTCCTCCCCTGACCGTTTGTGAATTGTGTTATGGTTGGTCAACGTTGACCACCCATATTGAAATTCTCTGGTCATAGTCAGTGACATATGCCTAGTTTGGATGTTTGGTGTGCATATTAGCCACACTGTGCCAGTACGTATTGATGTTATTTGTCATTTCTATTCCATGCATAGGGTTCCCAAACCATTGTCTCTCGCTCTGACCATTCGTGACTCGTGTTTTGAGTTGTCAATGTCGACCACACACAGTGGACTTCTTCAGTCATAGTCAGTGACATATTCATCATTTGGTTGGTCCCTATGCACGCTAGCCACACAGTGCCACTACTTTTTGGAGTTATTCGTACTTGCTAGTTAATAACTAGTGTTCCTAACCCATTGTTTCCCCCTCTGATGATTTGTGACTCCTGTGATAAGTTTCCAATGTTTACCTCACACTGTGAAATTTGTTTGGTCATGGTTAGTGACATATGCCTACCTTGGTTTGTCACAGTACATGGTTACCACGCCGGGTCACTACGTATTGAAAGTATTTGTTCTTTCTATTCAAAAGCTAGTGTTCCCAAACACATGTTACCCCACTCTGACTATCTGTGACTTGTGTTGTGAGTTTTCAACGCTAACCACATGAAGTGAAATTCGTTGGTCATGGTAAGTGACATATGCATACTTTGGTTGGTCACTGTGCATGGTAGCCACGCTGTGCCACTGCATATTGAAGGTATTTATACTTGCTACTCCATGACTAGTATTCACAAACCATTGTCTTCCACTCTGCCCATCTGTGACTCGTGTTATGAGTTGTAAAAGTTTACCACACTTCGTGAAATTATTTGGTCATGGTCAGTGACATATGCTTACTTTGGTTGGTCATCGTGGATGGTATCCACACTGTGCCACAACTTACTGTAGGTCCTTGTGCTTGTTTGTTGATACCTGGTGTTCCCAAACCATTGGCTCCCCCTCCAACCATTTGTGACTCCTATCATGAGTTGTCAACGCTGACCACACACAACAGATTTCTTTGGTCAAATGCAGTACATATGCTTACTTATGTTGGTCCTTGTGCATGGTAGCCACACCATTCTTATACTCATTGAAGTTCCCTCTACTTGCTACTTGAGAACTGATATTCACGGACCATTGTTTTCCCCCTCTGACAATTTGTGACTCGTGTTATGGTTGCTGAATGTTGACCACTTATATTGAAATTCTTTCATCATGGTCAGTGACATATGCCTAGTTTGGTTGTTTGGTGTGCATAGTAGCCACACCGTGCCACTACGTATTGCAGTTCTTTGTCCTTTCTAGTCAATACATAGGGTTCCCAAACCACTGTCTCTCCCTCTGACCATTTGTGACTCGTGTTATGAGTTGTCAATGTTGACCATACATAGTGGACTTCTTCGGTCATAGTCAGTGATGTGTGCATCCTTTGGTTGGTCACTGTGCACGCTAGCCACACCGTGCCACTACTTGTTGAAAATCTTTCTACTTGCTAGTTGATAACTAGTGTTCCCAACACATGGTTTCCCCCACTGACCAATCGTAACCCGTGTTATGAGTTTTCAACGTTGACCACACACTGTGAAATCTGTTTGGTCATGATTTGTGACATAGGCATACTTTGGTTTGTCACTGTACATGGTTACAACGCCGTGTCATTACATATCAAAGGTATTTGTGCTTTCTTGTTCACAGCTAGTGTTCCCAAGCCATTCTTAGCCCCCTCTGGCTATCTGTGACTCGTGTTGTGAGTTGTAAATGTTGACCACATGAAGTGAAATTCTTTGTTCATGGTCAGTGACATATGCATACCTTGGTTGACCACAGTGCATTGTAGCCACACTCTGCTACTACATGTTGAAGGTATTTGTACTTGCTAGTCGATAACTAGTATTCACAGATCATTATCTTCCACCCTGACCATTTGTGGCTCGTGTTATGAGTTGTTAAAATTTATCACACATGGTGACATTCTTTGGTCATGGTCAGTGAGATATTCATACATTGGTTGGTCATCGTGCATGCTATCCACACCGTGCTGAGATGTATTGTAGCTGCTTGTGCTTGCTATTTGATACTTTGTGTTCCCAAGCCATTGTTTCCCCCTCTGACCATTTGTGACTTGTATTATGAGTTGCCAACGTTGACCACACACGGTGGATTTCTTTTGTTAAAGGCAGTACATATGCCTGTTTTGGTTGGTCATTGTGCATGGTACCCTCACCGTACTACTACTGACTGAAGGTCGTTGTACTTTCTAGTTGGTATCTAGTATTCCCAAACCATTGTTTCCCCTCTCTGACAATTGGTGACCCATATTATGGGTTTTTCAACATTGAGCACACATAGTTGAACTATTTCACCATAGTAAGTGGCACATGCCTAGTCTGGTTGGTCATTGTGCATGGTAGCCACACCGTTCCACTACTTGTTGAAAGTCATTGTACTTGCTAGTCAATAAATAGCAAAGGTTTCTCTTTTTGACACCAGGTCGGTTTTTGTTGATTTGTTACGCATAGGTGCCTTCACTGGAATACTCCCTCCCACCCCCCTAGAGGGATGTCCCATAGACAACCTGGAGAACAGATTTGCGACCGCATTATGACACCCCCTACCCCCCCCCCCCCCACCACTTAGGCTCAAAGGTAGAGTTGAGGTATCACAACACGGCCCCCCCCTCCCCCCCTCCCCCCCCCAGGTCACCAGCCTGTTCTATATTGCGGCTACGAGGGTTCCAACCCAGGACCTACCGCTCCAGAATCTAACTCTACAATCACTGAGCCAACTCACATGGTGCTCATATGATGTCCAAATGACATTATAAGGGTGTCTATGGGTAAAGGGCGAAAAATAAGGGGGTGTAATGTTAGAGGGTAGTTTTCAAAAGTATGAATGATAACAAAGCTACTTTAATCATAAAATGTTGACGCAAACAGCATTTCAAAATTTGCAACTTCGAGCTTGAATAACCTTTCAACCATTGCTTTAATAGACCAGCCGTAAGAAGGAAAGTTGACTACACACAGTGAAACTCTTTTTATGTCATCCACTGACACAATCATACATTAGTTTGTCATTGTGCATGGTAGCCACACTGTGCCGCCACTTATCAAAGGTATTGTACTTGCTAGTCAATACCGAGTATTCCCAAACCATTGCTTCTCCATCTGCCCATTTTTTACTTGTATTACGAGTTCTGAACGTTGACCACACACACTAAACGTCTCTGGTCACGAGCAGTGATGTATGCCTACTTGGGAAGGTCATTGTGCACGGTAGTCACACCGTGCCAATACATACTAAAAATCTTTGTACTTGCTATAAGATCCATAGTGTTTTGAAACCATGTTTTCCCCCTCTGACCATTTGTGACTCGTGTTATGGGTTGTGAATGTTGACCACCCATACTATAATTCTTTGGTCATGGTTAGTGACATATGCCTAGTTTGGTTTGTCACTGTACGTGGTTACCACGCCGTGTCACTACGTATAGAAGGTCGTTGTGCTTTCTAGTTGATAGCTAGTGTTCCCAAACCATTGTTACCCCCCTCTCACGATCAGTGAGTCATGTTGTGAGTTGTCAACGCTGACCTCATGATGTGAAACTTCTTGGTCATGGTCAGTGACATATGCCTAGTTTGGTTTGTCACTGTACGTGGTTACCACGCCGTGTCACTACGTATAGAAGGTCGTTGTGCTTTCTAGTTGATAGCTAGTGTTCCCAAACCATTGTCTCCCCCTCTGACCATTTGTGACTCGTGTTATGGTTGCTGAATGTTGACCACTTATATTGAAATTCTTTCATCATGGTCAGTGACATATGCCTAGTTTGGTTTGTCACTGTACGTGGTTACCACGCCGTGTCACTACGTATAGAAGGTCGTTGTGCTTTCTAGTTGATAGCTAGTGTTCCCAAACCATTGTTACCCCCCTCTGACTATCAGTGAGTCATGTTGTGAGTTGTCAACGCTGACCTCATGATGTGAAACTTCTTGGTCATGGTCAGTGACATATGCATACTTTGGTTGGTCACTGTGTATGGTAGCCACGCTGTGCCACTATATATTGAAGGTATTTGTACTTGCTACTTGATGACTAGTATTCACAAGCCATTGTCTTCCGCTCCAACCATTTGTGACTCGTGTTATGAGTTGTCAAAGTTTACCACACATAGTGACACTATTTGGTGATGATCAGTGAGATCTGCGTACTTTGGTTGCTCATCGTGCATGGTATCCACATTGTGCCACAACTTATTGAAGGTCCTTGTGCTTGCTAGTTGATACCTGGTGTTCCCAAACCATTGTCTCCCCCTCTGACCATTTGTGACTCCTATTCTGAGTTGTCAACGCTGAGCACGCACAGCAGATTTCTTTGGTCAAAGGTAGTACATATGCCTACTTTGGTCGGTCATTGTGCATGGTAGCCACACCGTGCTTATACTGATTGAAGGTCGCTGAACTTGCTAGTTGATAACTGATATTCACAGACCATTGTTTCACCCTCTGATAATTTGTGACTTGTGTTATGGTTGGTGAATGTTGACCACTTATATTGAAATTCTTTCATCATGGTCAGTGACATATGCCTAGTTTGGTTGTTTGGTGTGCATAGTAGACACACTGTGCCACTGCGTATTGAAGTTTTTTGTCCGTTCTAGTCAATACACAGGGTTCCCAAACCATTGTCTCTCCCTCTGATCATAGTGGACTTCTTCGGTCATAGTCAGTGACGTGTGCATCCTTTAGTTGGTCGCTGTGCACGCTAGCCACACCATACCACTACTTGTTGAAAATCTTTCTACTTGCTAGTTGATAAATAGTATTCCCAACCCATGGTTTCCCCCACTGACCACTTGTGACTCGTGTTATGAGTTTTCAACGTTGACCACACACTGTGAAATCCGTTTGGTCATGGCCAGTGACAAATGCATACTTTGGTTTGTCACTGTACATGGTTACCACGTCGTGTCGTTACGTGTCGAAGGTCTTTGTGCTTTCTTGTAGACAGCTAGTGTTCCCAAACCATTGTTAGCCCCCTCTGACTATCCGTGACTCGTGTTGTAAGTTTTAAATGCTGACCACATCAAGTGAAATTCTTTGTTCATAGTCAGTGACATATGCATACTTTGGTTGGTCTCTGTGCATTGTAGCCACACTGTGCCACTACATATTGAAGGTATTTGTACTTGCTAGTCAATAACTAGTATTCCAAAACCATTATCTTTCACCCTGACCATTTGTGACTTGTGTTATGATTTGTCAAAGTTTACCACACTTAGTGACATTATTTGGTCATGGTCAGTGAAATGTGCCTACTTTGGTTGGATCGTGCATGGTATCCACACCGTGCCACAATGTATTGAAGCTCATTGTGCTTGCTATTTGATATGTGGTGTTCCCAAACAATTGTTTCCCCCTTTTGACCATTAGTGACTTATATTATGAGTTGTCAACGTTGACCACACACAGTGGATTTATTTGGTCGAAGGCAGTACATATGCCTACTTTGGTCGGTCATTGTGCATGGTAGCCACACCGTGCTTATACTGATTGAAGGTCGTTGTACTTGCTAGTTGAGAACTGATATTCTTGTAGCATTGTTTCGTCCCCAGACCATTTGTGACTTGTGTTATGGTTGGTCAACATTGACCACCCATATTGAAATTCTCTGGTCATCGTCAGTGACATATGCCTGGTTTGGTTGTGTGGTGTGCATATTAGCCACCCCGTGCCACTACGTATTGAAGTTCTTTGTTCTTTCTAGTCGATACATAGGGTTCCCAAACCATTGTCTCTCTCTCTCTGACCATTTGTGACTCGTGTTATGAGTTGTCAATGTTGACCATACATTTTGGACTTCTTCGGTCATAGTTAGTGATGTATGCATCCTTTGGTTGGTCACTGTGCACGCTAGCCACACCATGCCACTACTTGTTGAAAATCTTTCAACTTGCTAGTTGATGAATAGTGTTCCCAACCCATGGTTTTCCCCACTGACTATTTGTGACACGTGTTATGAGTTCTCAACGTTGACCACACACTGTGAAATCCGTTTGGTCATGGTTAGTGACAAATAAAAGTAGGCATATGTCACTAACCATCACCAAACGGATTTCACACTGTGTGGTTAACATTGAAAAATCATAACAAGTCACAAATGGTCAGAGGGGGAAACAATGGCATGGGAATATCAGTTCTAAACTAGCAAGTACAGAGACCTTCAATCAGTACAAGCACGGTGTGGCTACCATGCACAATGACTGACCAGAGTAGGCATATGTACTGCGTTTGACCAAAGACATCCGCTGTGTGTGGTCAATGTTGACAACTCATAATAGGAGTCACAAATGGTCAGAGGGGGAGACAATGGCTTGGGAACACCAGCAAGCACAAGGACCTTCAATACATTGTGGCACAGTGTGGATACCATGAACAATGACCAACCAAAGTAGGAATATGTCACTGACCACGACCAAACAATGTCACTAAGTGTGGTAAACTTTGACGATTTATAACACGAGTCACCAATGGTCAGGGTGGAAAACAATGGTTTGTGAATACTAGTTATTGAGTAGCAAGTAGAAATACCTTCAATATGTAGTGGCACAACGTGGCTACCATGTATAATGACCAACCAAAGTATGCATGTATCACTGACCATGACCAACAATTTTTTTTCATGTGTTCAGCCTTGATAACTCACAAAACGAGTCATAGATAGTCAAAGGGGGTAACAATGGTTTGGGAACACTAGCTATTAACTAGAAAGCACAAATACCTTCAATATGTAGTGACACCGCATGGTAACCATGTACAGGGACAAACCAAAGTAGGCATATGTCACTAACCGTGACCAAACCGATTTCACAATGTGTGGTCAACGTTGAAAACTGATAACACGAGTAACAAATGGTCAGTGGGGGAAACCATGGGTTGGGAACACTAATTTTCAACTAGTAAGATGAGAGATTTTCAACATTTAGTGGCACGGTGTGGCTAGTGTGCACAATGACCAACCAAAGTATGCATATGTCACCGACTATGACCGAAGAAGTCCACTATGTGTGGTCAACATTGACAGCTCATAACACGAGTTGCAATTGGTCAAAAGGGGGGACAATGGTTTGGGAACCCTATGTATTGACTAGAAAGGACAAAGAACTTCAATACGTAGTGGCACGGTTTGGCTAATATGCACACCAAACAACCAAACTAGGCATATGTCAGTGACCAGGACCAGAGAATTTCAATATGGGTGGTCAACGTTGACCAACCATAACACGAGTCACAAACGGTCAGGGGAGGAAACAATGCTATGGGAATATTAGTTCTCAACTAGCAAGTACAACGACCTTCTGTCAGTAGTAGCACGGTGTGGCTACCATGCACAATGACCGACCAAAGTAGGCAAAAGTACTACCTTTGACGAAAGAAACCTGCTGTGTGTGGGCAACGTTGAAAACTCATAATACGAGTCACAAATGGTCAGATGGGGAAACAATGGTTTGGGAACACCAAGTATCAAATAGCAAGCACAAGGAGCTTCAATACATTGAGGCACGGTGTGGATATCATGCACGATGACCAACCAAAGTTGGCATATGTCACTGACCATGACCAAATAATGTTACCATGTGTGGTAACCTTTGATAAATCATAACACGAGTCACAAATGGTCAGGGTGGAAGATAATGGTTTGTGAACACTAGTTATTGACTAGCAAGTACAAATACCTTACATATGTAGTGGCATAGCGTGGCTACCATGCACAGTGACCAACGAAAGTATGCATATGTCACTGGCCATGACCAACGAATTTCACTTCATGTGGTCAGCATAGACAGCTCACAACAGGAGTCACGGATACTCAAAGGAGGGTAGGAATGGTTTGGGAACACTAGCTATTTACTAGAAAGCACAAATACCTTTAGTATGAAGTGACACCGAATGGTAACCATGTACAGTGCCAACAAAACTAGGCATTTGTCACTAATCATGACCAAACAAAATTCACAGTGTGTGGTCAATATTGAAAACTCATAAAAGGAGTGACAAATGGTCAGAGTGGGAAACAATGGGTTGGGAACACTAGTCATCAGGTAGCAAGTAGAAAGCATTTTAACAAGTAGTGGCACGGTGTGGCTAGCGTGCACAGAGACCAACCAAAGGATGCATATGTCACTGACTATGTCCGAAGAAGTCCACTATGTGTGGTCAACATTGACAACTCATAACACGAGTCACAAATGGTCAGAGGGAGAGACAATGGTTTGGGAACCCTATGTATTGACTAGAAAGGACAAAGAACTTCAATATGTAGTGGCACGGTGTGGCTTATATGCACACCAATCAACCAAACTAGGCATATGTCACTGACCATGACCAGAGAATTTCGATATGCGTGGTCAACGTTGACCAACAACAACACGAGTCGCAAACGGTTAGGGAAGGAAACAATTATATGGGAATATCAGTTCTCAACTAGCAAGTACAACAACCTCCAGTCAGTAGTAGCACGGTGTGGCCACCATGCAAAATGACCGACCAAAGTAGGCATATGTACTACCTTTGACCAAAGAAATCCGCTGTGTGTGGTCAACGTTGACAACTAACAATACAAGTCACAAATGGTCAGAGGGGGAAACAATGGTTTGGGAACACCAAGTATCAAATAGCAAGCACAAGGAGCTTGAAAATGTTGTGGCACAGTATGGATACCATGCAGGATGACCAACCAAAGTGGGCATATGTCACTGACCATGACCAGATAATGTCACTAAGTGTGGTAAATTTTGACAACTCATAACACGAGTCACAAATGGTCAGGGTGGAAGATAATTCTTTGTTAATACTAGTTATCAACTAGCACTTACAAGTACCTTCAATATGTAGTGGCACAGTGTGGCTACAATGCACAGTGATCAACCAAAGTATGCATGTGTTACTGACCACAAACTAACATTTTCGGTTCATGTGGTCAACATTTACAACTCACAACACGAGTCACTGATAGTCAAAGGGGGCTAACAATGGTTTGGGAACACTAGCTGTCATCAATAAAGCATAAAGACCTTTGATACGTAATGACACGGCGTGGTAACCATGTACGGTGACAAACCAAAGTAGGCATATGTCACAAACCATGACCAAACGGATTTCAAAGTGTGTGGTCAACGTTGAAAACTCATAACACGAGTCACAAATGGTATGTGGGGGAAGCCATGGGTTGGGAACACTAGTTATCAACTAGCAAGGAGAAAGATCTTCAACAACTAGCGGCACGGTGTGGCTAGCGTGCACAGTGACCAACCAAAGGATGCATATGTCACTGACTATGACCGAAGAAGTCCACTATGTGTGGTCAACATTGACAACTCATAACATGAGTCACAAATGGTTAGAGGGAGAGACAATGGTTTGGAAACCCTATGTATCGTCTAGAAAGGACAAAGAGCTTCAATACGTAGTGGCATGGTGTGGCTACTGTGCACACCAAAAAGCCAGAATAGGCATATGTGAATGACCATGACTAGAGAATTCCAATATGGGTGGTCACCGTTGACCAACCATAACACGAGTCACAAACGGTCAGGGGAGGAAACAATGCTATGGGAATATCAGTTCTCAACTAGCAAGTACAGTGAAATTCAATCAGTATAAGCACGCTGTGGCTACCATGCACAAGGACCGGCCAAAGTAGGCATATGTACTGCCTTTGACCAAAGAAATCCGCTGTGTGTGCTCAACGTTGACAACTCAAAATACGAGTCACAAATGGTCAGAGGGGGAAACGATGGTTTGGGAACACCAAGTATCAAATGGCAAGCACAAGGAGCTTCAATACGTTGTAGCACAGTGTGGATACCATGCACGATGACCAACCAAAGTAGGCATATGTCACTGACCATGACCAAATAATGTCACTAAGTGTGGTCAACTTTGACAACTCATACCACGAGTCACAAATGGTCAAGGTGGAAGATAATGGTTTGTGAATACTAGTTATCGACTAGCAAGTACAAATACCTTCAATATGTAGTGGCAGAGTGTGGCTACAATGCACAGTGACCACCCAAAGCATGCATATGTCACAGACCATGAACAAAGAATTTCACTTCATGTGGTCAACATTTACAACTGACAACACAAGTCAGAGATAGTCAGAGGGGGCTAACAATGGTTTGGGAACACTAGATGTCAACAAGAAAGTACAAGGACCTTCAATCTATAATGACATGGCGTGGTAACCATGTACAGTGACAAACCAAAGTAGCCATATGTAACAAACCATGACCAAACGGATTTTACAGTGTGAGGTCAACGTTGAAAACTCATCACACGAGTCACAAATGGTCAGTGGGGGAAACTATGGGGTGAGAAGACTAGTTATCAATTAGCAAGTAGAAAGATTTTAAACAAGTAGTGGCACGGTGTGGCTAGCGTGCACAGTGCCCAAACAAAGGATGCACATGTCACCAACTATGACCGAAGAAGTCCACTATGTATGGTAAACATTGACAACTAATAACACGAGTCACAACTGGTCAGAGGGAGAGACAATGGTTTGGGAAGCCTATGCATCAACTAGAAAGGAAAAAGAACTTCAATACGTAGTGGCACAGTGTTGCTACTATGCACACCAAACAACCAAACTAGGCATATGTCACCGACCATGATGAAAGAATTTCAATATGGGTGGTCAACATTCACCAATCATAACACGAGTCACAAACGGTCAGAGGGGGAAACAATGGTCTGTGAATACCAGTTCTCAACTAGCAAGTACAGCGACCTTCAATCAGTATAAGCACGATGTGGCTACCATGCACAATGACAGACCAAAGTAGGTATATGTACTACTTTTGACCCAAGAAATCTGCTGTGTGTGGTCAGTGTTGACAACGCATAATAGGAGTCACAAATGGTCAGAGGGGGGGACAATGGTTTGGGAACACCAGGTATAAACTAGCAAGCACAAGGACCTTCAATACGTTGTGGCACGGTGTGGATACCATGCATGATGAGCAACCAAAGTAGGCATATGTCACTGATCATGACATAATAATGTCACTAAGTGCGGTCAACCTTGACAACTCATAACACGATTTACAAATGGTTAGGGTGCAAGATAATGGTTTGTGAATACTAGTTATCGACTAGCAAGTACAAATACCTTCAATATGTAGTGGCATAGCGTGGCTACCATGCACAGTGACCAACCAAAGTATGCATATGTCACTGACCATGACCAACGAATTTCACTTTATGTGGTCAGCGTTGACAACTCTCAACACGAGTCACTGATAGTCAGAGGGAGGTAACAATGGTTTGGGAACTCTAGCTATCAAGTAGAATGCACAAAGATCTTCAATATGTAGTTACGCGGCGTGGTAACCACGTAGAGTGATAAACCAAATAGGCATATGTTACTAACCATGACCAAAGAATTTCAACATGAGTGGTCAATGTTCACAGCCCATGAGTTCATAACATGAGTCACAAATGGTCAGAGGGGGGAAACATTGTTTCAAAACACTATGTATCTTCTAGCGAGTACAACGATTTTTCGTATGTATTGGCACGGTGTGGCTACAGTGCACAATGACCTACCCAAGTAGGCATACATCAGTGCTCGTGACCAAAGAAGTTTAGTGTGTATGATCAACGTTCACAACACATAATACAAGTCAAAAATGGGCGGAGGGAGAAACAATGGGTTGGGAATACTTGGTATCGACTTGCAAGTACAAAGACCTTTGATAAGTGGTGGCACGGTGTGACTACCATGCACAATGACCAACCAAAGTATGCTTGTGTCACTGAATATCATAAAAAGAGTTTCGCCGTATGTATTCAATTTTCATTCTTACGACTGGTCAATCGGAGCAACGGTTGAGAGGTTATTTGAGCTGGAAGTTGCAAACTTTGAAATTCCTTCTGCGTCAAATTTTTATGATTAAACTAACTTTGTTATCATTCATACATTTGAAAACTACCCTCTAATCGTACACCCCCTTATTTTATTCCCTGTACCCATATGAAACCCTCTAGTGTCATTTGGACATCGTATGAACACCGTGTGAGTTGGCTTAGTGCTTATAGAGTTGGATTTTGGAGCGGTAGGTCCTGGGTTTGAATCCTCGTACGCGCAATATAGAATAGGCTCGCGACCTGGAGGGGGCAGCCGTGTTGTGATACCTCAGCTCCACCTTTGGGCCTAAGCCGTGGGGGGGGTAAGGGGGTGTCATAATGCGGTAACAAATCTGTCCTCCAGGTTGTCCACAGAACGTCCCCCTAGGGGGGTGGGAGGGAGTATTCCAGTGAAGGCACATACGCGTAACAAATCAACAAAAACCGACCTGGTATCAAAGGGAGAACCCTTTAGCTATTCATTGGCTAGCAAGTACACTGAATTTCAACAAATAGTGGAACAGTGTGGCTACCATGCACAATGACCAACCAGATTAGGCATGTGCCACTTACCATGACCAAAGAAATGTTCTTTTACCATGTGTGGTCAACGTTGATAATCCATAATATGGGTAACAAGTTATCAGAGGGGGAAACAATAGCTTGGGAATACTAAATACCAACTACCAATTGCAACGACATTCAGTCAGTAGTAGCACATTGTGGCTACCATGCACAATGACCGACCAAAGTAGGCATATGTATTGCCTTTGAGCAAAGAAATCCTCTGTGTGTGGTCAACGTTGACAACTCATAATATAAGTCACAAATGGTCAAAGGTGGAAACAATGGTTTGGGAACACCAAGTATTAAATAGCAACTAGCAAGTACAAACAACTTCAACAAGTAGTGGCTCGGTAAGGCTAGCGTGCACATTGACCAACCGAAGGATGAATACGTCGCTGACTATGACCGAAAACGCATTACACGAGTCACGAATGGTCACAGGGAGAGACAATGGTTTGGGAACCCTATGCATGGACAAATAACTTCAATACGTAGTGGCACGGTGTGGCTAATATGCACACCAAACATCCAAACTAGGCATGTGTCACAGACCATGACCAGAGAATTTCAATACGGGTGGTTGACCAACCATAACACGAGTGACAAATGGTCAGGGGAGGAAACAATGGTTTGGGAATATCAGTTCTCAACTAGCAAGTACAATGACCTTCAGTCAATAGTAGCACGGTGTGGCTACAACGCACAATGGCTGACCAAAGTAGGCATATGTACTGCCTTTGACCACAGAAATCCGCTGTGTGTGGTCAATGTTGACAACTCATAACAGGAGTCACAAAATAGTCAGAGGGGAGAACAATGGTCTGGGAATATCAGCTCTCAACTAGCAAGTATAGCGACCTTCAGTCCGTATAGGCACGGTGTGGCTACCATTCACAACGGCCGCCCAAAGTAGGCATATGTACTGCCTTTGACCAAAGAAATCTGCTGTGTGTGGACAGCGTTGACAACTCATGAAATGAATCGCAAATGGTCATAGGGGGAAACAATGGCCTGGGAACATCAGGTATCAACTAGCAAGCACAATGACCTTCAACAAGTTGTGGCACGATGTGGATACCATGCACAATGACCAACCAAAGTAGGCATATGTCACTAACAATGACCAAATAATGTCACTAAGTGTGGTGAATTTTGACAGCTCATAACACAAGTCACAAATGGTCAGAGTGGAAGACAATGGTTTGTGAGTACAAGTTATCGATTAGCAAGTACAAATACCTTCAATATGTTGTGGCACAGCGTGGCTACTATGCACAGTGACCAACCAAAGTATGCATATGTCACTGACCATGACCAACGAATTCCACTTCATGTGGTCATAATTTACAACTCACAACACAAGTCACAGGTAGTCAAAGGGGGGTAACAATGGTTTGAGAACACTAGTTATAAAATAGAAAGCACAAATACCTTTAATATGTAGTGGCACAGCATAATAACCATGTACAGTGACAAACTAAATGAGGCATATGTCACTAACCATCTCCAAACGTATTTCATAGTGTGTGCTCAATATTGAAAACTCATAACACGAGTCACAAATGGTCACAGGGGGGAAACATGGGTTGGGAACACTAGTTTTCAACTAGCAAGTACGAAGAACTTCAACAAGTAGTGGTACGGTTTGGCTAGTGTGCACAGTGACCAACCATAGGATGAATACGTCACTGACTATGACTGAAGAAATACAGTATGCGTGGTCAACGTTGACAACTCATAACACGAGTCACAAATGGTCAGAGGGAGAGACAATGGGCTGGGGACCCTATACATGGACTAGAAAGGACAAATAACTTCTATACGTAGTGGCACGGTGTAGCTACTATGCACACCAAACAACAAAAGTAGGCATATGTCACTGACCATGACCAAATAATTTCATTTTGGGTGGTCAACGTTCACCAACCATAACACGAGTCACAAACGGTCAGAGGGGGAAACAATGGTCCGATAATATCAGTTATCAACTAGCAAGTACAACGTCCTTCAATTAGTAGTAGCACGGTGTGGCTACCATGCACAGTGACCGACCAAACTAGGCATATGTACTGCCTTTGACCAAAGAAATCCGCTGTGTGTGGTCAACGTTGACAACTCATAATACGAGTCACAAATAGTCAGAGGGGGAAACAATTGTTTGGGAACACCAGGTATCAACTAGCAAGCAAAATGACCTTCAATATGTTGTGGCATGGTATGGATACCATGCACGATGACCAACCAAGGTATGCGTATGTCACTGACCATGACCAAAGAATGTCACCATGTGTGGTAAACGTTGACAGCTCACAACACGAGTCACAGATGGTCAAAGTGGAAGATAATGGTTTCTAAACACTAGCTTTTGACTAGCAAGTACAGATTCATTCAATATGTAGTGGCACAGTGTGGCTACAATGCACAGTGACCAACCAAAGTATGCATATGTCACTGACCATGACCAAATAACTTCACTTCATGTGGTCAATGATGACAACTCAAAACACGAGTCACAGATATTCAGAGGGGCTAACAACGGTTTGGGAACACTAGCTATCAACAAGAAAGCACAGAGACCTTCGATACGTAGTGACACGGTGTGGTAACCATGTACAGGGACAACCAAAGTAGGCATATATCACTAACCATGACCAAACCGATTTCACAGCCTGTGGTCAACGTTGAAAACTCATAACACGGGTCAAACATGGTCAGTGGGGGAAACCATGGGTTGGGAACACTAGTTATCAACTAGAAAGTAGACAGATTTTCAACAAGCAGTGGCACGGTGTGGCTAGCGTTCACAGTGACCAACTAACGGATGCACAAGTCACTTACTATGACCAAAGAAGTCCACTATTTATGGTCAACATTGACAACTCATAACACGAGTCACAAATGGTCAGAGGGAGAGACAATGGTTTGGGAGCCCTATATATAGACTAGAAAGGACAAAATACTTCAGTACGTAGTGGCACGGTGTGGCTACTATGTACACCAAACAACCAAACTAGGCATATGTCACCGACCATGATGGAAGAATTTAAATATGGGAGGTCAACATTCACCAACCATAACACGAGTCACAAACGGTCAGAGGGGGAGACAATGGTCATTGAATACCATTTCTCAACTAGCAAGTACAGCAACCTTAATCAGTATAAGCACGGTGTGGCTACCATGCACAATGACCGACCAAAGTAGGCATTTGTACTACCTTCGACCAGAGGGGGAAACAATGGTCAGCGTTGACAACTCATAATAGGAGTCACAAATGGTCAGAGGGGGAAACAATGGTATGGGAACATCACGTATCAATTATTAAGCACAAGGACCTTAAACAAGTTGAGGCACGGTGTGGATGCCATGCATGATGACCAACCAAAGTAGGCATATGTCACTGACAATGACCAAATAATGTCACTAAGTGTGGTCAACTCTGACAACTCATACGACAAGTCACAAACGGTCAGGGTGGAAGATAATTGTTTGTGAATTCTAGTTATTGACTAGCAAGTACAAATACCTTCAATATGTAGTGGCACAGCATGGCTACCATGCACAGTGAGAAACCAATGTATGCATATGTCACTGACGATGACCAACAAATTTCACTTCATGTGGTCAGTGTTGACAACTCAAAACACGAGTCACTGGTAGTTGAGAGGTCAACAATGGTTTGGGAACACTAGCTATCAACTAGAAAGCACAAAGACCTAATACCTAGTGACATGGCGTGGTAACCATGTACAGTGACAGACCAAACTAGGCGTATGTCACTAACCATGACCAAAGAATTTCAATATGGTTGGTGAACGTTCACAACCAATAACATGAGTCACAAATGGTCAGAGGGGGACAACATGATTTCAAAATACTATGTATCTTCTAGCAAGTACAAAGAGTTTTCGTATGTATTGGCACGGTGTTGCTGCCGTGTACAATGAAATACCCAAGTAGGCATACGTCACTGCTCATGACCAAAGAAGTTTAGTGTGTGTGGTCAACATTCACAACGCATAATACAAGTAAAAAATGGGCGGAGGGAGAAACAATGGTGTGGGAATACTGGGTGACTAGCAAGTACAAAGACCTTCGATAAGTGGTGGCACGGTGTGGCTACCATGCACAATGACCAACCAAATTATGCTTGTGTCACTGAATATCATAAAAAGAGTTTCATTGTGTATAATCAACTCTTCTTCTTACGGCTGGTCAATCAGAGCAATGGTTGAGAGGTTATTCAAGCTCAAAGTTGCAAAATTTGAAATTACGTCTGCGTCAAATTTTTATGATTAAACTAACTTTGTTATCATTCATACGTTTGAAAACTACCCTCTAGTCTTACACCCCATTGTTTTATGCCCTTTACTCATAGGAACCCTTATAATGTCATTGGACATCATATGAACACCATTGTGAGTTGGCTTAGTGCTTAAAGAGTTAGATTCTGGAGCGGTAGGTCCTGGGTTTGAATCCTCGTATGCGCAATATAGAATAGGCTTGCGACCTTGGGGAGGGGGGGGGGGGGG
>SZWC01000009.1:653911-673352 GCA_023375785.1 Penium margaritaceum | reverse complement strand
AGGGGGGCGGCCGTGTTGTGATACCTCAACTCTACCTTCGAGCCTAAGCCGTGGGGGGTAGGGGTGTGTCATAATGTGGTCGCAAATCTGTCCTCCTGGTTGTCCACAGAACATCCCTCTAGGGGGGTAGGAGGGAGTTTTCCAGTGAAGGCACCTACGCGTAACAAATCAACAAAAACCGACGTGGTGTCAAAGAGAGAAACCTTTTGATATTTATTGACGAGCAAGAACAAAGACTTTCAACAAGTAGTGGAATGGTGTGGCTACCATGCACAATGACCAACCAGATTAGGCATGTGCCACTTACCATGACCAAATTATTTTACTATGTGTGGTCAACGTTGACAACCCATAATATGGGTCAAGAACTGTCAGAGGGGGAAACAACGGGTTGGGAATACAAGATACCAACTAGCAAGTACAACCACCTTCAGTCAGTAGTAGCACGGTGTGGCTACCATGCACAATGACCGACCAAAGTAGGCATATGTACTACCTTTGACCAAAGAAATCCGCTGTGTGTGGTCAGCGTTGACAACTCACAATAGGAGTCACAAGTGGTCAGAGGGGGAGACAAGTGTTTAGGAACTCCAGGTATCAACTAGCAAGCACAAGGACCTTCAATAAGTTGTAGCACAGTGTGGATACTATGCACGATGACCAACCGAAGTAGGCATATGTCACTGACCTTGACCATATAATGTCAGTAAGTGTGGTAACCCTTGACAACTCATAACAGGAGTCACAAATGGTCAGAGTGGAAGACAATGGTTTGTGAATACTAGTTATTGTGTAGCAAGTACAAATACCCTCAATATGTGTTGGCACAGCGTGGCTACCATGCACAGAGACCAACCAATGTATGCATTTGTCACTGACCATGACCAACAAATTTCACTTAATGTGTTCAGCGTTGAAAACTCACAACACGAGTCACAGCTAGTCAAAGGGGAATAACATTGGTTTGGGAACACCAACCATTGACTATAAAGCACAAATACCTTCAATACGTAATGACACTGCGTGGTAACCATGTACAATGACAAACCAAAGTAGGCATGTATCACTAACCATGACAAAACAAATTTTATACTGTGTGGTCAACGTTGAAAACTCATCACACGAGTCACAAATGGTCAAAGGGGGAACTAATGGGTTAGGAACACTAGTTATCAACCAGCAAGTACGAAGAACTTCATCAAGTAGTGGCACGGTGTGGCTAGCGTGTACCGTGACCAACCAAATGATGAATACGTCACTGACTATGACCGAAGAATTCCACTATGTATGGTCAACACTGACAACTCATAACACGAGTCACGAATGCTCACAGGAAGAGACAATGGTTTTGGAACCCTATGCATGGACTAGAAAGGAAAAATAACTTCAATGCGTAGTGGCAAGGTGTGGCTAATATGCACACCAAACATCCAAACTAGGCATATGTTAATGACCATTACTATAGAATTTCAATATGGGTGTTCAACGCTCACCAACCATAACACGAGTCATAAACGGTCAAGGGAGGAAACAATGGTTTGGGAATATCAGTTCTCAACTAGCAAGTACAACGAGCTTCAATCAGTAGTAGCACGGTGTGGCTACCATGCACAATGACCGACCAAAGTAAGCATATGTACTACCTTTGACGAAAGAAATCCGCTGTGTCTTGTCAATGTCGACAACTCATAATACAAGTCACAAATGGTCAGAGGGGGAAACAATGGTTTGGGAACACCAAGTATCAAATAGCAAGCACAAGGAGCTACGTCACGTTGTGGCACGGTGTGGATACCATGCACGATGACCAACCAAGGTATGCATATGTCATTGACCATGCCCAAAGGATGTCACCGTGTGTAGTAAAAATTGACAACTCATAACACGAGTCACAGATGGTCAAGGTAGAAGATAATGGTTTGTGAATACTAGTTATCAACTAGCAAGTACAAATCCCTTCAATATGTAGTGGCAGAGTGTAACTACAATGCACAGCGACCACCCAAAGTACGCATATGTCACTGGCCATGAACAGAGTATTTCACTTCTTGTGGTCAATGTTGACAACTCAGAACAGGAGACATAATATTCAGAGGGGGTACCAATGGTCTGGGGAACACTAGTTATCAATAAGAAAGCACAAAGACCTTCAATACGTAGTGACACGGCGTGGTAACCATGTACAGTGACAGACCAAAGTAGCCATATGTCACTAACCATGACCGGAGGAATATCACAGTGTGTGGTCAACATTGAAAACGCATAACACGAGTCACAAATGGTCATAGGGGAAAACAATGGGTTCGGAACACTAGTTATTGACTAGGAAGTAGAAATATTTTCAACAAGTAGTGGCACACTGTGGCTAGCATGCACAGTGACCAACCAATAGATGCATATGTCCTTGACTGTGACCGAAGAAGTCGACTATGTGTGGTCAACATTGAAAACCCATCACACGAGTCACAAATGGTCAGAGAAAGAGACAATGGTTTGGGAACCCTATGTATCAACTAGAAAGGACAAAGAACTTCAATACGTAGTGGCACGGTGTGAATACTTCGCACACCAAACAAGCAAAGCAGGCATATGACACTGACCATGACCAGAGAATTTCAATATGGGTGGTCAATATTAACCAACCATAACACAAATCACAAACTGTTAGAGGGGGAAACAATGGTTTGGGAACATCAGCTCTCAACTAGCAAGGACAGCGACCTTCAATCAGTATAAGCACGGTGTGGCTACCATGCACAATGACCGACCAAAGCAGGCATATGTACGGCCTTTGACCAAAGAAATCCGCTGTGTGAAGACAGCCTTGATAACTCATAATACGAATCACAAATGGTCAGAGGGGGAAACAATGGTATGGGAACATCAGGTATCAACTAGCAAGCACAAGGACCTTGAAAAAGTTGTGGCACGGTGTGGATACCATGCACGATGACCAACCAAAGTAGGCATATGTCACTGACCATGACCAAATACTGTCAACAAGTTTGGTAAACGTTGACAGCTCATAACACAAGTCATAAATGGTAAGAGTGGAAGACAATGGTCCATGAATAATAGTTAATGAGTACCAAGTACAAATACCTTCAATATGTAGTGGCACAGTGTGGCTACCATGCACAGTGACCAACCAAAGTATGCATATGTCACTGACCATGACCAACAAATTTCACTTCATGTGGTCAGTGCTGACAACTCACAACACGAGTCACAGATAGTGAAAGGGTGTAACAATGGCTTGGGAACACTAGCTATGTACTAGAAGCACAAATACCTTTTATATGTAGTGACACGGCGTGGTAACAATGTAGAGTGACAAACCAAAGTAGGCACAAGTCACTAACCATGACCAAACAGATTTCACAGTGTGTGGTCAATATTAAGAACTCGTAACAAAAGTAACAAATGGTCGGAGGGGGAAACAATGGGCTGGGAACACTAGTTCTCAACTAGCAAGTATGAAGAACGTCAACAAGTAGTGGCACGGTTTGGCAAGCGTGCACAGTGACCAACCAAAGGATGTATCTGTCACAGACTATGACCGAAGAAATCCAGTATGCATGGTCAACATTGACAATTCATAACACGAGTCACAAATTATCAAAGGGAGAGACAATGGTTTGGGAACCCTATGCATGGACTAGAAAGGACAAACAACTTCAATACGTAGTGGCAATGTATGGCTAATATGCACACCAAACAAGCAAACTAGGCATATGTCAATGACCATGACCAAATAATTTCAATATGGGTGGTCAACGTTCACCAACCATAACACGAGTCACAAACGGTCAGAGGGGGGAACAATGGTCCTTGAATATCAGTTCTCAACTAGCAATTACAACACCCTTCAATCAGTAGTAGCACGCTGTGGCTACCATGCACAATGACCGACCAAAGTAAGCATATGTACTGCCTTTGACCAAAGAAATCCGCTGTGTGTGGTCAACGTTGACAACTCATAATACAAGTCACTAACATTCCGAGGGGGAAACAATTGTTTGGGAACGCCAGGTATCCACTAGCAAGTACATTGACCTTCAATACGTTGTGGCATGGTGTGGATACCATGCACGATGACCAACCAAGGTATGCTTATGTCACTGACCATGACCAAATAATGTCATCGTGTGTGGTAAACTTTGACAGCTCATAACACGAGTCACAAATGGTTAGAGTGGATGGTATTTGTTTATACATACTAGTTAAGGACTAGCAAGTACAAATGCCATCAATATGTAGGGGCACAGTGTGGCTATAATGCACAATGACCATCCCAAGTATGCATATGTCACTGACCATGACCAACGAATTTCACTTCATGTCGTCAATGCTGACAACTCATTACACAAGTCACAGATATTCAGAGGGGCTAACAACGGTTTGGGAACACAAGCTATCAACTAGTAAGCACAAAGACATTTGATACGTAGTGAAAAGAAGTGTAAACCATGTACAGGGACAAACCAAAGTAGACATATGTCACTAACCATGACCAAACGGATTTCATAGTGTGTGGTCAATATTGAAAACTCATAACACGAGTCACAAATGGTCAGTGGGGGAAACCATGGATTGGTAACACTAGTTATCAACTAGCAAGTAGAAATATTTTCAACAAGTAGTGGCACGGTGTGGGTAGCGTGCACAGTGACCAACCAAAGGATGCACACGTCACTGACTATGACCGAAGAAGTCCACTTTGTGAGGTTCGCATTGACAACCCATAACACGAGTCACTAATGGTCAGAGGGAGAGACAATGGTTTGGGAACCCTATGTATCGACTAGAAAGGGCAAAGAACTTTGATATGTAGTGGCACGGTGTGGCTAATATGCACACCAAACAACCAAACTAGGCATATGTCACTCACCGTGACTTGAGAATTTCAATAGGGGTGGTAAACGTTGACCAACCATAACACTAGTCACAAACGGTCAGGGGAGGAGACAATACTATGGGAATATCAGTTCTCAACTACCAAGTACAATGACCCTTCAGGCAGCAGTAGCACGGTGTGGCTACCATGCACAATGACCGACGACAGAATGCATATGTACTGCCAAAGAGATCCGCCGTGTGTGGTTAACGTTGTCAACTCATAATACGAGTCACAAGTGGTCAGAGGGGGAAACAATAGTTTGGGAACACCACGTATCAAATAGCAAGCACAAGGAGCTTCAATACGTTGTGGCACGGTGTGGATACCATGCACGATGACCAACCAAAGTAGGCATATGTCACTGACCATGACAAAATAATGTCACTACGTGTGGTAAACTTTGACAGCTCTTAACACAAGTCACAAATGGGCAGGTTGGAAGAGAATGGTTTGTCAATACTAGTTATCAACTAGCAAGTATAAATACCTTCAATATGTAGTGGCACGGTGCGGGTACAATGCACAGTGACCAACCAAAGCATGCATATGTCACTGACCATGAACAAAGAGTTAGAATTCATGGGGTCAACATTTACAACTCATAACACGAGTCACAGATAGCCAGAGGGGGCTAACAATGGTTTGGGAACACTAGCTGTCAACAAGAAAGCACAAAGACCTTCGATACGTAATGACACGGCGAGGTAACCATGTACAGTGGCAAACCAAAGTAGGCATATGTCACAAACCAAGATCAAACGGATTTCACAGTGGGTGGTCTGTTGGCTATAGTGGGTGTGGAGGCACCCTCAAGGATGCCTAGCTCTCATTGAAGCACGCTACCAGTGTTTGGGCAGCCAATGGACACCAATGGTGAAGAGTGTGGAGCACAAGGATCACGGATGTGAGTGGGCAGAACACGTCGCATTCAGTATATCTGAATCGAAACACGTTTTTGTTACTTAGCATAGTCAGATTACATCAGATTCTTATAGCCTGTGATCTTAGCTTTTCCAAAGCATCCAAGCACCCCCAAACCGGAGCAGTAGAGCCCCTGCTACGGCCATCGAAGTAACCCTTGGTGGAGCCGAGCCGCCCACCATGCCCACGAACGGGAGTGACGGGAGGCGCTTCGACCGTGGCCTGTCAAAGCGCCCTTCCTGTCATTCCAACGTGGGGAGGGGCTTGCCTTGGTCCAGGGGACCATCCACATTCATTCCTTCATGGCCCATGTGCCTTTGGAGCCCATTGGAGACGAACTAGGATCACTGGCGGTGGAATATCCCGCCATCCATGGCGGGTACCAGATTCCACCCANCAGTAGAGCCCCTGCTACGGCCGTCGAAGTAACCCTTGGTGGAGCCGAGCCGCCCACCATGCCCACGAACGGGAGTGACGGGAGGCGCTTCGACCGTGGCCTGTCAAAGCGCCCTTCCTGTCATTCCAACGTGGGGAGGGGCTTGCCTTGGTCCAGGGGACCATCCACATTCATTCCTTCATGGCCCATGTGCCTTTGGAGCCCATTGGAGACGAACTAGGATCACTGGCGGTGGAATATCCCGCCATCCATGGCGGGTACCAGATTCCACCCACCCGATACCCGTTTTTCGGGCTAGGCTAACTTTCTGAATACTCACTCAAATCCAGCGATTCAAAGCTCGATTCTGCATGGAAAAATCCAAGAAATCCAAATCCAAAGTAAGATCAGGTGTTCGACCACTCCTCAGTGGTCGAACCAGGGATTACGATCAACGGCACTCATGGCAAGGGGCACACCATGTCAACAAGAAAGCACAAAGACCTTCGATACGTAATGACACGGCGAGATAACCATGTACAGTGACAAACCAAAGTAGGCATATGTCACAGACCATGACCAAACGGATTTCACAGTGTGTGGTCAACGTTGAAAAATCATAACATGAGTCGTAACTGGTCAGTGGGGGAAACCATGGGTTGGGAACACCAGTTATCAACTAGCAAGTAGAAAGATTTTCAACAAGTAGTGGCACGGTGTGGCTAGCGTACACAGTGACCAACCAAAGGATGCACACGTTACTGACTATGACCAAAGAAGTCCACTGTGTATGGTCAATATGAAAACTCATAACACGAGTCACAAATGGTCAGAAGGAGAGACAATGGTTTGGGAACCCTATGTATCGACTAGAAAAGACAAAGAACGTCAATACGTAGTGGCACGGTGTGAGTACTATGCACACCAAACAACCAAACTAGGCATATGTCACTGACCATGATGAAAGAATTTCAATATGGGTTGTCAACATTCACCAACCATAACACGAGTCACAAATGGTCAGAGGGGGAAACAATGGTCTATGAATATCAGTTCACAACTAGCAAGTACATTGACCTTCAATCAGTATAAGTACGTTGTGGCTACCATGCACAATGACCGACCAAAGTAGGCATATGTACTACCTTTGACCAAAGAAATCTGCTGTGCGTGGTGAGCGTTGACAACTCATAATAGGAATCAAAAATGGTCAAAGAGGGAGACAATGGTTTAGGAACACCAGGCATCAACTACCAAGCACAAGGACATTCAATAAGTTGTGGCACAGTGTGGATACCATGCACGATGACCAGCCAAAGTAGGCATATATCAGTGACCATGACCAAATAATGTCACTAAGCGTGGTAAACTTTGACAACTCATAACACGAGTAACAAATGGTCAGGGTGGAAGATAATGGATTGTGAATAATAGTTATCGACTAGCAAGTACAAATACCTTCAATATGTAGTGGAACAGCGTGGCTACCATGCACAGTGACCAACCAAAGCATGCATATGTCACTGACCATGACCAACAAATTTCACCTCCTGTGGTCAGAGTTGACAACTCACAACACGAGTCACTGCTAGTCAGAGGGGGGTAACAATGGTTTGGGAACACTAGCTATCAACTAGAAAGCACACAGACCTTCAATACATAGTGACACGGCGTGGTAACCACATTCAGTGACAAACCAAACCAGGCATATGTCACTAACCATGACCAAAGAATTTCAATATGGGTGGTCAACATTCATAACCCATAACATGAGTCACAAATGGTCAGAGGGGGAAAACATGGTTTCAAAAACACTATGTATCTTCTAGCAAACACAAAGATTTTTTGAATGTATTGGCACGGTTTGGTTACCATGCATAGTGACCTATCCAAGTAGGCATACATCACTGCTCATGACCAAAGAAGTTTAGTGTGTGTGGTCAACGTTCACAACTCGTAATGCAAGTCAAAAATGGGCAGAGGGAGAAACAATGGTATGGGAATACCCGGTATTGACTAGCAAGTACAAAGACCTTTGATAAGTGGTGGCACGGTGTGGCTACCATGCACAATGACCAACCAAAGTATGTTTGTGTCACTGACTATCATAAAATGAGTTTCACTATGTCAATGAACTTTCCTTCTTACGGCTGGTCAACCGTAGCAATGGTTGAGAGGTTATTCAAGCTGGAAGATGCAAAACTTGAAATTCTGTCTGCGTCAAATTTTTATGATTAAACTAACTTTGTTATAATTCATACTTTTGAAAACTACCCTCTTATGTTATACCCCCTTATTTTATGCCCTTGACCCATAGGAACCTTTATAATGTCATTTGGACATCATGTGAACACCATGTGAGTTGGCTTAGTGCTTATAGGGTTTGATTTTGGAGCGGGATGTCCTGGGTTTGAATCCTCATACACGCAATATAGAGTAGGCTCGCGACCTGGGGGGGGGGGGGGGCAACCGTGTTCTGATACCTCAACTCTACCTTCAAGCATAAGCCGCGGAGGGGGGGGGGGGGGGGGGGTTTCATAATGCGGTCGCAAATCTGTCCTCCAGGTCGTCCATGGAACATCCCTCTATGGGGGTGCGAGGGACTATTCCACTAAAGGTACCTACGCGTAACAAATCAACAAAAACCGATCTGGTGTCAAAGGGAGAAACCTTTTGCTATTTATTGGCTAGCAAGTACAAAGACTTTCAACAAGTAGTGGAACGGTGTGGCTACCATGCACAATGACCAACCAGATTATGCATGTACCACTTACCATGACCAAATAATTGTACTATGTGTGATAAACGTTGACAACTCATAACATGGGTCACGAATTGTCAGAGGGGGAAACAATGGTTTGGGAATACTAGATACTAGCTAGCAAGTACAACGACCTTCAGTCAGTAGTAGCACGGTGTGGCTACCATGGACAATGACTGACCAAAGTAGGCATATGTACTGCCTTTGACCACAGAAATCCACCGTGTGTGGTCAACGTTGACAACTCATAATATGAGTCACAAATGGTCAGAGGGGGAAACAATGGTTTGGGAGCACCAAACATCAAATAGCAAGCACAAGGAGCTTGAATACATTGTGGCACGGTGTGGATACCAAGCACGATGACCAACCAAAGTAGGCAAATGTCATTGACCATGACCAGAAAATGTCACTAAGTGTGGTAAACTTTGACACCTCATAACACGAGTCACAAATGGTGAGGTTGGAAAACAATGGCACAGTGTGGCACAGTGTGGCTACAATGCACAGTGACCAACCAAAGTATGCATATGTCACTGACCATGAACGAATTATTTCACTTCATGTGGTCAACATTTACAATCCACAACACGAGTCACAGATAGTCAGAGGGGGCTAAGAATGAGTTGGGAACACTAGCTGTGAAAAAGAAAGCACAAAGACCTTCGATATGCAATGACACGGCGTGGTAACCATCTATAGTGACAACCCATAGTAGGCATATGTCAAAGACCATGACCAAACGGATTTCACAGTGTGTGGTCAACGTTGAGAACTCATAACAAGAGTCACAAATGGCCAGTGGGGAAAACCATGGGTTGGGAACACCAGCTATCAACTAGCAAGTTGATACATTTTCAACAAGTAGTGGCACGGTGTAGCTAGTGTGCATAGTGACCAACCAAAGGATGCGCACGTCACTGACTATGACCGAAGAAGTCCACTATGTATAGTCAGCATTGACAGCTCATAACATGAGTCACAAATGGTGAGAGGGAGAGACAATGGTTTAAGAACCCTATTTATCGACTAGAAAGGACAAATAACTTCAATACGTAGTGGCACGGTGTGCCTACTATGCACACCAAACAACCAAACTAGGCATATGTCACTGACCACGATGAAAGAATCTAAATATAAGTGGTCAACATTCACCAACCAAACCACGAGTCACAAACGGTCATAGGTGGAAACAATGGTTTGTGAATATCAGTTCTCAACTAGCAAGTACAGCGACCTTCAAACAATATAAGCACGGTGTGGCTACCATGCACAATGACCGACCAAAGTAGGCATATGTACCACATTTGACCAAAGAAATCCGCTATGTGTGGTCAGCGTTGACAACTCATGATAGGAGTCGCAAATGGTCAAAGGGGGAGACAATGGTTTGGGAACACCAGGTATCAACTAGCAAGCACAAGGAGCTTCAATACGTTGTGGCACGGTGTGGATACCATGCACGATGACCAACCAAAGTAGGCATATGTCACTGACCATGACCAAATAATGTCACTAAGTGTGGTAAACTTTGACAACTCATAACACGAGTCACAAATGGTCAGAGGGAGAGACAATGGTTTGGGAACACCAGGTATCAACTAGCAAGCACAAGGAGCTTCAATACGTTGTGGCACGGTGTGGATACCATGCACGATGACCAACCAAAGTAGGCATATGTCACTGACCATGACCAAATAATGTCACTAAGTGTGGTAAACTTTGACAACTCATAACACGAGTCACAAATGGTCAGAGTGGAAGACAATGGTTTGTGAATATTTATCATCGAGGAGCAAGTACAAATACATTCAATATGTAGTGGCATAGCGTGGCTACCATGCACAGTGACCAACCAGAATATGCATATGTCAATGACCATGACCAGCGAAGTTCACTTCATGTGGTCAGCGTTGAAACTCACAACACGAGTCACAGATAGTCAAAGGGAGGTAACATTGGTTTGGGAACACTAGCTATTGACGAGGAAGCAGAAATACCTTCAATACATAGTGACACGGCGTGCAAACAATTTCCAGTGACAAACCAAAGTAGGCATGTGTCACTAACCATGACCAAACGAATTTCACAGTGTGTGGTCAACGTTGCAAACTCATCACTCGAGTCACAAGTGGTCAGAGGGGGAAACAATGGGTTAGGAATGCTAGCTATCAACAAGCAAATAAGAAGAACTACAACAAGTAGTGGCACGGTGTGGCTAGTGTGCACAGTTACCAACCAACGGATTAATGCGTCACTGACTATGAGCGAAGACGTCCACTATGTGTGGTCAACATTGACAACTCATATCAGGAGTCACGAATGGTCAGAGGGAAAGACAATGGTTTGGGAACCCTATGCATGGACAAGAAAGGACAAATAACTTCAATACGTACTGGCACGGTGTGGCTAATATGCACACCAAAAATCCAAACTAAGCATATGTCACTGACCATGACCAGAGAATGTCAATGTGGGTGGTCAACGTTGACCAACCAAAACACGAGTCACAAATGGTCAGGGGAGGAAACAATGGTTTGGGAATATCAGTTCCCAACTAGCAAGTACAAGGACCTTCAGTCAGTTTCAGCACGGTGTGGCTACCATGCACAATGACCGACCACAGTATGCATATGTACTGCCTTTGACAAAAGAAGTCCGCTATGTCTGGTCAACGTTGACAACTCATAACACGAGTCACAAATGGTCAGAGGCAGAAACAATAGTTTAGGAACACCAAGTATCAAATAGCAAGCACAAGGAGCTACAATACGTTGTGGTACGGTGTGGATACCATGCACGATAACCAACCAAGGTATGCATATGTCACTGACCATGACCAAAGAATGTCACCATGTGTGGTAAACTTTGACAACTTTTAACACGAGTCACAAATGGTCAGGGTGGAAGATAATGGTTTGTGAATACAATTTATCGACCAGCAAGTACAAATACATTCAATATGCAGTGGCACAATGTGGCTACAATATTACAGTGACCAACCAAAGTACGCATATGTCACTGACCACGAACAAAGAATTTCACTTAATGTGGTAAATGTTGACAACCCACAACACGAGTCACAGATACTTGGAGGATGTAACAGCGGTCTAGGAACACTCGCTAGCAACAAGAAAGCACAGAGACCTTCAATACGTAGTGACACGGCATGGTAACTATGTACAGTGACAAACCAAAGTATGCATATGTCACTAACCATGACCAAAGGAAATTCACAGTCTGTGGTCGACTTGAAAACGCATAATACGAGTCACAAAGGGTCAGAGGGGGAAACAATGGGTTGGGACCACTAGTTATCAACCATCAAGTAGAAACATCTTCAAAACGTAGTGGCACGGTGTGCCTAGCGTGCACGGTGACCAAACAAAGGATGCATATGTCCTTGACTATGACCGAAGAAGTCCACTATGTGTGGTCCAGAATGAAAACTCATAACACGAGTCACAAGTGGTCAGAGGGAGAGACAATGGTTTGGGAACCCTATGGATCGACTAGAAAGGACAAAGAACTTGAATAGGTAGTGGCACGGTGTGGCTACTATGCACACCAAACAACCAAAGTAGGCATATGTCACTGACCATGACCAAAGAGATTCAATATGGGTGGTCAACATTCACCGACCATAAGTGACAACCGGTTAGAGGGGGAAACAATGGTCTGGGAATATTAGTTCTCAACTAGCAAGTACAGCGACCTTCAGTCACTATAAGCACGGTGTGGCTACCATGCACAATGACCGACCAAAGTAGGCATATGTACTTCCTTTGACCAAAGAAATCCGCTGTTTGTGGTCAATGTTGACAACTCATAACACGAGACTAAAATAGTCAGAGGGGGAAACAATTGTTTGGGAACACCAGGTATCAACTAGCAAGCACAATGACCTTCAATACATTGTGTCACGGTGTGGATACCATGCACGATGACCAACCAAGGTATGCATATGCCACTGACCATGACCAATGAATGTCACCATGTGTGATAAATGTTGACAGCTCATAACATGCGTCACAAATGGTCAGAGTGGAAGATAATGGTTTCTAAAAACAATTTATCAACTAGCAAGTACAAATACCTTCAATATGTAGTGGCACAGTCTGGCTACAGTACACAGTGACCAACCAAAGTATGCATATGTAACTGACCATGACCAAATAATTTCACTTCATGTAGTCAATGTTGACAACTCACAACACGAGTCATGAATATTCAGAGGGTCTAACAACGGTTTGGGAACATTACCTATCAACTAGAATGTACAAATACCTTTGATACGTAGTGACACGGCGTGGTAACCATGTATAGGGACAGACCAAAGTAGGCATATGTCACTAACCATGACCAAACAGATTTCACAGTGTGTGGTCCACGTTGAAAACTCATAACACGAGTCAGAAATAGTCAGCGGGGGAAACCATGGGTTGGGAACACTAGTTATCAAGTAGCAAATAGAAAGATTTTCAACACGTAGTGGTACTGTGTGGCTAGCATGCATAGTGTCCAACCAAAGGATGCATATGTCACTTACTATGAACGAAGAAGTCCACTATGTGTGGTCAACATTGACGACTCATAACAAGAGTCACAAATGGTCAGGGGGAGATACAATGGTATGGGAACCCTATGTATTGACTAGAAATGACAAAGAACGTCAATACGTAGTGGCACGGTGTGGCTAATATGCACACCAAAAAACCAAACTAGGCATATGTCTTCGACAATGACCAGAGAATTTCAATATGCGACGTCAACGTTGACCAACCATAACACGAGTCACAAAGGATCAGGGGAGGAAACAATGCTATGGGAATATCAGTTCTCAACTAGCAAGTACAACGACCCACCAAAGTAGGCATATGTACTGCCTTTGACCAAAGATATCCGCTGTGTGTGGTCAGCGTTGACAACTCATAATACGAGTCACAAATGGTCAGAGGGGGAAACAATGGTTTGGGAACACCAAGTACCAAATAGCAAGCACAAGGAGCTTCAATACGTTGTTGCACGGTGTGGATACCATCCACGATGACCAACCAAAGTAGGCATATGTCACTGACCATGACCAAATAATGTCACTAAGTGTGGTAAACGTTGACAACTCATAACACGAGTCACAAATGGTCAGGGTGGAAGATAATGGTTTGTGAATACTAGTTATCGACAAGCAAGTACAACTCCCTTCAATATGTAGTGGCACAATGTGGCTACAATATACAGTGGCCAACCAAAGAATGCATGTGTCACTGACCATGAACAAAGAATTTCACTTCATGTGGTCAACATTTACAACTCACAACACGAGTCACAGATAGTCAGAGGGGGCTAACAGTGGTTTGGGAACGCTAGATGTCAACAAGAAAGCACAAAGACCTTTGATACGTAATGACACGGCGTGAAAACCATGTAGAGTGACAAATCAAAGTAGGCATATGTCACAAACCATGACCAAACAGATTCCACAGTGTGTGGTCAATGTTGAAAACTCATAACACGAGTAAGGTTGAAACCATTCTTTGGGGCACCGCGGGACAGAATCGCGAGTCGTAGTCTTTCCCAGGACTCGCGAGTCCGATTGCGAGGCCTGGACTCGTCCCAGACTCGTGAGGCCTCTCTGCTGGGGGGGGGGGGGGGGGGGGGGGGGNGGGAGGGGAAGAAAATGCGAGAGAGACCAGGTCAACACCTACCGAGAACAGAAACTGTGGAGGCCCTATACGCCCTTTGGCGGCCACATTGGGACTGGCACCTTCATGGCCATATGCACAAAACGTGGCATATCGAGGTGGCAGTCCATGCATGCCATCGATTAATCCGTCGCATTGCGGGCAGCCTTGACGAGGCTGATGGGGCTTGCCCGAGGCTAGCGGGCAGTCACCACCATCGCTGAAACTCTACCGCCAACACCGAACCGGGTCACTCTTGCACGCTCGCTTTCAAGCGTGCGGTTGAGCACTGGACGTGCTCAACCGCTAAGTCCTTCGACGACACCGTGGCCGAAATTCTGCTGCCGGCGCTGCTGGCGGGACAGGAGCTGCATCATCTCCAGCGGCCTTGTCTACACCTGCACTTCCTGCCCCCGAGGGCCTCTCCTCGGCACCTGCAGTGGAGGGCAACGCGGACGATCCTGCCATGAAGCAGTTGTTGGAGACGCGACGCAAACGGCCAAGTGTGGCGTGGACACAGTTCACCCTGTGCTTCTTTGAGGGTAAGTTACGCGCTCGTTGCAACATCTGCCCAAAGAAAAAGGGGAAGAAGGGTACGTTCTCCCTCAATGATGGTACAATATCGGGCATGTGGAAACATCTGAGGCTGAGCCACAACGCCAAGTGGAAAGAACTGAAGGCTCAAGAGGTAGCTGAGAAGCTGCTCCAGGCCACCACAAACACTGCCGCAACTGCCGCCATCATCGACGGCACCAATTCGCAGCTGGCTAGGTCTGTTGCTGGTGTTGGAGTGGCGTTCAGTAGGAAGTACTTTCTGTGTTGTGTGTGGAAGCATGTTGTTGTCAAAAACGTCAGTTTCATGAGCATGGAGAGCGTGTGGCTGAAGCGCGCATTTCTGCACTGCAACCCCTTTGCCACTCTTCCTGGCCGCGTGACCCTTGCCAAGCTGATTTGCATGAACGCGGGTGCATACCGCAAGCGGCTGATGAGCATATTCAAAGGTGTTGGCACGGGAGTATCATTCACGACGGACGGGTGGCCGTCCAATGCGAATGTCAAGTACTTAGGCATCACCTGTCACTGGATTCATGACTGGACCATGCAGAGTGTAGCACTGGCCTTTCCGCATGTCACGGACTCTGCCACGGCAGAGAACGTGTACAACCTGTTCTCGGGATGTGTGAGGGACTGGAGGCTGTGGGAGAAGATGTACGCTCTGACTGTTGACAAGGACGGTGTCAATGACAGCATGGTGAACAACCACCTGCTGCCACAGCATCCGTCTCTCAAGAAGGACGGGCATATCCGTTGCATGGGTCACTCCATGAACATTGCCGTGCAAGATTTGTTGAAGTCTGAGAATCTGAAAGTGCATCTAAGTGGTGCCCGTGACATTGCCAACTTTGTCACCAAATCTGCAAAGAGAGAGGAAAGTCTGATGACTGCAGCAGCAGAGTGTGGTGTGCAGTACCTGTCTCTTCATGCTGACACGCCAACGAGGTGGAACTCCACCTGGACATGTGCCAGAGGGTGGTCCACCTCAAGCCAGTGCTTGACATCTGGCTCAAGTCCAAGGCACCGCACCTGCTACCCAGTGACTCCGGGTGGGAGCTGCTAGCATTGGTGGTGGCCATGCTGAAGCCGTTCAAATGTTTCACTGATGACATCTCCGGGCAGAAGTACCCAACAATCTCACTAGTGCTTCCATTTTTCAATCTGCTGCTTGGCAAGGTGCACATGTGGCATGTGAAGGTTGCTGAGGTCGAGAAGAAGCAGAAGAGGAAGGCACTTCTGGACACCACAGACCACCTCCTGTTGGAGCTGAAGGATGGATTCACCGCCATCCAGGACAAGGTGCACAGACTGACATGCTTCATTCTCTTTTTCATTCCATGATTTGTGCTTTCTTTAGTACTACTACTGCTCTATTTTGTCCTCTGTTTTTCTCTCTGTTTGTCCCTCAGTTTGGGGATCTTACTGTAGTGTTAACAGCTCTATTTGGTGTTCTGGATGCTCTGTTTAATGCTCTGTTTAATGTTTTGGCTGCTTTGTTCAGTGCTCTGCTTGTTGCTGTGCCTTTGGTTGTAGTTGTATTTGTGGCAGCTGGAGAAGTACGTGAAGAAGTGCAACGTGCGCCATGTTGTCGCCACCTTCGCGGATCCTTGGTTCAGGCTGCGGTACCTGGAGCGCGTGCACAAGCTCATGGGCATCAAGAGCGCGGCCGAGCTAGAGGTGAAGGTAGTGGAAGAGCTGCGGCCTTACCACATCAAGATGAACATCAAGCAGGAGGAGGACTGGGTGGCAGGGAAGGAGAAGGGCAAGGGTCCAGCCGCCGAGGACGTGCACGACTCTCAGGGCAGCTCCAGCCAGCCAGGTGGCCAATCGGCAGGAACTCCATCCCGGCAGAGCAAGGTACATTGGTTGTAGTACCATAAGGGATGAAGGGATGGAGGGATGGTGGGATGGAAGGATGGAGGGATGGCTGGTTGGAGGGATGGAGGGAGTGGACAGAATGTGCTCTGTTTTGTGTTATGATGTGGTACTTTGTTGCATTATTCCTCATACATGTTATGGTGTTTTATTTCTCATTTGGTGCTTTACTCCAGGGGTCCACGACTACTGCAGCAGGAACCAGAAGCAGGCGCAAGGAGAAGTCTGCAGAGAAGCGGCAAAAGAAGACAATGCTGGAGCTGGCGGAGGAGGACACCATGGACGAGCTTTACGAGGAACCCGAAGCAGAACCAGTGCCAGTTGCGCCAAACACTCTGGAGCAGGAGATAAAGGACTACAAGAAGCACGCGCGTGGAGGTCGGAGATGCAACGTGCTACACTTCTACAGGGACAACGAGGGCAAGTACTCTACCCTTGCTAGGGTGGTCCTGGACCTTTTTGCGGTGCCTGCAACGAGCACCCCCTCTGAAAGGATGTTCTCACTTGGAGGAAGGGTGGTCACCGAGGTGCGGCATCGCCTGAGCAACGTCATGGTGGAGGATCTGCTCACGCTAAAGACCTGGATCAACGACCCGGCCCTCCTCAACTTCCCTGTTGCACCAGATGGAACTGTTGCACCCGAGTTGCTGCAGGAGGAGGAGAAGGAGAAGCAGAGGCGCAAGGAGGTGAGGAAGTCTGTTGCGGCCGTCAGGCAGGGATTACTGAAGATAGCCATCCTCCCAGACTCAGACGATGAGGGAGAAGACGTGCCAGATGCAGTAGGCTTGGACACAGATGAGGACGACGACGACGATGACGATGACGAGGATGTGTACGGAGAGGGCGAAGGGGATGATGCCTCTGATGATGGCGGCCAGGCCTCTGATGAGGATGATGATGTTTTAGAGATAGGTTGAATTGCAAACTCTTGATTTCACCCATGATCAACCATTGTTCTTCTGTTTCCAGAACTGTCTGCTTTTCCCTGACTTTTTCTCTCTTGAGCACAGTCATTCATACACATTGGTGCGCTGTTTGGCGTACAGTGCATAGGTTGGTAGTCTACTCTGTAGGCTACCTAGTACTCATTCACTGTTGTGAAGTTGTGCAAAGTGGAAAGTGAACAATGGACAAAATTGCAGCTCACTGGGGTAAAAAAAAGTTATAGAACACAATTGTTTCTCGGTTAGAAACACTATTAATGCACACATTGGTGCTCTGCTTGGTGCACTGACATTCTGTCAGCACAGGTTGGTGCAGTATTCGGTAGACTACCTACAACCTAACCACTTGGGTAAAGTTGTACTCAGTACACAATGAACAATGAATGACAATGCAGTAGACTTGGGAAGTGCTAAGTGTCTTCAATCGTTAAGGGGTTGCTCTATACAACTTCGCGAGACTGAGTCCTAAAGACTCGCGAGTCTTGGACCCGCGAGTCTTTTGAAAAGACTCGCGGGGCCGAGTCCTTCTTGTTGGCTCGTTCCGCAAAACCGAGTCTGAGTCTAGACTCGCGAGTCTGGACTCGTTTGCACCCTTTAACACGAGTCACAAATAATAAGTGGGGGAAACCATGGGTTGGGAACATTAGTTATCAACTAGCAAGTAGAAAGATTTTTCACAAGTAGTGGCACAGTGTGGCTAGCGTGCACAGTGACCAACCAAAGGATGCACACGTCACTGACTTTGACCGAAGAAGTCCACTATGTATGGTGTTATACTGTTTTCCGCCATCGGTCGGAATCGGATCTGACCGCATGTAGTGTTTAGCTCTCAATCACGGTTCACACTATGTTATCCCGTGACTATGTTCACTTTGCGTCATACGTCGCTCTTTTTCCCCGCTTCTCTGCGACCGTCGACACGTCAACCTGTACAGGGATGGGTACGCGTCAGCTCTTTGTCCCTCAAGAAGAAGAGTTCCTTTTGGTACCGTTGGTAAGCCCGGAACTCCTCGGCCCGCTCTTCTGCGGCCTCTACAGCACGGCGTCCGACGTCACGGGCCACCTCTTGCCAACTCTCCACGGGACGAGGCTCGTCGTCACGGGGAAGTCTTCGTAGCCACGGGGAAGTCTTCGTAGCCATGGTTGCCACAACTGCTCCAGGGCTCCACCGGCGGGGTGATGCAATATCACTCCCAGGACGGTCCGTGCGCCCAGCCTATGGGGCACATTGCAGCTGCGGTAGATGGCGTAGAAGGTCACCGGCAAGTCTCGGGCGGCCCTGGTGGAGCTGGGCGGCTAGTGCTCCCACAGAAACTCAGGACCAACCCACGATGGCTCCGTCACATGCTCCTCGGGGAGGGGCCTTCCTATCCGGGAATGCTCACACACACACACACACACACACACACACACACACACACACACACA
>SZWC01000009.1:639030-653763 GCA_023375785.1 Penium margaritaceum | reverse complement strand
ACACACACACACACACACAGACACACACACACACACACACACACACACACACACACACACACACACACACACTCCGATTCTGGTATAATTTCCCTACTCTAGCTTGTCGCGAGACAAGACACAAGTCCCGCTTGACGGTCTGAGTTGAGTGAGGGGCAGCAATCTCTCAGTCGTGTTGGCGACGGCCGAGCTCACGGCATGTCCTATTCTTTTCTCTGCTCCGTTTTCTTGCTGTACTTGATGTTGTGGTGTTACGCTTGCCTCGGCTTCCTACTCGTGCACTTACTGTGCTGCGGACGGCATCCCAATATCGGACGAAGCAAGCCGGGTCCCCCCCGGCCACATGTCCGGGTGTAGAAACCGTAGGGACTGCAGTTGTAGTGATGGGTTGGGGAGGGCGGTGTGGGCGGTGGGGAGACTGTGGCACGCCAGAAATAGTGGCTGCCACTTCCTCCACGTTGTTGGCGGTGCCAACACGGGGTGGGTGTTGTCCGGGCGCGAGGGTGTGCCAGCGAACTGGGAGCTTCTCGAGTCGCTCACGGCGAACCATGACGTTGGAGGTGTGGCGGTCCTCAAGCCACACATAGACCCCGTCTACCGCCCTATCCTGATAGCATTGATCTAGAAGTGTCACTTCATTGTGTCTTGCCGTACCCACCTCCTCTCGTCTTGGTCAGACACCGTCGCCAACCTTGAAGTCGTCGATCATGAGGCCAGCGTTAGCACGGTCCACCCCACGCCGTGCTGCGACAGAGCCCCACGTTCTAGCCTTTTGGAGGCACCTTTGAAGCCAGGCGCCCTGTTGTCGCATGAATTCCAACTCGTCAGCCATGGTCGTGCCCTCTTCTCGTGGCGGCACGAGCGCGTTTGGCATGAGTGGCAGGGTGGCCATGGTCAAATGTTGCTGTCCGTGTCGTAGCATGTAGAGTGAGAAGCTGGTGGAGGAATGAGGGGTGATGTTGTACTCATAAACGGCGTCTTCGAGCTACTCATCCAAGGGTGCATTATCGTCAGACAACTTTTGGATGGTTTGCGTGATTGCCCCGTGCATCCGCTTGACCTGCCCTTGCGCCTGTGGTCGATATGGTGTCCCGTTCTCAAATTGAATGTTGAAGTATGCCGCAGCCTCTACGAGCATCCCTACAAAGTACGAGCCATTATCGCACTGTATGATTTTACATCCACCACCTCGATAGATGACTTCTTCCTTTAGGAACGCTGCGGCGTGCACTCCGTCAGCCTTGGGAACCGCCCGGGCCATGACCCACTTGGTCATGAGGTTGATGCCGAGAATCTAGTACACGCTCTTGCATTGGGTGGGACGGAGAGGACCATGGAAGTCGATTACGACCCTCTCCATTGGTGGGCCAAGGCGGGCACAGACAACGCAGGGCTGGTGGATCCGTTGGCGAGGGTGAAGGCAGATGCAAGTCCAACATGTGGCAATGACCTCTCCAGTCTGCTTCTTCAGTCCCACCCATTATACATGTGGGATGAGAGCCTCATAGATGGTGGCGGAGTGTACGTGCATCCGGTCATGCTCTTCCATGATGAGTTTGTCCCGCAACGGTACCGGGGTGCACCAGTGTAATGGATAGGCATCGTCCTCACGCCTCCAGAGTCGCCCCTGTAGCCACACGTATTTATCGAGTGTGGCCTTAGCATTGCAGCAAACATGTGCGTCCGGGTAAATGTCCGCCATGGTGCACGCACCAGATAGGACCTGGGCTCGTGCCCAATCTGACCATTTGTACGTCTTGACCGGTGGCTCCCTCTGCCAGCGCTCCATGTCACCTCCAGACACCAGGTCCAAGAGACAACGTCCCATTTCCTCAAAGGTTTCCGGTGGTGGAGGCGCTTTGCCACCAGCAAATTCAGCCTGATGCTGCTCATCAGCCTCCATGAGTAAGGGTGCGTCAGTCCTCGTGCGTCTCGAGTAGCTGCGCGTGATCGGCAGGTCTGTTGTGCCTGTGGAGGTCGTGATTCCCGGACGCCGGATGCGGGAGGAAGTGCGACGCGCGCTGGTTGGGGGTAGGACAGCTGCCACCGCAACCAAAAGCCCGCATGCCCCGGGCAAGATGACCCCGGTGTGTACAGCGTCAGGAGGGGCAAGTGAGTCATCCACCGGAGCTGATGTCGCTTTTGCCGCAGCTGGTGACTCCGTGAGAGGAGGGGAGGCTGGTCCAACTTGCATCTGAATGCGGGATGGCAGATGATGCACCGGCAACACTATTGCTGGAGATGCCGATACCACCAGAGCAGAGGGGGAAGAGGGGGAAGAGGGTGGACGGGGAAGGGGACCAAAGACGGGAAGCGTGATCAAAGTTTTTCTTTGGAGAGGAGAAGATGGGGGTGGACGAGAGGTAAGAGAAGTCAACGGTTGATCCACCAAAGACGACGCGGTCACAGGGGATGTAGCCGCTGCAACCACTGGAGGAGCGGGCTAGGGTTGCGCCAGACCCACAACGTTTTCCGCCGGAGTGGACGTTGAGGGGAGGAGGGCCTGCGCCGAGACTAGGGCAACGATTGATGGCCGGCAGTCAGTGGAGGAGGGTTTGTCATGGTTGCGGGGCAAGTCTTCACCACTGGTGCTGGAGCTTGACATTGAAGGAGAACCGAGCCGCTGACGGTGAAGCCAGCGTATGAGTATCCTTAGTGCCATCCCGTCGCGGGGGTTGACAGTGCTTATCGGGAAGATGACCCTGAAGCCCGCATGATCATGTCGATCTGCTGCCACATGGCGATAGGATGCCCTCAGCATGATGCCTTGGTGGGCGAAAGGATGTAGGTGGGCAGGGAGGGGACCTTGCTATCGACTATGCACCGCCCAGTCAAGAAAGCAGCGAAACGTTCCTGCTCCGCGATGAAGAGAGAGATCAAGAGGATAGAGGAAGCGGAGGATGTCGTGGTGATGCAGGTAGAAGCTTCGCACCAAGAACGGAAGAGTATTGGGCCAGGTGCATTTTGGATGAGTGGGCTCCATTGTCCAGTGGAGAAAACAACGAAAAGCCGCTAGTCGGGCAGCAGTGGAAAAATCCAGCGGGTACAAGTGCCGCAACCCTTCCAAGTACTCCTCCCATTCACCCCCCAATCTTTGCACTGCGTTGCTGAGAAATGCGTGGGCTATGTCATGAATCAACTGCTACTATAGTCGTTGCTCGCGTTCCTCAATAACTTATTTCGCACGATCAACCAACGTGCAGAGGGTGCGGTATTGCTGCACGACGTCCTCGCGTAGAGCCAGGACGCTCTTTCGCTGGTGCAACATATCTCGTGACCAAGCACAATCGGCCGTCCACTCTGCCTCACACTCAGTGCGTAGCTGTTGTACGTTTACCATCGGTGCATCTAGCTGCTGCAATCCTGGGGTCAGACGGGCTATATTTGCCCGTGTTGTCCGGAGGTTTCTGCCCAATTATGCCCGCTGGTCCATGAGTTGATGTCCTTCTACGGCGGATGGTTTGTCCCCTTGATCTGCAGCCTCGTTCCATGCTTCTTGTAGGCGCCGTACCCCCCGAAGCCTCGTCTGGATGGCTGCTGCCTGGGCTTTGTGGTTCTGAAGATGCTGTTGCAAGTTCACGCGAGTGGACTCACAGGCGGCAAGGGAGTTCCGGACATTGGCCAAGTTGTTGGCAGGATTGCGCACATGCTCCTCATACACCATCACCAATCCTTGGTGTTGTTCCCAAAGTCTTTCAACTTTGCCTGCCCAAGCTCGATTTCAGGTGATGGTAGATGCAAACGTATGCCACAGCATATCGTTGCTGTGGGGGTCAGGCATGTCCGGGGAGGGTGGTGGTGCTGGGCATGGACTATCCATGCGCATGGCTTGGAGCATGTCATCAACCTCAGCCATGGTGAGAAATGCCGCCAGTGCACTGGTCTCGAACCTAGATGTTCCGGCAGCTTCCGCCACGTGTTCAGCAAGGTGGTACTCATAGCGTGTCTAGTTGGTCTGAGCCATGTCTGGCATGAGGCTAGTGGTGTTCTCTTGCGCTTGTTCTCTAGTTGTAGTCGCGGGATCAGTGTTGTTGTTCAAAGGGTTCATAGTTGTGGATGTTCTTGGCATTGACTGTCGGTTGCGTAACTGATGTGAACTGTGGGAATAGGAACTTGAGGGCCACTGTCGGGAGCTGTAGGACAACGTCCTAACAGTCCGAGGCGATCGGGCTGGTTGGGCGTGCTGCCTTGGCCGTCGGAGGGCAAGAGGCATGTCAGGCTCCAGATCATGCCGATGCGTGGAACGCCCACCGCTGATTTCTCCTGGTTGCGTGGAGATGCGGCCATGTGAGAGGATGTGTCCTCCGAAGTTCCCGCCAATGCCTGCATGCGTCCGACAATGCGGACATGCGATTCCCTTGGATACGGTGCATGATCCTCCGGAGAGTCGCTGCTGTCCGTAGAAGATGTTGGTGCGTCAGCAACGACCTTCATGAAGCGGGCCGCGGTGGATTGATCGTCCACATGCCCGAGGTGGTCGGTGGGAGGCGCCTGCCTTGTCAGCAATTGCGCGTGCCGCTGATGTGGCATTTCCGTCGCTTTGAATGGAAGTGGGACGTATGATGGTGCCCCGTCATTGTCGTGTAGCGTCATGCATTTCTCCCCGAGTATAATTACCGCATCGCACGGCGTCAACCAATCGTTTGCGAGGAGGACATTGTACGTGGATGTTTCACACACCTATGTTGGCAAGCTCTGGTAAATGTTTCCGTCCAAAAGGGGAAATAAGTCAGTCTGTCCCTCGGACTGGGTAATCTCGTCCCCTGCGGTTCTAAATCGGAGATCAACAGATCAGATGAGGTTCGACCAATTAAACCGCCGGACGACGCGCATGGCGACAGTGGTATGCATTGTCCCGGTGTCTACAACGGTGAAAAATTTGACACCGGCAATCCAGACGGAGCATGAGACGACCGTACAAGTGAATCCTGGCCATGGTTGGCGACATAGGGTCACGGGTTGCCAGACAAGGCCTCCCATGTTGAGAATTTGACGAATGATCCATCGAGTTCCATCAACTTGATCCCTCGTCATGCGCTGGCCTGGCGATTCGAGCCAACAGCTCACCCTCCATCTCCATTGGGCCAACGCAGCATTAATCTCTCTGAAGAAGGATTCAAGTTGTGTGATTTGCCCTGGCAAGTGAGTCAGGACGTCAACCCAAGGTAACGTAAGGTGCGTCCGGTCAAAGAACTACCAGATGGCTTTTGTCACTGGTTCGCTCGTCTGTCCTTGTGGTGTTGGAGTTGCGACTGGCTCAGTGTGCGACACGGGTGCAGGTGCAGAGTCGCGTCGCACTTGGCGAAGCCAATCTCCGTATTCTTTGTGTGTCCATCCTGGCGCATCCTTGAAGAAGTCAGTTTGTCTGCGGACGTAAATGTGGCCGATGCTCACGTCGTACTGAGGGAAACCCTCAAGCGGATACGCCCAGCTGTACTCCTCAGGGATGAGGTCACGTGCCTGACCCTGGATCAGGAGGTGGTCCACCCTGAAAGGGGCTCGTCAGGAGGTGGTCCACCACCGTATGTCGTCGTTGGGGGCTCACCAGGAGGTGGTCCAGCGCCGTATGTCGTCATGTCGGCGGCGCTGCGATCTTTCCATCCTTCTATTGGAAGTCAGCTGAGAGCGTCGGCGTTCCGGTTTGCAAATGCTGGCTGATACTTGATTGTGAGATTATATCCTCGGAGAAGTAAGGTCCATTTGCCAAGGATGCCCTCGTGATTTTGCGTTGTAAGTAACCATTGGAGGGCTCATGATCATTGAGGATGGTAAAGGGTTTCCCATTATTCACATAGTCTAGGTAGAACTGAATGGCCCACAAGATCGCCAGGCATTCTCCCTTCACAGGAGGATATTTAGCCTCAACTTCATTGAGCGCACGGCTACCATAACAGACCACTCTCATTATGCCATCGTCCCCGCGCTGAGACAGGATGGCCCTGATGCCTTCCTGTGAGAAGTCTGTCATGATGACGAATGGCAGGTTGAAGTTTGGGAACTCCAGCATTGGAGCCGTGATGAGGCGGTGCTTGATTTCCACCCATGCGAGCTGACAGGCCCTCGTCCATTCAAAGGGTTCATCTTGGTAAGTGAGGCGTTGTAAAGGACGAATAATTTTTGCGTGATCACGGACAAACTTGCGGTAGAAGCTGACAAAGCCCAAGTAGATCTTGGCCTGAGATGATGTAATTGGGCGTTTCCATTCACGGACAGCTGCAGTCTTGGCTGGGTTTGTGGATATCCCTTGGGCACTGATGATGAACCCTAGGAACTCCATGGTGTCCGCCCCGATGACGCACTTGGCGGCCTTCAAGTGAAGATTCACCGAGCGAAGGGCTGAAAACACGCTATCCAGCAAAGCCATCACCTCTTGGAAGCTAAACGCAGTGACCATGACGTCATCCACGCAACAGCATGCGTTAGGAATGTCTCGTAGCACTTGGTCCATTATGCGTTGAAACGTAGCACTGGCATTGCGCAACCCGAAGGGCATGCGAGTGAAGGCATAAAGCCCGTATGGGGTGATGAAGGCCGTTTTCAACATTGAGTCTCAGTCCATAGGAATGGTGTGGAAAGCAAATTTGACATCAAGCTTAGCAAACCAGCGCTTTCCACGTTGTCGCTCTTGGATGTCGACAATGAGTGGCATGGGGTAAGCGTCCTCAATGGTGACCTTGTTGCGGTCACGGAGGTCGACGCAGAACTGTTTTGTGATGTCCGGTTTCCCCAAGATCACCAGGTTAGAGCGCCAATGGCTTTCCACTTCCACAATCAGGCCTTGCTCCTTGAGTTCACGCAGGCCTTCATTGATGACATCTTTCTGGTCCTAGAGAAGTCGACAAGCCTTCTGCTTATGTGCAGGTGCATCTCCTGTGTTGATGACATGTACCATGTCAACTGCTCCAATCTCTGTTGACTTGCCTACAAATACTTCTTCATGGTATGTAAGGAGCTCCTTGACTTTTTGCCGCTGTTCTTGTGTCAAGCGTTCATGAAGCATGTGATCCCGTCGTTGGGAATGTGGGACCGTGGATGGTGGCGGCTCTTCATCCCCCACCGGCCCCAAGATCAGGATCACAATCCCAATAACCATAAATCTGCATGTTGAAATTGCAAGACCCACCTGGTGTGATGGCGAGAGACTTTGATTGACGTGGAGGTGGCTCGTCATCAAGGCAAAGCCAGCCAACGTCGCTCATTGGCTCCTTTCCTGATTCTTCAGACTCAGCATCCTCGCAGAGAGCGGTGTCGTTGTCGCTTACGAGCATCTTTCCTTTGTGCTCCGCCTCCTTGAAGAGATCCTTTGGGGTCAGTGGTTGTGTGATTGTTGGCTCAAGCGGTCGATTTAACGTCTGTGGAGGCCCGGAATGATTGGGAGTAGTGGGTGCCGGGTTGAGATCATCGGAGCATCTGTTTACTTCACCGTGTGACAACCATTTGTGACTGTCCATCGACGGCATGGGTATTGTGCCCATGGGGAGCTGCGGTCGATCGTCCACTAGAGCAGCATGTGCTCGTGTAGAGCATGAAGGGAGGGGTGTTGGTGTGGGGGTTAGCATCTCCGCCCTCTCGGCCCATGGCGAGACAGCGGGGAATACATCATGCTTGGGGTACGCCAAGATGGAATTCTTCGCAGCGTAGTCCTTAGCGCAGGCTTCTTCGAATGAAAAGGGATAACCTGCATGGGTAGGCATTTACGTCCTTGGACCCACAATCAGGGCTGTACCTGTGGTATATCCTACCGACGTCAGTTGCATGACTCCATCGGCGTAGAACAGGCCTGCTTGTCGAGGGATGAGGTAGTCGGTTCCTAACAAGACGTCGTAGGTGCGGGCAACCGTGAACTGCATGTGTACGACCTCGTGGATGAGGCCCACTTGTAGGAGAAGGTTGTCCACGACACCATGTTGTGCATCCAAGCCGCTGGATGCATTTGTAATCATGTTTGATGTCGGTTGAATACTGTGTTGCCAGCCGACCGCTTGTAGGACCTGGAGCGTCATCATGGTGTGAGTGGCACCTAGGTCGATGATTGCGAGGAACGTTCTGCTGCATATCCATACAAAACAGCTGACCACCTCATGGTTGGGAGCCTGTGTCTTAGGTGGTGCAAGAGGCAATGAGCCACCATCCCCAAGTGTCAGGTTTAGCATGGACGGCTACCTTGCTGAGTCGATCATGTGGGGCCTGGGTGCAACTGAGGCGAATGCGAGCCGGACAAAGCTTCTCAGCATATTCCCCCAGAACGGCTGCAAAGTCTGGGAGATGAGTGGAATTTTTCTGCAAGTAGTCCCCCGTGGATGTTTCCTAGACAGGACGATGGAAGGAAGTTCGAGCACCTGCCATGGGCTCGTTGTGTGTCGAGAGTGCAAAGGTCACCTTTTGGCGACGCGGAGGCGTGGGACCCCTCGGGGGGCACACGCGTCATACGGGTGGGGGATTTATGGACATCACCGAAATCTGATTTGGTAGGCGGGTGGAGTGCGCTTCGACACATGTTTGTAGGTCTGCCTCGGCCTGTTCCTGTTGTTCCTTGTATTGGCGCATGCGCTCGTACATCTCCGCGATTGACCATCCTTCCACGTCTTGTGGTTGAGCCATCGTGACCAGTTACTATTCTGCAGCCGTTGAAGGTGTTTTTGTGGTTTGTTCCTCCGAGCGGGGAAGACCCAGCTTCACATTCTGAGCAGGCGTGTCTGAAGTAGAAGGTTGGGAGGTTGCTGGTGTTTCTCCCGTTTCCCTCTGTTGTGTACACGCCTTCCACTATGCTGGTCCATTTCCTACTGGACCAGACGGACGGGTAATGACGTTGGGACCGACTGCCTGTCGACCAACCGCAGGTCCTGGTCCTGTTGGTCCGCGTCCTTGGTACTGTCCTCCCTTGGACGGCATACCGGGCACCGGAGCGGGTTTGGGACACTCCATGCGCCGGTGGGTGAATTCTCCACACCCATAACAACTCTCGGGTGGGAAATTGTGGGGGTTCATTTGGTTGGGTACTGAAGCACCTGCTGGCATGCAGATGGTTGGAGCCATATGCTCCTTTGGGGCTGGCTGCTCTCGAGCCGCTTGCCACTTTATCTCCCTTTGCTGGTATTCTGCCTCCTCCTTCAACGCGTACAATGTACTGAATTGTCGCATGTCCAACGTGTTGGCAATGACTCGGATAAGAGAATCACGGTCATATTCCTTGATCATGCGTAAGGGTATGTGGATGCAGCGCGTCAAAATTGTAGTGAATTTGTCGTTGTGTAGCTTGATGCTTTCCCCTGCCTTCATGCGGATAGTGCGAATCTTGAGCTCTCCTTCTTCGAGGCTCATTGGGTTGAATCTCTTGGTCATTCTTTTTGCCAGGTCATCCTAGTCCACAAATGGAAATTCTTTATGTTTAGCAGTGAACCACTCGAATGATTTTCTGTGCAACGCGAGATGCACCGCTGGGACGATGTAGTCTAGAGATGGTAGTCCATAGTCAAGGCAGGTGCCAAACTTAGAGAGCCACATGGCAGGGTCCTCCTCTGGTTCACCTTTGAATACGTCGAGCTTTGGGAGTGTGTAAGAAGTCATCGCCGCTGGATTTGAAGCCAGTTCCTGCGGAGGCAACATCTGCACCTGTGCCCGTGACTGGGTCCCCAGGTGAGGTCGATGCACTTGCGCCAGGCCAACTGCTCTGGTACCAGCCGGTGAAGTGGTTCCCTCTCTCCTCGGTCAAATTCGTCCTGCGTCGGTTCCTCCCAGTCCAAAACTCATCATTGGCTGTCTTGTTGAACTCGCCTCTACACGCACGGTATACTGCTTGCCTCCGTGAGTGACTGATCCCTGCCCGGGTCCAGCCATGCCCCCCGTTGCTCGTGATTTTTGCTGGTGTCTCCCCGTCACGGGAGTGGCTGATGCCTTTCTCATCTGAAGATGAGATGGTCGCTTCTTGGATTGGACAGGTTGCAATGTATACTTGCTTGACGCGGCCCCCGTTGGGATATGCGCCCCCCCCCCCCCCCCCCCCCCAAGGTCCGCACTTGCCTGGTGGCTCCACCCGTGGACAAAGGATTGATGCTTCCTTGAGCTAGGGCTTCCCGACGGCGCGATGCTGCCAAAGCAAAGGACACCTTCTTTGTTTGCTGCTAGTGTGAGTACTGTTGCCCAGCATCTACATGTCATGAGGTCATAAGGGATGGGCCTTTTCGTCAGGTTTCCCTTGCCCATTATTCCACAAGCTCTGGAGTCCTCTACACACGTGGTGGAGATACACCGTTGTCCGAGGCCGGCCGTCAAGGGCGAACGACTAGATGTGAGGGGACTGCCCGAGGACGGAAAGTTACAAGCTGATTTAGGGAGTGCAGAGCCTGCATTGAGGGATGATCCATTGACACCTATTCTTCATCTGCCTGGTCATTCTGGGCGTCGTCTGGGTTTGCACACTCCCCGTCATGGGTCACATAGGGTGCGGGTGAAGATTTCCTTGGGGTAGAAAAATTGAGGCGCTGCGGTGCATGGTGTTCCTGGGTCATGTCCACTGCTTCATAAACAGTTCGTCCATCTGGAGTGGTGACCTCGTGGAGCAGGACGGGCCCCTCGTCTGCTACAAATCCTTGTTCGTCATCGGACACGCAGTCTTCCACTTGCACAAAATCACGTTCCCCATCTTGGTTGTGCACGTCGTCCTTCTCCAGATCTTCTAGCGTCGCGGCGGCCAACTACGCCTGCCTGATAGCTTTCCATTCTCGGAGTTCCTCGAGACATGCCGGGTGGAACTCTTCTTCTTCATCAGGATTCATCTCGTTCTCTCAATTGTATAGTTGTGGGGACCCATCATCTACTGGATCCCACTCAAACTTGGGGTCCAGCCCTGGAGGATCGTCTCGGCTTCCCTCGTATTGGTGGGCGGTGGGTGCCCATCTCATCATGTCTTCTTGGAGGCGTAGGGTGGGGCAGGACTCGTCCTTGGGTCACCAAAGGTACGGTCAAATCGTCCACCGGCACCGTCCTCTTATTCTTGCGCCTTGTAAGATGGCAGGGGTCACCCCCGTGGTCAGGAGGATCGTCGAGGTTGGTTCCTTTGCGCCTCCTTACGCCCGGTTGGAGACGCGACGACTCCCTCCCCGGATGATCGCGCTTCAAAGCGTAGACTGATTTGAAGGTACCTGCCACACTTATCACAGAAAACAAGTGAGTCCACGCTCACCGCACCATAAACACCGTTATACCATTTTCTGCCATCAGCCGGAATCGGATCTGACTGCATGCAGGGTTTAGCTCTCACTCACGATTCACACTGCGCTATCCCGTGACTACGTTCACGTCACATCCTACATCGCTCTTTTCCCCGCTTCTTTCCCTGCGTGTTCTCAATCTCACTCACTCGACGGACCATTCACCGTATTACCTAGGGAATGTATGTCATGTATCCCTATTCCTCAATAAACATCCAACTGCCTGGTCTATGCCATTCATAAGCTTCTAACCATTGACGACCGATAATCCACCATATGGAAGAGTTTCAATTAACACAATTCTTCCCGATAACACACCCGGGGTAATGTTGAGCACCTACTGTGGCTATTTGAACTCTAGTTTCCCTCAGCATTCCGTCAGTGACGGGAGATCATCCGTCGAATATAGCTATGTCCCTCAAGATGATCCCAGGAGCATGAATAGAACAATTTGGACAATCAAAATGCTTGCCTCTGGTCAAAGACACACACACAAGATCAACACACCATCGCTATCCATGCAATCCCTCCCCTGCATATCACCCAGCAACATGCGCAAACCGTAGGCCTCCTGAGTTGTTGGATCATCTGTCGGAGCTAGTCCCTACAATAACACAGTGCGGCTCACACCGCCCTGCTCGCTTGCCTGTGGCATGGCGCGGCGCACCTCCAACGGACCGTCGACACGTCAACTTGCACAGGGATGGGTGCGTGTCAGCTCTTTGTCCCTCTAGCGGAACAGTTCTTGCTGGTACCGTTGGTAAGCCCGGAACGTCTCGGCCCGCTCTTCTGCGGCCTCTACAGCACGTCGTTTCACGTCACGGGCCACCTCTTGCCAACTCTCCACGAGACGGTGCTCATCGTCACGGGGAAGTCTTGGTAGCCATGGTTGCCAGAACTGCTCAAGGGCTCCACCGGCGGGGTGATGTGACAATTTCATCACTCCCACGATGGTCTGTGCGCCCACCCGATGGGGCACATTGCAGCAGCTGCAGATGGCGTAGACGGTCACCGGCGACTCTCGAGCGGCCCTGGTGGAGCTGGGCGGCTGGTGCTCTCGCGGAAACTCAGGACTAACCCATGATTGCTCCGTCACGTGCTCCTCAAGGAGGGGCCTTCCCATCCGGGGATGCTCACACACTCATACACACACACACACACTCCAAGTCTAGTGTAATTTCCATACTCTAGCTTGTCGCGAGACGGGACACGTGTCCCACTCGATGGTCTGAGTTGACCGAGGGGCAGCAATCTCTCAGTTGTGTTGGCGATGGCCGGGCTTGTCTTCCAAGCCGGGATGTGCTTAGGAGTCGGCAGTTGAGCATTCTCACTTGAGCGTCACTGGTGTTAGATCTGAGCGCCTCGGTAGTCTCCAGCGTCAGCAGTCAATTGACAGTTTGTTCGATGGACAGCAGCCAATCTCCTCCTCTTCTTCCCTTCTTATCCTCACCTCGCATTATCCTTCCAGCACCTCCATTCCGCTGGCCAGCCCCTTTTGCGGCTCGTACATCAAAACGCATTCGGACAAGGCGTTTCGAGTAACGCTCCTCTTATCCAGGTTCGTACGCAGCTCCGCTACCATCAACCTAGCCTTTGACCACCTTCTTTTCCTCTCGGCTGCTCTGGTTGGGTCATTTTGTCCGCCGCAATATCTTCTTTCGCGCCCCGTCGCTCTCCAGAATCAAACTGCTCCCCTCAATTTTTTGTTTTATTTGGTTGGTGGTCGTTGGATCATCCGACGACCCCCCCCCCCCCCCCCCCTTTTTCTTGTCCAGATCCTGACCCTGGCCTTGATCTCTTTTCCCTTCCTCCGGTGGATGAATGAAACACCGTTAACATATGGTCAATATTGATAACTCATAACACGAGTCACAAATGGTCACAGGGAGAGACAATGGTTTGGGAACCCTATGTATCGACTAGAGAGGACAAAGAACTTCAATACGTATTGGCACAGTGTGGCTACTATGCACACCAGACAACCAAACTAGGCATATGTCACCGACCATGATGAAAGAATTTCAATATGGGTAGTCAACATTCACCAACCATAACACGAGTCACAAACGGTCAGAGGGGGAAAGAATGGTCTGTAAATATCAGTTCTCAACTAGCAAGTACAGCGACTTTCAATCAGTATAAGCACGGTATGGCCACCATGCACAATCACCGACCAAATGAGGCATATGTACTACCTTTGACCAAAGAAATCCGCTGTGTGTGGTCAGCGTTGACAACTAATAATAGGAGTCACAAATGGTCAGAGGGGGAGACAATGGTTTGGGAACACTAGGTATCAACTAGTAAGCACAAGGACCTTCAATACGTTGTTGCATGGTGTGGATACCATGCATGATGACCAACCAAAGTAGGCATATGTTACTGACCATGACCAAGAAAAGTCACTAAGTATGGTAAACGTTGACAACTCATAAGACAGCTCAGAAATGGTCAGGGTGGAAGATAATGGTTTGTGAATACTAGTTATCGACTAGCAAGTACAAATACCTTCAACACGTAGTAGCACAGCGTGGCTACCGTGCACATTGACCAACCAAAGTATGCATATGTCACTGACCATGACCAACGAACTTCACTTCATGTGGTCAGCGTTGACAACTCACAACACGAGTCAATGATAGTCAGAGGGGGGGGGGTAACAATGGGCTGGGAACACCAATTTAAAAACAAAAGCACAAAGACCTTCAATACGTAGTGACACGGCGTGGTAACCAAGTACAGTGACAAACCAAACTAGGCATATGTCACTAACCATGACCAAAGAATTTCAATATGGGTGGTCAACGTTCAAAACCCATAACATGAGTCACAAATCGTCAGAGGGGGGAAACATGGATTCAAAACACTGTGTATCGTCTAGCAAGTACAAAGAATTTTTGTATGTGTTCAAACTGTGTGACTTCCGTGCACAATGACCTATCCAAGTATGCATACATCACTGCTCATGACCAAAGAAGTTTTGTGTGTGTGGTAAACGTTCATAACTCAAAATACAAGTCAAAAATGGGCAGAGGGACAAACAATGGTTTGGGAATACTCGGTATCGTCTAGCAAGTACAAAGACCTTCAATAAGCGGTGGCACGGTGTGGCTACCATGCACAATGACCAACCAAAGTATGTTTCTGTCACTGAGTATCATAAAAAGAGTTTCACTATGTGTAGTCAACTTTCCTTCTTACGGCTAGTCAATCGGAGGAATGATTGAGAGGTTATTTGAGCTTGAAGTTGCAAAGTTTGAAATTCCGTTTGCGTCAAATTTTTATAATTAAACTAACTTTGTTATCATTCATACTTTTGAAAACTACCCTCTAACCTTACACCCCCTATTTTATGCCCTTTACCTATAGTCACCCTTATGATGTCATTTGGACATCACATGAACACCATGTGAATTGGCTTAGTGCTTATAGACTTAGATTATGGAGCGGTAGGTCCTGGGTTTGAATCCTTGTACGCGCATTATAGAATAGGCTCGCGACCTTGGGGGGGGGGGGGGGGGGG
>SZWC01000009.1:621778-638789 GCA_023375785.1 Penium margaritaceum | reverse complement strand
TGTTGTGATACCTCAACTCTACATTCGAGCCTAAGCCGTGGGGAGGGGGGAGGGGGGGGACGATAGGGAGGTGTCATAATGCGGTCGCAAATCTGTCCTCCAGGTTATCCACGGAACATCCCTCCAGGGGGTGGAAGGGAGTATTCCACTGAAGGCATATACGCGTAACAAATCAACAAAAACCGACCTGGTGTAAAATGGGAGAAACCTTTTGCTATTTATTGACTAGCAAGTAAAAATACATTCGACAATTAGTGGAACGGTGTGAATACCATGCACAATGACCAACCAGATTAGGCATTTGCCACTTACCACGACCAAATATTTCTACTATGTTTGGTCGACGTTGACAACCCATGATATGGGTCACAACTTGTCAGAGGAGGAAAACAATGGTTTGGGAATACTAGATACCAAATAGCAAGTACAACAACATATAGTCAGTAGTAGCACGGGGTGGCTACCATGGACAATGACGGACCAAAGTAGGCATATGTACTGCCTTTGAACAAAGAAATCCACCATGTGTGGTCAACGTTGACAACTTGTAATATGAGTCACAAATGGTTGGAGGGGGAAAAAATGGGTTGGGAACACCAATTATCAAATAGTAAGCACAAGGAGCTTCAATATGTTGTGGCACGGTGTGGATACCATGCATGATGACCAACCAAAGTAGGCATATGTCACTGGACATGACCAAATAATGTCACACGTGTGGTAAACTTTGACAACTCATACCAAGAGTCACGAATGAACAGGGTGGAATATAATGGTTTGTGAATACTAGTTATGGACTAGCAAGTACAGACACCTTCAATATGTAGTGGCACAGTGGGACTACAATGCACAGTGACCAACCAAAGTATGCATATGTCACTGACCATGAACAAAGAAGTTCACTTAATGTGGTCAATGCTGACAAATAACAACACGAGTCATAGATATTTAGAGGGGATAACAGTGGTTTGGGAACACTAGCTATTAACTAGAAAGCACAAGGACCTTTGATGCGTAGTGACACAGCGTGGTAACCATGTACAGTGACAAACCAAAGTAGGCAAATGTCACTAACCATGACCAAATTGATTTCACAGTGTGTGGTCAATGTTGAAAACTCAGAACACGAGTCACAAATGGTCACTGGGGGAAACCATGGGTTGGGAGCACTAGTTATCAACTAGCCAGTAGAAAGATTTTCAACAACAAGTGGCACGGTGAGGCTAGCGTGTACATTGACCAACCAAAGGATGCATATGTCACTGACTATGACCGAAAAAGTCCACTATGTATGGTCAGCATTGATAACTCATAACACGAGTCACAAATGGTCAGAGGGAGAGACAATGGTTTGGGAACCCTATGTATTGACTAGAAAGGACAAAGAACTTCAATACGTAGTGGCATGGTGTGGCTATCATGCACACCAAACAACCAAACTAGGCATATGTCACTGACCATGATGAAAGAATTTAAATATAAGTGGTCAACATTCACCAACCATAACGCGAGTCACAAATAATCAGAGGGGGAAACAATGGTATGTGAATATCCGTTCTCAACTAGCAAGTACGGAAAATTTCAATCAGTATGAGCACGGTGTGGCTACCATGCACAATGACCGACCAAAGTAGGCATATGTACTACCTTTGACCAAAGAAATCCGTTGTGTGTGGTCAGCGTTGACAACTCATAATAGGAGTCACAAATGGTCAGAGGGGGGGGGGGGCAATGGTTTGGGAACACCAGGTATCAACTAGCAAGCACAAGGACCTTCAATAAGGTGTGGCAAGGTGTGGATACCATGCACAATGACAAACCAAAGTAGGCATATGTCACCGACCATGACCAAATAACGTCACTAAGTGTGGTAAAGTTTGACAACTCATAACACGAGTCACAAATGGTCAGAGTGGAAGACAATGGTTTGTGCATAATAGTCATCGAGTAGGAAGTAAAAACACCTTCAATATGTAGTGGCACATCCTGGCTACCATGCATACTGACCAACCAAAGTATGCATATGTCACTGACCATGATTAACGAATTCCACTGGATGTGGTCAGCGTTGAAAACTCACAACACGTGTCACAGATAGTCAAAGGGGGATAACATTGGTTTGGGAACACTAGCTATTGACTATAAAGCACAAATACCTTCAATACGAAGTGACAAGGCGTGATAACCATGTACAGTGACAAACCAAACTAGGCATATGTCACTAACCATGATCAAACGAGTTTCACAGTGTGTTGTTAAAAGTGAAAACTCATCAAACGAGTCATAAATGGTCAGAGGGGGAAAGAATGGGTTAGGAACACTAGTTATCAACTAGCAAGTACGAATAACGTCAACAAGTCGTGGCACGGTGTGGCTAGCGTGCACAGTGACCAGCCAAAGGACGAATACGTCACTGACTATGACCAAAGAGGTCCACTATGTGTGGTCAACATTGACAACTAAAAACAGGAGTCACAAATGGTCGGAGGGAGAGACAATGGTTAGGGAACCCTATGCATGTACTAGAAAGGACAAATAACTCCAATACGCAGTGGCACTGTGTGGCTAATATGCACACCAAACATCCAAACTAGGCATATGTCACTGATCATGACAAGAGAGCTTTAACATGGGTGGTCAACGTTGACCAACCATAACACAAGTCACAGACGGTCAGGGGAGGAAACAATGGTTTGGGAATATCAGTTCTCAACTAGCAAGTACAACGACGTTCAGTCAGTAGTAGCACGGTGTGGCTACCATGCACAATGACCGACCAAAGTAGGCATATGTATTGCCTTTGAGGAAAGATATCTGATGTGTCTGGTCAATGTCGACAACTCATAATACGAGTCACAAATGGTCAGAGGGGGAAACAATGGTTTGGGAACACCAAGTGTCAAATAGCAAGCACAAGGAGCTACTATACGTTGTGGCCCGGTGTGGATACCATGCACGATGACCAACCAATGTATGCATGTGTCACTGACTATGACCAAAGAATGTCACCATGTGTGGTAAACTTTGCCAACTCAAAACACGAGTCACAGGTGGTCAGGATGGAATATAATGGTTTGTGAATACTAGTTATCGACTAGCAAGTACAAACACCTTCAATATGTAGTAGCACAGTATGGCTACAATGCACAGTGACCACCCTAATTACGCATATGTCACTGACCATGAACAAACAAGTTCACTTCATGTGGTCAGTGTTGAAAACTCACAACACGAGTCACAGATATTCAGAGGGGGTAACAATGGACCTTAAATACATAGTGACACGGCGTGGTAACCATGTACAGTGACAAACCAAATCAGGCATATGTCATTAACCATGACCAAAAGAATTCCGCAGTGTGTGGTCAACATTGAAAACGCATAACACGAGTCATAAATGGTCAGAGGGGGAAACAATGGGTTGGGAACACTAGTTATCAACTAGCATGCAGACAGATTTTTAACAAGTAGTGACATAGTGTTGCTAGCGTGCACACTGACCAACCAAAAGATGTATATTTTTTATTGACTATCACCGAAGAAGTCCACTATGTGTGGTCAACATTGAAACCTCATAACACGAGTCACAAACGTTCAGATGGAGAGACAATGGTTTGGGAACCCATTTTATCCACTAGAAAGGACAAATTACTTTAATACGTAGTGGCACGGTGTGGCTACTTTGCACACCAAACAACCAAAGTAGGCATATGTCACTGACCATGACCAGAGAATTTCAATATGGGTGGTCAACATTCACCAACCATAACATGAGTCACAAACGGTCAGAGGGGGAAACAATGGTCCGGGAATATCAGTTCTCAACTAGCAAGTACAACGCCCTTTAATTAGTAGTAGCACGGTGTGGCTACCATGCACTATGACCGACCACAAGTAGGCATATGTACTGCCTTTGACCAAAAAAATCCACTGTGTGTGGTCAACACTGAAAACTCATACTACGAGTCACAAATAGTCAGAGGGGGAAACAATTATTTGGGAACACCAGGTATCAACTAGCAAACACACTGACCTTCAATACGTTGTGGCACGGTGTGGATACCATGCACGATGACCAACCAAGGTATGCATATGTCACTGAACATGACCAAAGAATGTCACCATGTGTGGTAAACTTTGACAACTCATAACACGAGTCACAAATGGCCATGGTGGAAGATTATGGTTTGTGAATACTAGTTATCGACTAGCAAGTACAAATACCTTCAATGTGTAGTGGCACAGTGTGGCTACAATGCACAGTGACCAACCAAAGGATGCATATGTCACTGACCATGAACAAAGAATTTCGCTTCATGTGGTCAACATTTATAACTCACAACACGAGACACAGGTAGTCAGAGGGGGCTAACCCATGGTTTGGGAACACTAGCTGTCAACAAGAAAGCACAAAGAACTTCAATATGTAATGACACGGCGTGGTAACCATGTACAGTGACAAACCAAAGTAGGCATATGTCACAAACCATGACCAAACGGGTTTCACAATGTGTGGTTAACGTTGAAAACTCATAACACGAGTGACAAATGGTCTGTGGAGGAAACCATGGGTTAGGAACACTAGTTATCAACTAGCATGTAGAAATGTATTCAACAAGTAATGGCACGGTGTGGCTAGCGTGCACAGTAACCAACCAACGGATGCACACGTTACTGACGATGACCGAAGAAGTCCACTATGTATGGTCAACATTGACAACTCATAGCATGAGTCACAAATGGTCAGAGGGAGAGACAATGGTTTGGGAACCATATGTATCAACTAGAAAGGACAAATATCTTCAATACGTAGTGGCACAGTGTGGCTACTATGCACACCAAACAACCAAACTAGGCATATGTCACCAACCATGATGAAATAATTTCAAGCTGGGTTGTCAACATTCACCAGCCATATCACGAGTCACAAACTTTCAGAGGGGGAAACAGTGGTCTGTGAATATGAGTTATCAACTAGCAAGTACAACGGCCTTCAGTCATAATAAGCACGGTGTGGCTACCATGTACAATGACCAACCAAAGTAGGCATATGTACTACCTTACACCAAAGAAATCCGCCGTGCGTGGTCAGCGTTGACAACTCATAATAGGAGTCACAAACAGTCATTGTGGAAGATAATGGTTTGAAAACACCAGTTATCGACTAGCAAGTACAAATACTTTCAACATGTAGGGTCACAGTGTGGCTACCATGCACAGTGACCAACCAAAGTATGCACATGTCATTGACCATGACCAACAAAGTTCACTTCATGTGGTCAGCGTTGACAATTCACTACACGAGTCACAAAGGTCAAAGGGGGGTAATAATGGTTTGGGAACACTAGCTATTTACTAGAAAGGACAAATGCATTTAATATATAGTGACACGGTGTGGTAACCATTTACAGTGACAAACCAAAGTAGGCATATGTCACTAACCATCGCCAAACAAATTTCAAAGTGTGTGGTCAATATTGAAAACTCATAACACGAGTCACAAATGGTCAGAGGGGGAAAGAATGTGCTGGGAACACTAGTTGTCAACTAGCAAGTACGAAGAACTTCAACAAGTAGAGGCACGGTTTGGCTAGCGTGCACAATGACCAACCAAAGGATTAATACCTCACTGACTATGACCGAAGAAATCCAGTATGCTTGGTCAACATTGACAACTCATAACACGAGTCACAAATGATCAGAGGGATAGACAATGGTTTGGAAATCATATGCATGGACTATAAAGGACGATTAGCTTCAAGATGTAGTGGCACAGTGTGGCTACTTTGCACACCAAACAACCAAACTAGGCATATAGGACTGACCATGACCGAAGAATTTCAATATGGGTGGTCAACATTCACCAACCATAACACGCGTCACAAATGGTCAGGGGGGGGGGGGGAAACAATGGTCCGCGAATATCAGTTCTCAACAATCAAGTACAACGCCCTTCAATCAGTAGTAGCACGGTGTGGCTACCATGCACAACGACCGACAAAAGTAGGCATATGTACTGCATTTGACCAATAAAATCCGTTGTGTGTGGTCAACACTGACATCTCATAACACGAGTCACAAATAGTCAGAGGGGGGAACAATTATTTGGGAACACCAGATATCAACTAGCAAGCACAATGACCTTCAATACGTTGTGGCACGGTGTGGATACCATGCACGATGACCAACCAAGGTATGAATATGTCACTGACCATGACCAAAGAATGTCACCATGTGTGGTAAAGTTTGAAAGCTCATAACACGAGACACAAATGGTCAGAGTGGAAGATAATGGTTTCTAAATACTAGTTATCAACTAGCAAGTACAAATACATTCAATATGTAGTGGCATAGTGTGGCTACAATGCAGAGTGACCAACCAAAGTATGCATATGTCACTGACTATGACCAAAGAATTTCACTTCATGTGGTCAATATTGACAACTGACAACACGAGTCACATATATTCACAGGGGCTAAAAACGGTTTGGGGACACTATCTATCAACTAGAAAGCACAAAGACCTTCAATACGTAGTGACACAGCGTGGTAACCATGTACACAGACAAACCAAAGTAGGCATATGTCACTAACCATGACCAAACAGATTTCACACTATGTGGTCAACGTTGAAAACTCATGACACGAGTCACAAATGGTGAGAGGGAGAGATAATGGTTTGGAAACCCTATGTATCGACTAGAAAGGAATAAGAACTTCAATACGTGGTGGCAAGGTGTAGCTAACATGCACACCAAACAACCAAACTAGGCATACGTCACTGATCATGACTAGAGAATTTCAATACGGGTGGTCAATGTTGACCAACCATAACACGAGTCACAAACGGTCAGGGGAGGAAACAATGCTATGGGAATATCAGTTCTCAACTAGCAAGTACAAAGACATTCAGTTAGTAGTAGCACAGTGTGGCTACCATGGACAATGACCAACCAACGTAGGCATATGTATTGCATTTGACCAAAGAAATCCGCTGTGTGTGTTCAACGTTGACAACTCATAATACGAGTCACAAATGGTGAGAGGGGGAAACAATGGTTTGGGAACATTTATTATCAAATAGCAAGCACAATGACCTTCAATACATTGTGGCACAGCGTGGATACCATGCACGATGATCAACCAAAGTAGGCATTTGTCACTGACCATGACCAAATAATGTCACTAAGTGTGGTAAACTTTCACAACTCATAACACGAGTCACAAATGGCCATGGTGGAAGATAATAGTTTGTGAATACTAGTTATCCACTAGAAAGTACAAATACCTTCAATGTGTAGTGGCACAGTGTGGCTACAATGCACAATGACCAACCAAAGTATGCCAATGTCACTGACCATGAACAAAGAATTTCACTTCATGTGATCAACGTTTACAACTCACAAGACGAGTCACAGATAGTAAGAGGGGGCTAACAATGGTTTGGGAACACTAGTTGTCAACAAGAAAGTACAAAGAACTTCAATACGTAATGACACGGCATGGTAACCATGTACAGTGACAAACCAAAGTAGGCATATGTCACAAACCATGACCAAACGGATTTCACAGTGTGTGGTCAACGTTGAGAACTCATAACACGAGTCACAAATGATCAGTGGGGGAAACCATAGGTTGGGAACACTAGTTGTCAACTAGCAAGTAGAAATTTTTTCCACAAGTAGTGGCACGGTGTGGCTAGCATGCACATTTACTGACCAAAGGATGCACACGATACTGACAATGGTTGAAGAAGTCCACAATGTATGGTCAACATTGACAACTCATAACACAAGTCACAAATGGTCAGAGGGAGAGACAATGGGTTGGGAACCCTATGTATTGACTAGAAAGGACTAAGAACTTTAATACGTAGTGGCAGAGTGTGGCTACTATGCACACCAAAGAACCAAACTAGGCATATGTCACCGACCATGATAAAATATCTTCAATATGGGTGGTCAATATTCACCAACCATAACACGAGTCACAAACATTCAGAGGGGTACACAGTCGTCTGTGAATACCAGTTCTGAACTAGCAAGTACAGTGACCTTCAATCAGTATAAGCACGGTGTGGCTATCATGTACAATGACCAACCAAAGTAGGCATATGTACTACCTTAGACCAAAGAAATTCGCTGTGTGTGTTCAGCGTTGACAACTCATAACAGGAGTCACAAATGGTCATAGAGGAAGACAATGGTTTGGAAACACCGGGTATCAACTAGCAAGCACAAGGACCTTCAATAGGTTGTAGCACGATTTGGATACCATGCACGATGACCAACCAAAGTAGGCTTATGTCCCTGGCCATGACCAAATAATGTCACTAAGTGTGGTAAACTTTGAAAACTCATAATACGAGTCACAAATGGTCAGAGTGAAAGATAATGGTCTGTGAATACTAGCTGTCGACTAGCAAGTACAAATACCTTCAACATGAAGTGGCACAGCGTGGCTATCATGCACAGTGACCAACTTAAGTATGCATATGTCATTGACCATGACCAACGAATTTCATTTCATGTGGTCAGCGTTGACAACTCACAACATGAGTCACTGATAGTCAGAGGGTGTAACAATGGTTTGGGAACACTAGCTCTCAACTAGAAAGAAAAAAGACAGTCAATACGTTGTGACACGGTGTGGTAACCACGTACAGTGACAAACCAAACTAGGCATATGTCACTAAACATGACCAAAGAATTTCAATATGGGTGGTCAAACTTCACAACCCATAACAAGAGTCACAAATGGTTAGAGGGGTCAACGTTGACAACCCATAATATGGGTCAGGAATTGTCAGAGGGGGAAACAATGGTTAGGGGATACTAGATACCAACTAGCTATTAGAAAGACCTTTAGTTAGTAGTAGCACGGTGTGGCTACCATGCACAATGACCGACCAAAGAAGGCATATGTACTGCCTTTTACCAAATAAATCCACCGTGTGTGGTCAACGTTGACAACTCATAATACGAGTCACAAATGGTCAGAGGGGGAAAAAATGGTTTGAGAACACCAAGTATCAAATAGCAAGCACAAGGAGCTTCAATACGTTGTGGCACAGTGTGGATACTATGCACCATGACCAACCAAAGTAGGCATATGTCACTGACCATGACCAGAGAATGTCACCATGTGTGGTAAACTTTGACAGCTCATAACAGGAGTCACAAGTGGTTAGAGTGGAAGATAATGGTTTCTAAATACTAGTTGTCGACTATCAAGTACAAATACCTTCAATGTGTAGTGGCACAATGTGGCTACAATCCACAGTGACCAACCAAAGTATGCATATGTCACTGACCATGACCAAAGAATTTCACTTCATGTGGTCAATATTGACAACTCACAACACAAGTCACAGATGTTCAGAGGGGCTAACAAGGGTTTGGGAACAATAGCTATCAACTAGAAAGCACAAAGACCTTCGATACGTAGTGACACGGCGTGGTAACCATGTAAAGGGACAAACCAAAGTAGGCATATGTTACCAACCATGACCAAACGGATTTCAGAGTGTGTGGTCAACGTTGAAAACTCATAACACGAGTCACAAATGGTCTATGGGGGAAACCATGGGTTGGGAACACTAGTTATCAACTAGCAAGTAGAAATGTTTGAAACAAGTAGTGGCATTGTGTGGCTAGAGTGCACAGTGACCAACCAAAGGATGCATATGTCACTGACTATGACTGAAGAAGTCCATTATGTGTGGTCAACATTGACAACTCACAACACAAGTCACTAATGGTCAGAGGGAGATATAACGGTTTGGGAACCCTATGTATCAACTAGAAAGGACAAACAACTTCAATACGTAGTGGCACGGTGTGGCTACTATGCACACCAATCAACCAAACTAGGCACATGTCACTGACCATGATGAAAGAATTTCAATATAAGTGGTCAACATTCACGAACCATAACATGAGTCACAAACCGTCAGAGGGTGAATCAATGGTCTGTGAATATCATTTCTCAACTAGCAAGTACGATGACCTTCAATCAGTATAAGTACGGTGTGGCTACCATGCACAATGACCGACCAAATTAGGCATATGTACTACCTTTGACCAAAGAAATCCGCTGTGTGTGGTCAGCGTTGACAACTCATAATAGGAGTCACAAATGGTCAGAGAGGGTCAAGAATAGTTTATGAACACCATGTATCAACTAGCAAGCACAAGGACCTTCAATATGTTGTGGCACGGTGTGGATACCATGCACGATGTCCAACCAAAGTAGGCATGTGTCATTGACCATGACCAAATAATGTCACTAAGTGTGGTAAACTTTGACAACTCATAATACGAGTCACAAATGGTCAGAGTGGAAGACAATGGGTTGTGAATACTAGTCTTCAAGTAGCAAGTACAAATACCTTCAATATGTAGTGGCACAGCGTGGCTACCATGCACCATGACCAACCAAAGTATGCATATGTCACTAACCATGACCAACAAATTTCACTTCATGTGGTCGGCGTTGAAAAGTCACAACACGAGTCACAGATAGTCAATGGGGGGGAACATTGCTTTAGGAACACTAGCTATTGACTAGAAAGCACAAATATCTTCAAAACGTAGTGACAAGGCGCGGTAACCATGTGCACTCACAAACCGAAGTAGGCATATGTCTCTAACCATGATCAAACGAATTTCACAGTGTGTGGTCAACGTTGAAAACTCATCACACGGTTCATAAATGGTCAGAGGGGGAAACAACGCATTAGGAACACAAGCTATCAACTTGCAAGTAGTGGCACAGTGTGGCTAGCGTGCATAGTGACCAACCAAAGCATGAATACGTCACTGAATATGACCGATGAAGTCCACTATGTGTGGTCAACATTGACAACTCATTACACGAGTCACGAATGGACAGAAGGAGAGAAAATGGTTTGGGAACCCTCTGCATGGACTAGAAAGGACAAATAACTTTCATACGCAGTCGCACGGTGTTGCTAATGTGCATACCAAACATCCAAACAAGGCATATGTCACTTACCATGACCAGAGAATTTCAACATGGGTGGTCAACGTTGACCAACCATAACACAAGTCACAGACGGTCAGGGGAGGAAACAATGGTTTGGGAATATCAGTTCTCAACTAGGAAGTACAACGACCTCCAGTCAGTACTAGCACGGTGTGGCCACCATGCACAATGACCGACCAAAATAGGGCACAACTCTGGCACAACTCTGGCACAACTCTGACACAACTCTGGCGAAATCTGGCACAACCCTGGCAAACCTCTAGCAAAACTCTGGCACAACTCTAGCACAACTATGGCACAACTCGGCACAACTCTGGCACAGCTCTGGCAAAACCATGGCACAACTCTGCCACTACTCTGCCACGACTCTGGCACAACTCTGGCACAACTCGGGCACAACTCTGGCAAAACTCTGGCACAACTCTGGCACAACTGTGGCACAACTCTGGCACAACCCTGGAACAAGTCTTGCACAACCCTGGCACAACTCTGGCACAACTCTGGCACAGCTCTGGCAAAACCATGGCACAACTCTGCCACTACTCTGCCACGACTCTGGCACAACTCTGGCACAACTCGGGCACAACTCTGGCAAAACTCTGGCACAACTCTGGCACAACTGTGGCACAACTCTGGCACAACCCTGGAACAAGTCTTGCACAACCCTGGCACAACTCTGGCACAACTCTGGCACAACTTTGGCACAACTGTGGCTCAACTCCGGCACAACTCTGGCAAAACTATGGCACAACTCTGTCCCAACTCTGGCACAACTCTGGCACAAATGTGGCACAACTCTGGCAAAACTCTGGCACATATCTGGAATAACTCTGGCACAACTCTGGCTCAACTCTGGCACTACTCTGGCACAATTCTGGCACAACATTGGCAAAACTCAGGCACAGCTTTGACACAACTCTGGCACAACTCTGGCACAACTCTGGCACAACTCTGTCACGACTCTTGAACATCTCTGGCACAACTCTGGTACAACTCTGGCACAACTCTGGTACAACTCTGGCACAGCCATGGCACAATTCTGGCATAACTCTGGCACAACTCTGGCACAATTCTGCCACAAATCTAGCACAACTCTGCCATGCCTCTGCCACGACTCTGGCACAACTCTGGCAAAACTATGGCACAACTCTGGCACAACTCTGGCACAACTCTGGCACAACTCTGGCACTAATCTGGCACAACTCTGGCACAACTCTGGCACAGTTTTGGCACAACTGTGGCACATCTCTGGCACAACTCTGGTACAACTCTGGCACAACTCTGGCACATCTCTGGCACAACTCTGGTACAACTCTGGCACAACTCTGGCACATCTCTGGCACAACTCTGGTACAACTCTGGCACAACTCTGGCACATCTCTGGCACAACTCTGGTACAACTCTGGCACAACTCTGGCACATCTCTGGCACAACTCTGGTACAACTCTGGCACAACTCTGGCACATCTCTGGCACAACTCTGGTACAACTCTGGCACAACTCTGGCACATCTCTGGCACAACTCTGGTACAACTCTGGCACAACTCTGGCACATCTCTGGCACAACTCTGGTACAACTCTGGCACAACTCTGGCACATCTCTGGCACAACTCTGGTACAACTCTGGCACAACTCTGGCACATCTCTGGCACAACTCTGGTACAACTCTGGCACAACTCTGGCACATCTCTGGCACAACTCTGGTACAACTCTGGCACAACTCTGGCACATCTCTGGCACAACTCTGGTACAACTCTGGCACAACTCTGGCACATCTCTGGCACAACTCTGGTACAACTCTGGCACAACTCTGGCACATCTCTGGCACAACTCTGGTACAACTCTGGCACAACTCTGGCACATCTCTGGCACAACTCTGGTACAACTCTGGCACAACTCTGGCACATCTCTGGCACAACTCTGGTACAACTCTGGCACAACTCTGGCACATCTCTGGCACAACTCTGGTACAACTCTGGCACAACTCTGGCACATCTCTGGCACAACTCTGGTACAACTCTGGCACAACTCTGGCACATCTCTGGCACAACTCTGGCATAACTCTGGCAGAACTCTGGCACAACTCTGGCACGACCCTGGCACAACACTGGCACAACTCTGTAAAAACTCTGGCACAACTTTGGCACAAATGTGGAACAACTCCGGAACAACTCTGGCACAACTCTGGCACAACTCTGGCACAACTCTGGCACAACTCTGGCACAATTCTGGCACAACTATGGCACAACTCTGGCACAACTCTGGAACAACTCTGGCACAACTATGGCACAACTCTGGCACAAACCTGGCACATTTCTGGCACAACTCTGGCACAAGCATGGCACACCCCTGGCACGACTATGGCACAACTCTGGTACAACTCTGGCCCAATTCTGCCTAAACTCTGGCACCACTCTGGACCAACTCTGGCACAACTCTGGCACAACTCTGTCACAACTCTGGCTCAAATTTGGCACAACTCTGGCACAACTCTGGCACAACTTCGGCACAACACTGGCACAACTCTGGCACAACTCTGGCACAACTCTGGGACAACTCTGGCACAACTATGGTAGACCTCTGGCACAACTCTGGCACAACTCTGGGACAACTCTGGCACAACTATGGTAGACCTCTGGCACAACTCTGGCACAACTCTGGGACAACTCTGGCACAACTATGGTAGACCTCTGGCACAACTCTGGCACAACTCTGGGACAACTCTGGCACAACTATGGTAGACCTCTGGCACAACTCTGGCACAACTCTGGGACAACTCTGGCACAACTATGGTAGACCTCTGGCACAACTCTGGCACAACTCTGGGACAACTCTGGCACAACTATGGTAGACCTCTGGCACAACTCTGGCACAACTCTGGGACAACTCTGGCACAACTATGGTAGACCTCTGGCACAACTCTGGCACAACTCTGGGACAACTCTGGCACAACTATGGTAGACCTCTGGCACAACTCTGGCACAACTCTGGGACAACTCTGGCACAACTATGGTAGACCTCTGGCACAACTCTGGCACAACTCTGGGACAACTCTGGCACAACTATGGTAGACCTCTGGCACAACTCTGGCACAACTCTGGGACAACTCTGGCACAACTATGGTAGACCTCTGGCACAACTCTGGCACAACTCTGGGACAACTCTGGCACAACTATGGTAGACCTCTGGCACAACTCTGGCACAACTCTGGGACAACTCTGGCACAACTATGGTAGACCTCTGGCACAACTCTGGCACAACTCTGGGACAACTCTGGCACAACTATGGTAGACCTCTGGCACAACTCTGGCACAACTCTGGGACAACTCTGGCACAACTATGGTAGACCTCTGGCACAACTCTGGCACAACTCTGGGACAACTCTGGCACAACTATGGTAGACCTCTGGCACAACTCTGGCACAACTCTGGGACAACTCTGGCACAACTATGGTAGACCTCTGGCACAACTCTGGCACAACTCTGGGACAACTCTGGCACAACTATGGTAGACCTCTGGCACAACTCTGGCACAACTCTGGGACAACTCTGGCACAACTATGGTAGACCTCTGGCACAACTCTGGCACAACTCTGGGACAACTCTGGCACAACTATGGTAGACCTCTGGCACAACTCTGGCACAACTCTGGGACAACTCTGGCACAACTATGGTAGACCTCTGGCACAACTCTGGCACAACTCTGGGACAACTCTGGCACAACTATGGTAGACCTCTGGCACAACTCTGGCACAACTCTGGGACAACTCTGGCACAACTATGGTAGACCTCTGGCACAACTCTGGCACAACTCTGGGACAACTCTGGCACAACTATGGTAGACCTCTGGCACAACTCTGGCACAACTCTGGGACAACTCTGGCACAACTATGGTAGACCTCTGGCACAACTCTGGCACAACTCTGGGACAACTCTGGCACAACTATGGTAGACCTCTGGCACAACTCTGGCACAACTCTGGGACAACTCTGGCACAACTATGGTAGACCTCTGGCACAACTCTGGCACAACTCTGGGACAACTCTGGCACAACTCTGGCACAACCCTGGCACATTTCTGGCACAACTCTGGCACAAGCATGGCACACCCCTGGCACGACTATGGCACAACTCTGGTACAACTCTGGCCCAATTCTGCCTAAACTCTGGCACCACTCTGGACCAACTCTGGCACAACTCTGGCACAACTTCGGCACAACTCTGGCACAACTCTGGCACGACTCTGGCACAACTCTGGCACAAATCTGGCACAACCCTGGCAAACCTCTAGCACAACTGTAGCACAACTATAGCACAACTCTGGCACAACTCGGCACAACTCTGGCACAGCTCTGGCACAACCATGGCACAATTCTGGCATGACCCTTGCACAACTCTGCCACAACTCTGTCACAACTCTGGCACAACTCTGCCACGACTCTGCCACGACTCTGGCAAAACTCTGGCACAGCTCGGGCACAACTCTGGAAAAAATGTGGCACAACTCTGGCACAACTGTGGCACAACTCTGGCACAACTCTGGCACAACTCTGGCACAACCCTGACACAACTCTGGCACAACTCTGGCACAACTTTGGCACAACTGTGGCACAACTCTGCCACGACTCTGCCACGACTCTGGCACATCTCTGGCACAACCCTGGAACAACTCTGGCAAAACTATGTCACAACTTTGGCACAACTCTGGCACAACTCTGGCACAAATCTGGCACAACTCTGGCACAACTCTGGCACAATTTTGGCACAACTGTGGCACAAGTCCGGCACAACTTCTTCGGTCATAGTCAGCGACGTATTCATTCTTTGGTTGGTCACTGTGCACGCTAGCCACACGGTGCCACTACTTGTTGAAGTTCTTCATACTTGCTAGTTGATTACTAGTGTTCCTAACCCGTTGTTTCCCCCTCTGACCATTTGTGACTCGTGTGATGAGTTTTCAACGTTGATCACACTCTGTGAAACTCGTTTGGTCATGGTTAGTGACATAAGCCTACTTTGGTTTGTCAATGTACATGGTTACCACGCCGTGTCACTACATATTGAAGGTATTTGTGCTTTCTAGTTGATAGCTACTGTTCCCAAACCAATGTTTTCCCCCTTTGACTATCTGTGACGTGTGTTGTGAGTTGCAAATGTTGACCACATGAAGTGAAATTCCATGTTCATGGTCAGTGACATATGCATACTTTGGTTGGTCACTGTGCATTGTAGCCACACTGTGCCACTACATATTGAAGCTATTTCTACTTGCTAGTCAATAACTAGTATTCACAAACCATTATCTTCCACCCTGACCATTGGTGACTTGTGTTATGAGTTGCCAAAGTTTACCACACTTAGTGACATTATTTGGTCATGGTCAGTGACATATGCCTACTTTGGTTGGTCATCGTGCATGGTATCCACGCCGTGCCACAACGTATTGAAGCTCATTGGGCTTGCTATTTGATACTTGGTGTTCCCAAACCATTGTTCCCCCCTCTGACCATTTGTGACTCGTATTATGAGTTGCCAACGTTGACCACACACGGTGGATTTCTTTGGTCAAAGGCAGTACTTATGCCTACTTTGGTCGGTCATTGTGCATGGTAGCCACACCGTGCTACTACTGACTGAAGATCATTGTACTTGCTAGTTGGTATCTAGTATTCCCAGACCATTGTTCCCCCTCTGTCAATTTGTGACCCATGTTATGAGTTGTCAACGTTGACCGCACATAGTAAAACTATTTGGTCTTGGTAAGTGGCACATGCCTAATCTGGTTGGTCATTGTGCATGGTAGCCACACTGTTCCACTACTTGTTGAAAGTCTCTGTACTTGCTAGTCAATAAATAGCAAAAGGTTTCTCCCTTTGACACCAGGTCGGTTTTTGTTTATTTGTTCCACGTAGGTGCCTTCACTGGAATACTCCCTCCCACCCCCCTAGAGGGATGCTCCGTGGACGACCTGGAGGACAGATTTGCGACTGCATTATAAGACCCCCCC
>SZWC01000009.1:603709-614652 GCA_023375785.1 Penium margaritaceum | reverse complement strand
CCCCCCCCCCCCCTCCCTCCCCAGGTCGCAAGCCTATTCTATATTGCGCGTACGAGGATTCAAACCCAGGACCTACCGCTCTAGGATCAAACTCTATAAGCACTAAGCCAACTCACATGGTGTTCATATGATGTCCAAATGATATTTTAAGGGTTCCTATGGGCAAAGGGCGTACAATAAGAGGGTGTAAGATTAGAGGGTAGTTTTCAAAAGTATGAATGATCACAAAGCTAGTTTGATCATAAAAAATTGTTGCTGACGGAATTTCAAAATGTGCAACTTCGAGCTTCAATAACCTTTCAACCATTGCTCCGATTGTCCAGCCGTAAGAAGGAGAGTTGACTACAAAGAGTGAAACTCGTTGCATGATATCCAGTGACGCAAGCATACTTTGGTTGGTCATTGTGTATGGTAGCCACACCGTGCCACCACTTATCAAAGGTCTTTGTACTTGCTAGTCGGTACCAAGTATTCCCAAACCATTGTTTCTCCCTCTGTCCATTTTTGGCTTGTATTGTGAGTTGTGAATTTTGACCAAACACACTAAACTTCTTTGGTCATGAGCAGTGATGTATGCCTACTTGGGTAGGTCATTGTGCACGCTAGCCACAGCGTGACAATACATACTAAAAATCTTTGTACTTGCTAGAAGATACATAGTGTTTTGAAACCATGTTTTCCCACTCCGACCATTTGTGACTCGTGTTATGGGTTGTGAACGTTGACCACCCATACTGAAATGCTTTGGTCATGGTTAGTGACATATGCCTAGTTTGGGTTTTCACTGTACGTGGTTACCACGCCGTGTCACTGCATACAGAAGGTTGTTGTGCTTTGTATTTGATAGCTAGTGTTCCCAAACCATTGCTACCCCCCCCCCCTCTGACTATCAGTGACTCGTGTTGTGAGTTCTCAACGCAGACCACATGAAGTGAAACTTGTTGGTCATGGTCAGTGACATATGCATGCTTTGGTTGGTCACAGTGCATGGTAGCCACGCTGTGTGACTATGTATTGAAGGTATTTGTACTTGCTACTCGATGACTAGTATTGACAAACCATTGTCTTCCACTCTGGCCATCTGTGACCCGTGTTATGAGTTGTCAAGGTTTACCACACTTAGTGACATTATTTGGTCATGGTCAGTGACATATGCCTAGTTGGGTTGGTCATTGTGCATGGTATCCACACCGTGCCACGACTTATTGAAGGTCCTTGTGTTTGCTAGTCGACACCTGGTGTTCCCAAACCATTTTCTCCCCCTCTGACCATTTGTGACTCCTATTACAAGTTGTCAAGCCTGACCACACACAGCGGATCTCTTTGGTCAAAGGTAGTACATATACCTACTTTGTTCGGTCATTGTGCATGGTAGCCACACTGTGCTTATACTGACTGAAGTTTGCTGTACTTGCTACTCGAGGACTAAAACTCACAGACCATGGTTTCCCCCTCTGGCAATTTGTGCCTCGTGTAATGGTTGGTGAATGTTGACCACTTGTATTGAAATTCCTTCATCATGGTCAGTGACATATGCCTAGTTTAGTTGTTTGGTGTGCATAGTAGCCACACCGTGCTACTACGTATTGAAGTTCTTTGTCCTTTCTAGTCATTAGATCGGGTTTCCAAACCATTGTCTCTCCCTCTGACCATTTGTGACTCGTGTTATGAGTTGTCAATGTTGACCATACATAGTGGACTTCTTCGGTCATAGTCAGTGAGATATGCATCATTTAGTTGGTCACTGTGCACGCTAGCCACACCGTGCCACTACTTGTTGAAAAAATTTCTACTTGCTAGTTGATAACTAGTGTTCCCAGCCCATGGTTTCCCACACTGACCACTTGTGACTCGTGTTATGTGTCTTCAACGTTAACCACACTGTGTGAAATCCGTTTGGTCATGGTTAGTGACATATGCCTACTTTTGTTTGTCACTGTACATGGTTACCACGCTGTGTCACTACGTATTGAAGGTCCCTGTGCTTTCTTGTTGATAGCTAGAGTTCCCAAACCATTGTTACGCCCTCTGAATATCTGTGACTCGTGCTGTGAGTTGTCAACATTGACCTCATGAAGTGAAATTCTTTGTTCATGGTCAGTGGCTTATGCGTACTTTGGGTGGTCACTATGCATTCTAGTCACACTGTGCCGCTGCATATTGAAGGCATTTGTACTTACTAGTTGATAACTAGTATTCACAACGCATTATCTTCCACCCTGACCATTTGTGAGTCATGTTATGAGTTGTCAAAGTTTACCACACATGGTGACATTCTTTGGTCATGATCAGTGACATATGCATACCTTGGTTGGTCATCGTGCATGGTATCCACACCGTGCCACAACGTATTGTAGCTCCTTGTGCTTGCTATTTGATACTTGGTGTTCCCAAACCATTGTTTCCCCCTTTGACCATTTGTGACTCGTATTATGAGTTGTCGACGTTGACCAGAAACAAAGGATTTCTTTCGTCAAAGGCAGTACATATGCCTACTTTGGTCAGTCATTTACATGGTAGCCACACCGTGCTACTACTAACTGAAGGTCGTTGCACTTGCTACTTTAGAACGGATGTTTCCAAACCATTGTTTCCTCCCCTGACCGTTTGTGAATTGCGTTATGATTGGTCAACGTTGACCACCCATATTGATATTCTCTGGTCATAGTCAGTGATATATGCCTAGTTTGGATGTTTGGTGTGCATATTAGCCACACTGTGCCAGTATGTATTGAGGTTAGTTGTTCTTTCTAGTCCATGCATAGGGTTCTCAAACAATTGTCTCTCCCTCTGACCATTTGTGACTCGTGTTTTGAGTTGTCAATGTCGACCACACACAGTGGACTTCTTCAGTCATAGTAAGTGACGTATTCATCCTTTGGTTGGTCGCTGTGCACGCTAGCCACACAGTGCCACTACTTGTTGAAGTTGTTCGAACTTGCTAGTTGATAACTGATGTTCCTTACCCACTGTTTCCCCCTCTGATCATTTGTGACTCGTGTGATGAGTTTCCAATGTTGACCACACACTGTGAAATTCGTTTGGTCATGGTTAGTGACATATACCTACCTTGGTTTGTCAGAGTACAAGGTTACCACGCCGGGTCACTACGTGTTGAAAGTATTTGTTCTTTCTAGTCAATAGCTAGTGTTCCCAAACCCATGTTACCCCACTTTGACTATCTATGACTCGTGTTGTGAGTTTTCAACGCTGACCACATGAAGTGAAATTTGTTGGTCATGGTAAGTGACATATGCATACTTTGGTTGGTCACTGTGCATGGTAGCTACGCTGTGCCACTGCATATTGAAGGTATTTGTACTTGCTACTCCATGACTAGTATTCACAAACCATTGTCTTCCACTCTGACCATTTGTGACTCGTGTTATGATTTGTCAAAGTTTACCACACTTCGTGAAATTATTTGGTCATGGTCAGTGACATATGCCTACTTTGGTTGGACATCGTGGATGGTATCCACACCGTGCCACAACTTATTGTAGGTCCTTGTGCTTTTTTGTTGATACGTGGTGTTCCCAAACCATTGTCTCCCCCTCTGACCATTTGTGACTCCTATTCTGAGTTGTCAACGCTGAGCACGCACAGCAGATTCCTTTGGTCAAAGGTAGTACATATGCCTACTTTGGTCGGTCCTTGTGCATGGTAGCCACACCGTGCTTATACTGATTGAAGTTTGTTGTACTTGCTACTTGAGAACTAATATTCATAGACCATTGTTTCCCCCTCTGACAAATTGTGACTTGTTTTATGGTTGGTGAATGTTGACCACTTACATTGAAATTCTTTCATCATGGTCAGTGACATATGCCTAGTTTGGTTGTTTGGTGTGCATAGTAGCCACACCGTGCCACTATGTATTGAAGTTATTTGTCCTCTCTAGTCGATACATAGGGTTCCCAAACCATTGTCTCTCCCTCTGACCATTTGTGACTCGTGTAATAAGTTGTCAATGTTGACCATACATAGTGGACTTCTTCGGTCATAGTCAGTGACATGTGCATCCTTTGGTTAATCACTGTGCATGCTAGCCACACCGTGCCAGTACTTGTTAAAAATCTTTCTACTCGCTAGTTGATAACTAGTGTTCCCAATCGTTATGTTCCACCCTGACCATTTGTGACTCGTGTTATTTTTTTGTAAACGTTTACCACACATGGTGACATTCTTTGGTCATGGTCAGTGACATATGCATACCTTGGTTGGTCATCGTGCATGGTATCCACACCGTGCCACAAGGCATTGTAGCTGCTTGTACTTGCCCTTTAATACTTGGTGTTCCCAAACCATTGTTTCCCCCTCTGACCATTTGTGACTTGTATTATGAGTTGCCAACGTTGACCACACACGGTGGACTTCTTTGGTCAAAGGCAGTACATATGCCTAGTTTGGCCGGTCATTGTGCATGGTAGCCACACCGTGCTACTACTGACTGAAGGTCGTTTTACTTGTTAGTTGGTATCTAGTATTCACAGAGCATTGTTTCCCCCTCTGACAATTCGTGACCCATATTATGAGTTGTCAACGTTTATCACACATAGTAAAATTATTTGGTCATTGTAAGTGGCACATGCATAATCTGGTTGGTCATTGTGAATGTTAGCCACACCGTTCCACTACTAGTTGAAAGTCTTTGTATTTGCTAGTCAATAAAGAGCAAAAGGTTTCTCCCTTTGACACCAGGTCTGTTTTTGTTTACCTGTTACGCGTAGGTGCCTTTCACTCGAATACTCCCTCCCACCCCCCTAGAGGGATGTTCTGTGGACAACCTGGAGGACAGATTTGCGACCGCATTATGAGACCCCCCCGCCCCCTACCCCCCCACGGCTTAGGCTCAAAGGTAGAGTTGAGGTATCACAGCACGGCCGCCCCCCCCCTCCCTCCCCAGGTCCCAAGCCTATTCTATATTGCGCGTACAAGGATTCAAACCCAGGACCTACCGCTCTAGAATCTAACTCTATAAGCACTAAGCCAATTCACATGGTGTTCATATGATGTCCAAATGATATTGTAAGGGTTCCTATGGGCAAAGGGCGTACAATAAGGGGGTGTAAGATTAGAGGGTAGTTTTCAAAAGTATGAATGATCACAAAGTTAGTTTGATCATAAAAAATTGTTGCTGACGGAATTTCAAAATGTGCAACTTTGAGCTTCAATAACCTTTCAACCATTGCTCCGATTGACCAACCGTTAGAAGGAGAGTTGACTACAAACAGTGAAACTCGTTTTATGATATCCAGTGACGCAAGCATACTTTGGTTGGTCATTGTGCATGGTAGCCACACCGTGCCACCACTTATCGAAGGTCTTTGTACTTGCTAGTCGGTACCGAGTATTCCCAAACCATTGTTTCTCCCTCTGTCCATTTTTGGCTTGTATTGTGAGTTGTGAATTTTGACCAAACACACTAAACTTCTTTGGTCATGAGCAGTGATGTATGCCTACTTGGGTAGGTCATTGTGCACGCTAGCCACAGCGTGCCAATACATACTAAAAATCTTTGTACTTGCTAGAAGATACATAGTGTTTTGAAACCATGTTTTCCCACTCTGACCATTTGTGACTCGTGTTATGGGTTGAGAACGTTGACCACCCATACTGAAATGCTTTGGTCATGGTTAGTGACACATGCCTAGTTTTGTTTGTCACTCTACGTGGTTACCACGCTGTGTCACTGCGTACAGAAGGTTGTTGTGCTTTGTAGTTGATAGCTAGTGTTCCCAAACCATTGTTACCCCCCCCCCTCTGACTATCAGTAACTCGGGTTGTGAGTTCTCAACGCAGACCACATGAAGTGAAACTCGTTGGTCATGGTTAGTGACATATGCATGCTTTGGTTGGTCACAGTGCATGGTAGCCACGCTGTGTGACTATATATTGAAGGTATTTGTACTTGCTACTCGATGACTAGTATTGACAAACCATTGTCTTCCACTCTGGCCATCTGTGACCCGTGTAATGAGTTGTCAAAGTTTACCACACATAGTAACATTATTTGGTCATGGTCAGTGACATATGCCTAGTTTGGTTGGTCATTGTGCATGGTATCCAAACTGTGCCACGCCTTATTGCAGGTCCTTGTGTTTGCTAGTTGACACCTGGTGTTCCCAAACCATTTTCTCCCCCTCTGATCATTTGTGACTCCTATTACAAGTTGTCAAGGCTGACCAAACACAGCGGATCTCTTTGGTCAAAGGTAGTACATATGCCTACTTTGTTCGGCCTTGTGCATGGTAGCCACACTGTGCTTATACTGACTGAAGTTTGCTGTACTTGCTACTCGAGGACTGATACTCAAAGACCATTGTTTCCCCCTCTGGCAATTTGTGCCTCGTGTAATGGTTGGTGAATGTTGACCACTTGTATTGCAATTCCTTCATCATGGGCAGTGACATATGCTTAGTTTGGCTGTTTGGTGTGCATAGTAGCCACACCGTGCTACTACGTATTGAAGTTCTTTGTCCTTTCTAGTTGATACATAGGGTTCCCAAACCATTGTCTCTCCCTCTGACCATTTGTGACTCGTGTTATGAGTTGTCAATGTTGACCATACATGGTGGACTTCTTCGGTCATTGTCAGTGACGTGTGCAGTCTTTGGTTGGTCACTGTGCACGCTAGCCACACCGTGCCACTACTTGTTGAAAATCTTTCTACTTGCTAGTTGATAACTAGTGTTCCCAACCCATGGTATCCCCCACTAACCAATTGTGACTCGTGTTATGAGTGTTCAACGTTCACCACACACTCTGAAATATGTTTGGTCATGGTTAGTGACATATGCCTACTTTGGTTTGTCCCTGTACATGGTTACCATGCGGTGTTACTACATATTGAAGGTATTTGTAATTTCTAGTTAATAGCTAGTGTTCCCAAGCCATTGTTATCCCCCTTTCACTATCTGTGACTCGTGTTGTGAGTTGTCAACGGTGACCACATGAAGAGAAATCTGTTGGTCATGGTCAGTTACACATGCATACTTTGGTTGGTCAGTATACATGGTAGCCACGCTCTGCCACTACATATTGAAGGGTATGTACATGCTACTCGATAACTAGAATTCACGAACCATTGTCTTCCACTCTGACCATTCGTGACTCGTGTTATGAATCGTCAAAGTTTACCACACTTAGTGACATTATTTGGTCATGGTTAGTGACATATGCCTACTTTGGCTGGTCATCGTGCATGGCATCCACACGGTGCCACAACGTATTGAAGATCATTGTGCTTGTTAGTTAATACCTGGTGTTCCCAAACCATTTTCTCCCCCTCTGACCATTTGTGACTCCTATTATGAGCTATCAACGTTGACAACACACAGCAGATTTCTTTGGTCAAAGGCAGTACATATGCCTACTTTGGTCGGTCATTGTGTATGGAAGCCACAATGTGCTTATACCGATTGAAGGTCTCTGTACTTGCTTGTTGAGAACTGATATTCCCAGACCATTGTTTTCCCCTCTGACCATTAGTGACTCGTGTTATGGTTGGTTAATGTTGACCACCCATATTGAAATTCTTTGGTCATGGTCAGTGACATATGCCTAGTTTGGTTGTTTGGTGTGCATAGTAGCCACACAGCGCCACTACCTATTGAAGTTCTTTGTCCTTTCTAGTCATAAGATCGGGTTTCCAAACCATTGTCTCTCCCTCTGACCATTTGTGACTCGTGTCATGAGTTGTCAGTGTTGACCACACATAGTGGACTTCTTCGGTCATTGTCAGTGAGATCTGCATCATTTAGTTGGTCACTGTGCACGCTAGCCACAACGTGCCACTACTTGTTGAAAACATTTCTACTTGCTAGTTGATAACTAGTGTTCCCAGGCCATGGTTTCCCCCACTGACCACTTGTGACTCGTGTTATGTGTCTTCAACGTTAACCACACTGTGTGAAATCCGTTTGGTCATGGTTAGTGACATATGCCTACTTTTGTTTGTCACTGTACATGGTTACCACGCTGTGTCACTACGTATTGAAGGTCCCTGTGCTTTCTTGTTGATAGCTAGTGTTCCCAAACCATTGTTACGCCCTCTGAATATCTGTGACTCGTGCTGTGAGTTGTCAACATTGACCGCATGAAGTGAAATTCTTTGTTCATGGTCAGTGACTTATGCGTACTTTGGGTGGTCACTGTGCATTCTAGTCACAGTGTGCCGCTACACATTGAAGGCATTTGTACTTGCTAGTTGATGACTAGTATTCACAATCCATTATCTTCCACCCTGACCATTTGTGAGTCATGTTATGAGTTGTCAAAGTTTACCACACATGGTGACATTCTTTGGTCATGGTCAGTGACATATGCATACCTTGGTTGGTCATCGTGCATGGTATCCACACCGTGCCACAACGTATTGTAGCTCCTTGTGCTTGCTATTTGATACTTGGTGTTCCCAAACCATTGTTTCCCCCTTTGACCATTTGTGACTCGTATTATGAGTTGTCGACGTTGACCAGACACAGAGGATTTCTTTCGTCAAAGGCAGTACATATGCCTACTTTGGTCGGTCATTTACATGGTAGCCACACCGTGCTACTACTAACTGAAGGTCGTTGCACTTGCTACTTGAGAACGGATATTTCCAAACCATTGTTTCCTCCCCTGACCGTTTGTGAATTGCGTTATGATTGGTCAATGTTGACCACCCATATTGATATTCTCTGGTCATAGTCAGTGACATATGCCTAGTTTGAATGTTTGGTGTGCATATTAGCCACACTGTGCCAGTACGTATTGAGGTTATTTGTCCTTTCTAGTCCATGCATAGGGTTCTCAAACAATTGTCTCTCCCTTTGACCATTCGTGACTCGTGTTTTGAGTTGTCAATGTCGACCACACACAGTGGACTTCTTCAGTCATAGTCAGTGACGTATTCATCCTTTGGTTGGTCGCTGTGCACGCTAGCCACACAGTGCCACTACTTGTTGAATTTGTTCGTACTTGCTAGTTGATAACTAATGTTCCTAACCCACTGTTTCCCCCTCTGATCATTTGTGACGCGTGTAATGAGTTTCCAATGTTGACCACACACTGTGAAATTCGTTTGGTCATGGTTAGTGACATAAACCTACCTTGGTTTGTCACAGTACATGGTTACCACGCCGGGTCACTACGTGTTGAAAGTATTTGTTCTTTCTAGTCAATAGCTAGTGTTCCCAAACCCATGTTACCCCACTTTGACTATCTTTGACTCGTGTTGTGAGTTTTCAACGCTGACCACATGAAGTGAAATTCGTTGGTCATGGTAAGTGACATATGCATACTTTGGTTGGTCACTGTGCATGGTAGCTATGCTGTGCCACTGCATATTGAAGGTATTTGTACTTGCTATTCCATGACTAGTATTCACAAACCATTGTCTTCCACTCTGACCATTTGTGACTCGTGTTATGAGTTGTCCAAGTTTACCACACTTCGTGAAATTATTTGGTCATGGTCAGTGACATATGCCTACTTTGGTTGGACATCGTGGATGGTATCCACACCGTGCCACAACTTATTATAGGTCCTTGTGCTTGTTAGTTGATACCTGGTGTTCCCAAACCATTGTCTCCCCCTGTGACCATTTGTGACTCCTATTCTGAGTTGTCAACTGAGCACGTACAGCAGATTTCTTTGGTCAAAGGTAGTACATATGCCTACTTTGGTCGGTCCTTGTGCATGGTAGCCACACCGTGCTTATACTGGTTGAAGTTTGCTGTACTTGCTACTTGAGAACTAATATTCAAAGACCATTGTTTCCCCCTCTGATAAATTGTGACTCGTGTTATGGTTGGTGAATGTTGACCACTTACATTGAAATTCTTTCATCATGGTCAGTGACATATGCCTACTTTGGTTGTTTGGTGTGCATAGTAGCCACACCGTGCCACTATGTATTGAAGTTCTTTGTCCTCTCTAGTCAATACATAGGGTTCCCAAACCATTGTCTCTCCCTCTGACCATTTGTGACTCGTGTAATAAGTTATCAATGTTGACCATACATAGTGGACTTCTTCGGTCATAGTCAATGACATGTGCATCCTTTGGTTGGTCACTGTGCACGCTAGCCACACCGTGCCACTACTTGTTGAAAACATTTCTACTTGCTAGTTGATAACTAGTGTTCCCAACCATTATCTTCCACCCTGAGCATTTGTGACTCGTGTTATGTTTTTGTAAACGTTTACCACACATGGTGACATTCTTTGGTCATGGTCAGTGACATATGCATATCTTGGTTGGTCATCGTGCATGGTATCCACACCGTGCCACAAGGTATTGTAGCTGCTTTTACTTGCCCTTTAATAACTGGTGTTCCCAAACCATTGTTTCCCCCTCTGACCATTTGTGACTCGTATTATGAGTTGCCAACGTTGACCACACACGGTGGACTTCTTTGGTCATAGGCAGTACATATGCCTAGTTTGGCCGGTCATTGTGCATGGTAGCCACACCGTGCTATAACTGACTGATGGTTGTCTTACTTGCTAGTTGGTATCTAGTATTCCCAGAGCATTGTTTCCCCCTCTGACAATTCGTTACCCATACTATGAGTTGTCAACGTTTATCACACATAGTAAAATTATTTGGTCATGGTAAGTGGCACATGCATAATCTGGTTGGTCATTGTGCATGGTAGCCACACCGTTCCACTACTTGTTGAAAGTCTTTGTATTTGCTAGTCAATAAATAGCAAAAGGTTTCTCCCTTTGACACCAGGCCTGTTTTTGTTTATCTGTTACGCGTAGGTGCCTTCACTCGAATACTCCCTCCCACCCCCCTACAGGGATATTCTGTGGACAACCAGGAGGACAGATTTGCGACCGCATTATGAGACCCCCCCCCTCCTACCCCCCCACGGCTTAGGCTCAAAGGTAGAGTTGAGGTATCAGAGCACGGCCGCCCCCCCCCCCCCCCCCCCCCCCCCCCCCCCCCGC
>SZWC01000009.1:585671-603599 GCA_023375785.1 Penium margaritaceum | reverse complement strand
CCCCCCCCCCCCCTCCCTCCCCAGGTCCCAAGCCTATTCTATATTGCGCGTACGAGGATTCAAACCCAGGACCTACCGCTCTAGAAACTAACTCTATAAGCACTAAGCCAACTCACATGGTGTTCATATGATGTCCAAATGATATTGTAAGGGTTCCTATGGGCAAAGGGCGTAAAATAAGAGGGTGTGAGATTAGGGGGTAGTTTTCAAAAGCATGAATGATCACAAAGTTAGTTTGATCATAAAAAATTGTTGCTGACGGAATTTCAAAATGTGCAACTTCGAGCTTCAATAACCTTTCAACCATTGCTCCGATTGACCAGCCGTAAGAAGGAGAGTTGACCACAAACAGTGAAACTCGTCTTATGATATCCAGTGACGCAAGCATACTTTGGTTGGTCATTGTGCATGGTAGGCACACCGTGCCACCACTTATCGAAGGTCTTTGTACTTGCTAGTCGGTACCGAGTATTCCCAAACCATTGTTTCTCTCTCTGTCCATTTTTGGCTTGTATTGTGAGTTGTGATTTTTGACCAAACACACTAAACTTCTTTGGTCATGAGCAGTGATGTATGCCTACTTGGGTAGGTCATTGTGCACGCTAGCCACAGCGTGACAATACATACTAAAAATCTTTGTACTTGCTAGAAGATGCATAGTGTTTTGAAACCATGTTTTCCCACTCTGACCATTTGTAACTCGTGTTATGGGTTGAGAACGTTGACCACCCATACTGAAATGCTTTGGTCATGGTTAGTGACATATGCCTAGTTTGGTTTGTCATTGTACGTGGTTACCACGCCGTGTCACTGCGTACAGAAGGTTGTTGTGCTTTGTAGATGATAGCTAGTGTTCTCAAACCATTATTACCCCCCCCCCCTCTGACTATCACTGACTCGTGTTGTGAGTTCTCAACGCAGACCACATGAAGTGAAACTCGTTGGTCATGGTCAGTGACATATGCATGCTTTGGTTGGTCACAGTGCATGGTAGCCACGCTGTGTGACTATATATTGAAGGTATTTGTACTTGCTACTCGATGACTAGTATTGACAAACCATTGTCTTCCACTCTGGCCATCTGTGACCCGTGTTATGAGGTTTCAAAGTTTACCACACTTAGTGACATTATTTGGTCATGTTCAGTGACATATGCCTAGTTTGGTTGGTCATTGTGCATGGTATCCACACCGTGCCACGACTTATTGAAGGTCCTTGTGTTTGCTAGTTGACACCTGGTGTTCCCAAACCATTTTCTCCCCCTCTGATCATTTGTGACTCCTATTATAAGTTGTCAAGGCTGACCACACACAACGGATTTCTTGGTCAAAGGTAGTACATATGCCTTGTTTGTTCGGTCATTGTGCATGGTAGCCACACTGTGCTTATACTGACTGAAGTTTGCTGTACTTGCTACTCGAGGACTGATACTCACAGACCATTGTTTCCCCCTTTGGCAATTTGTGCCTCGTGTAATGGTTGGTGAATGTTGACCACTTGTATTGAAATTCCTTCATCATGGGCAGTGACATATGCCTAGTTTGGTTGTTTGGTGTGCATAGTAGCCACACCGTGCTACTACGTATTGAAGTTTTTTGTCCTTTCTAGTTGATACATAGGGTTCCCAAACCATTGTCTCTCCCTCTGACTATTTGTGACTCGTGTTATGAGTTGTCAATGTTGACCATACATGGTGGACTTCTTCGGTCATTGTCAGTGACGTGTGCATTATTTGGTTGGTCACTGTGCACGCTAGCCGTACCGTGCCTCTACTTGTTGAAAATCTTTCTACTTGCTAGTTGATAACTAGTGTTCCCAACCCATGGTCTCCCCCACTAACCAATTGTGACTCGTGTTATGAGTGTTCAACGTTCACCACACACTCTGAAATCTGTTTGGTCATGGTTAGTGACATATGCCTACTTTGGTTTGTCCCTGTACATGGTTACCTCGCGGTGTTACTACATATTGAAGGTATTTGTACTTTCTAGTTAATAGCTAGTGTTCCCAAACCATTGTTATCCCCCTTTCACTATCTGTGACTCGTGTTGTGAGTTGTCAACAGTGACCACATGAAGATAAATTTGTTGGTCATGGTCAGTTACACATGCATACTTTGGTTGGTCAGTATACATGGTAGCCACGCTCTGCCACTACATATTGAAGGGTATGTACATGCTACTTGATAACTAGAATTCACAAACCATTGTCTTCCACTCTGACCATTCGTGACTCGTGTTATGAATCGTCAAAGTTTACCACACTTAGTGACATTATTTGGTCATGGTTAGTGACATATGCATACTTTGGCTGGTCATTGTGCATGGCATCCACACGGAGCCACAACGTATTGAAGATCATTGTGCTTGCTAGTTGATACCTGGTGTTCCCAAACCATTTTCTCCCCCTCTGACCATTTGTGACTCCTATTATGAGCTATCAACGTTGACAACACACAGCAGATTTCTGTGGTCAAAGGCAGTACATATGCTTACTTTGGTCGGTCATTGTGTATGGAAGCCACAACGTGCTTATACCGATTCAAGGTCTCTGCACTTGCTAGTTGAGAACTGATATTCCCAGACCATTGTTTTCCCCTCTGACCATTAGTGACTCGTGTTATGGTTGGTGAATGTTGACCACCCGTATTGAAATTCTTTCGTCATGGTCAGTGACATATGCCTAGTTTGATTGATTGGTGTGCATAGTAGCCACACAGCGCCACTACGTATTGAAGTTCTTTGTCCTTTCTAGTCATTAGATCGGGTTTCCAAACCATTGTCTCTCCCTCTGACCATTTGTGACTCGTGTTATGAGTTGTCAATGTTGACCACACATAGTGAACTTCTTCGGTCATAGTCAGTGACATATGCATCATTTAGTCGGTCACTGTGCACGCTAGCCACACCGTGCCACTACTTGTTGAAAACATTTCTACTTGCTAGTTGATAACTAGTGTTCCCAGCCCATGGTTTCCCCCACTGACCGCTTGTGACTCGTGTTATGTGTCTTCAATGTTAACCACACTGTGTGAAATCCGTTTGGTCATGGTTAGTGACGTATGCCTACTTTTGTTTGTCACTGTACATGGTTACCACGCTGTGTCACTACGCATTGAAGGTCCCTGTGCTTTCTTGTTGATAGCTAATGTTCCCAAACCATTGTTACGCCCTCTGAATATCTGTGACTCGTGCTGTGAGTTGTCAACATTGACTGCATGAAGTGAAATTCTTTGTTCATGGTCAGTGACTTATGCGTACTTTGGGTGGTCACTGTGCATTCTAGCCACACTGTGCGGCTACATATTGAAGGCATTTGTACTTGCTAGTTGATAACTAGTATTCACAACCCATTCTCTTCCACCCTGACCATTTGTGAGTCATGTTATGAGTTGTAAATGTTTACTACACATGGTGACATTCTTTGGTCATGGTCAGTGACATACGCATACCTTGGTTGGTCATCGTGCATGGTATCCACACTGTGCCACAACGTATTGTAGCTCCTTGTGCTTGCTTTTTGATACTTGGTGTTCCCAACCCATTGTTTCCCCCTTTGACCATATGTGACTCGTATTATGAGTTGTCGACGTTGACCAGACACAGAGGATTTCTTTCGTCAAAGGCAGTACATATGCCTACTGTGGCCGGTCATTTACATGGTAGCCACACCGTGCTACTACTAACTGAAGATCGTTGCACTTGCTACTTGAGAACGGATATTTCCAAACCATTGTTTCCTCCCCTGACCGTTTGTGAATTGCGTTATGATTGGTCAACGTTGACCACCCATATTGATATTCTCTGGTCATAGTCAGTGACATATGCCTAGTTTGGATGTTTGGTGTGCATATTAGCCACACTGTGCCAGTACGTATTGAGGTTATTTGTCCTTTCTAGTCCATGCATAGGGTTCTCAAACAATTGTCTCTCCCTTTGACCATTTGTAACTCGTGTTTTGAGTTGTCAATGTCGACCACACACAGTGGACTTCTTCAGTCATAGTCAGTGACGTATTCATCCTTTGGTTGGTCGCTGTGCACGCTAGCCACACAGTGCCACTACTTTTTGAAGTTGATCGTACTTGCTAGTTGATAACTAATGTTCCTAACCCATTGTTTCCCCCTCTGATCATTTGTGACTCGTGTGATGAGTTTCCAATGTTGACCACACACTGTGAAATTCGTTTGGTCATGGTTAGTGACATATACCTACCTTGGTTTGTCACAGTACATGGTTACCATGCCGGGTCAATACGTGTTGAAAGCATTTGTTCTTTCTGGTCAATAGCTAGTGTTCCCAAACCCATGTTACCCCACTTTGACTATCTGTGACTCGTGTTGTGAGTTTTCAACGCTGACCACATGAAATGAAATTCGTTGGTCATGGTAAGTGACATATGCATACTTTGGTTGGTCACTGTGCATGGTAGCTACGCTGTGCCACTGCATATTGAAGGTATTTGTACTTGCTACTCCATGACTAGTATTCACAAACCATTGTCTTCCACTCTGACCGTTTGTGACTCGTGTTATGAGTTGTCAAAGTTTACCACACTTCATGAAATAATTTGGTCATGGTCAGTGACATATGCCTACTTTGGTTGGACATCGCGGATGGTATCCACACCGTGCCACAACTTATTGTAGGTCCTTGTGCTTGTTAGTTGATACCTGGTGTTCCCAAACCATTGGCTCCCCCTTCGACCATTTCTGACTCCTATCATGAGTTGTCAACGCTGACCACACACAACAGATTTCTTTGGTCAAATGCAGTACATATGCCTACTTTGGTCGGTCCTTGTGCATGGTAGCCACACCATGCTTATACTCATTGAAGTTCCCTGTACTTGCTACTTGAGAACTTACATTCACAGACCATTGTTTCCCCCTCTGAAAATTTGTGACTCGTGTTATGGTTGCTGAATGTTGACCACTTATACTGAAATTCTTTCATCTTTGTCAGTGACATATGCCTAGTTAGGTTGTTTGGTGTGCATAGTAGCCACACCGTGCCACTACGTATTGAAGTTCTTTGTCCTTTCTAGTCAATACATAGGGTTCCCAAACCACTGTCTCTTCCTCTGACCATTTGTGACTCGTGTTATGAGTTGGCAATGTTGACCATACATAGTGGACTTCTTCGGTCATAGTCAGTGATGTGTGCATCCTTTGGTTGGTCACTGTGCACGCTAGCCACACCGTGCCACTACTTGTTGAAAATCTTTCTACTTGCTAGTTGATAACTAGTGTTCCCAATCCATGGTTTCCCCCACTGACCAATTGTAACCCGTGTTATGAGTTTTCAACGTTATCCACACACTGTGAAATCTGTTTGGTCATGATTTGCGACATATGCCTACTTTGGTTTGTCACTGTACATGGTTAAAACGCCGTGTCATTACGTATCGAAGGTATTTGTGCTTTCTTGTTGACAGCTAGTGTTCCCAAACCATTCTTAGCCCCCTCTGGCTATCTGTGACTTGTGTTGTGAGTTGTAAATGTTGACCACATGAAGTGAAATTGTTTGTTCATGGTCAGTGACATATGCATACCTTGGTTGAGCATTGTGCATTGTAGCCATACTCTGCCACTACATGTTGAAGGTATTTGTACTTGCTATTCAATAACTAGTATTCACAAACCATTATCTTCCACCCTGACCATTTGTGACTCGTGTTATGTGTTGTCAACGTTTATCACACATGGTGACATTCTTTGGTTATGGTCAGTGAGATATGCATACATTGGTTGGTCATCATGCATGCTATCCACACCGTGCCACAATGTATTTTAGCTGCTTGTGCTTGCTATTTGATACTTGGTGTTCCCAAACCATTGTTTCCCCCTCTGACTATTTGTGACTCGTTTTATGAGTTGCCAACATTGACCACACACGGTGGATTTCTTTTGTCAAAGGAAGTACATATGCCTACTTTGGTTGGTCATTGTGCATGGTAGCCTCACCGTGCTACTACTGACTGAAGGTCGTTGTACTTTCTAGTTGGTACATAGTATTCCCAAACCATTGTTTCCCCCTCTGACAATTGGTGACCCATTTTATGGGTTTTTCAACGTTGAGCACACATAGTTAAATTATTTCACCAAGGTAAGTGGCACATGCCTTATCTGGTTGGTCATTGTGCATGGTAGATACACCGTTCCACTACTTGTTGAAAGTCTTTGTACTTGCTAGTCAATTAAACAGCAAAGGTTTCTCTTTATGACACCAGGTCGGTTTTTGTTGATTTGTTACGCGTAGGTGCCTTCACTGGAATACTCCCTCCCACCCCCCTAGAGGGATGTCCCGTAGACAACCTGGAGGACAGATTTGCGACCGCATTATGGCACCCCCCTACCCCCCCCCCTTATGGCTTAGGCTTGAAGGTAGAGTTGAGGTATCACAACACGACCCCCCCCCCCCCAACCCACCCACCCCCCCAGGTCGCGAGCCTGTTCTATATTGCGGCTACGAGGGTTCCAACCCAACACATACCGCTCCAGAATCTAACTCTATAATCACTAAGACAACTCACATGGTGTTCATATGATGTCCAAATGACATTATAAGGGTTCCTATGGGTAAAGGGCGAAGAATAAGGGGGGTGTAATATTAGAGGGTAGTTTTCAAAAGCATGAATGATAACATAATTAGGTTAACAATATAAATTTGACGCAAACGGAATTTCAAAATTTGCAACTTCCAGCTTGAATAACCTTTCAACCATTGCTCTGATTGACCAGCCGTAAGAACGAAAGTTGACTACACACAGTGAAACTCTTTTCATGACATCCACTGACACAATCATACTTTGGTTTGTCATTGTGCATGGTAGCCACACAGTGCCACCACTTATCAAAGGTATTGTACTTGCTAGTCAATACCGAGTATTCCCAAACCATTGTTTCTCCATCTGCCCATTTTTTCTTTGTATTATGAGTTCTGAACGTTGACCACACACACTAAACGTCTTTTGTCACGAGCAGTGATGTATGCCTACTTGGGTAGGTCATTGTGGACGGTAGTCACACCGTGCCAATACATACTAAAAATCTTTGTACTCGCTATAAGATACATATTGTTTTGAAACCATGTTTTCCCCCTCTAACCATTTTTGACTCGTGTTATGGGTTGTGAACGTTGACCACCCATACTGAAATTCTTTGGTCATGGTTAGTGACATATGCCTATTTTGGTTTGTCACTGTACGTGGTTACCACGCCGTGTCACTACGTGTAAAAGGTCGTTGTGCTTTCTAGTTGATAGCTAGTGTTCCCAAACCATTGTTACCCCCCTCTGACTATCAGTGACTCATGTTGTGAGCTGTCAACGCTGAGCTCATGATGTGAAACTCCTTGGTCATGGTCAGTGACATATGAATACATTGGTTGGTCACTGTGTATGGTAGCCACGCCGTGCCACTATATATTGAAGGTATTTGTACTTGCTACTCGATGACTAGTATTCACAAGCCATTGTCGTCCGCTCCGACCATTTGTGACTCGTGTTATGAGATGTCAACGTTTACCACACATAGTGACACTATTTGGTGATGATCAGTGAGATATGCCTACTTTTGTTGGTCATCGTGCATGGAATCCACACCGTGCCACAACTTATTGAAGGTCCTTGTGCTTGTTAGTTGATACCTGGTGTTCCCAAACCATTGTCTCCCCCTCTGACCATTTGTGACTCCTATTATGAATTGTCAATGCTGACCAAACACAGCGGATTTCTTTGGTGAAAGGTAGTACATATGCCTACTTTGGTCGGTCATTGTGCATGGTATCCACACCGTGCTTGTACTGATTGAAGGTCGTTGTGCTTGCTAGTTGATAACTGATATTCACAGACCATTGTTTCCCCCTCTGACAATTTGTGACTTGTGTTATGGTTGTTGAATGTTGACCACTTATATTGAAATTCTTTCATCATGGTCAGTGACATATGCCTAGTTTGGTTGTTTGGTGTGCATAGTAGCCACAACGTGCCACTGCGTATTGAAGTTCTTTGTCCGTTCTAGTCAATACATAGGGTTCCCAAACCATTGTCATTCCCTCTGATCATTTGTGACTTGTGTTATGAGTTGTCAATGTTGACCATACATAGTGGAATTATTCGGTCATAGTCAGTGACGTGTGCATCCTTTAGTTGGTCGCTGTGCACGCTAGCCACACCATGCCACTATATGTTGAAAATATTTCTACTTGCTAGTTGATAAAGAGTGTTCCCAACCCATGGTTTTCTCCACTGACCACTTGTGACTCGTGTTATGAGTTTTCAACGTCGACCACACACTGTGAAATCCGTTTGGTCATGGTCAGTGACAAATGCATACTTTGGTTTGTCACTGTACACGGTTACCACGTCGTGTCGTTACGTGTCAAAGGTCTTTGTGCTTTCTTGTAGACAGCTAGTGTTCCCAAACCATTGTTAGCCCCCTCTGACTATCTGTGACTTGTGTTGTAAGTTGTAAATGCTGACCACATTAAGTTAAATTCTTTGTTCATGGTCAGTGACATATGCATACTTTGGTTGGTCTCTGTGCATTGTAGCCACACTGTGCCTTTACATATTGAAGGTATTTGTACTTGCTAGTCGATAACTAGTATTCCAAAACCATTATCTTTCACCCTGACCATTTGTGACTTGTGTTATGAGTTGTCAAAGTTCACCAAACTTAGTGACATTATTTGGTTATGGTCAGTGACATTTGCCTACTTTGGTTGGATCGTGCATGGTATCCACACCGTGCCACAACGTATTAAAGCTCATTGTGTTTGCTATTTGATACGTGGTGTTCCCAAACAATTGTTTCCCCCTTTTGACCATTAGTCACTCGTATTATGAGTTGTCAATGTTGACCACACACAGCGGATTTATTTCATCAAAGGCAGTACATATGCCTACTTTGGTCGGTCATTGTGCATGGTAGCCACATCATGCTTATACTGATTGAAGGTCGTTGTACTTGCTAGTTGAGAACTGATATTCCCGTAGCATTGTTTCCTCCCCAGACCATTTGTGACTCGTGTTATGGTTGGTCAACGTTGACCACCCATATTGAAATTCTCTGGTCATGGTCAGTGACATATGCCTAGTTTGGTTGTGTGGTGTGCATATTAGCCACCCCGTGCCACTACGTATTGAAGTTCTTTGTTCTTTCTAGTTGATACAGAGGGTTCCCAAACCATTGTCTCTCTCTCTCTCTGACCATTTGTGACTCGTGTTATGAGTTGTCAATGTTGACCACACATAGTAGACTTCTTCGGTCATAGTCAGTGACATATGCATCCTTTGGTTGGTCACTGTGCACGCTAGACACACCTTGCCACTACTTGTTGAAAATCTTTCTACTTGCTAGTTGATAAGTAGTGTTCCCAACCCATGGTTTTCCCTGCTGACTATTTCTGACTCGTGTTATGAGTTCTCAACGTTGACCAGACACTGTGAAATCCGTTTGGTCATGGTTAGTGACATATGCCTACTTTGGTTTGTCCCTGTACATGGTTACCACACCGTGTCACAGCATATAGAAGGTCCTTGTGCTTTCTAGTTAATAGCTAGTGTTCCCAAACCATTGTGACTCCTTTTGACTATCTGTGACTGGTGTTGTGAGTTGTCAACGCTGACCACATGAAGTGAAATTCGTTGGTCATGGTCAGTCACACATGCATACTTTGGTTGGTCACTATACATGGTAGCCACGCTGTGCCACTTTATATTGAAGGTATTTGTACTTGCTACTCAATAACTAGTATTCACAAACCATTGTCTTCCACTCTGACCATTTGTGACTCGTGTTATGAGTTGTCAACGTTTACCACACTTAGTGACATTATTTGGTCATGGTCAGTGACAAATGCCTATTTGGTTGGTCATCGTGCATGGTATCCACACCGTGCTACAACTTATTGAAGGTCCTTGTGCTTGTTAGTTGATACCTGGTGTTCCCAACCCATTCTCTCCCCGTCTGACCATTTGTGACTCCTATTATGAGTTGTCAACGCTGACCACACACAGCAGATTTCTTTGGTCAAAAGTAGTACACATGCCTACTTTGGTCGGTCATTGTGCATGGTAGCCACACCATGCTTATACTGATTGAAGTTCGCTGTACTTGCTATTTGAAAACTGATATTCATTGACCATTTGACAATTTGTGACTCATGTTATGGTTGGTGAATGTTGACCACTTATAGTGAAATTCTTTCATCATGGTCAGTGACATATGCCTAGTTTGGTTGTTTGGTGTGCATAGTAGCCACACCGTGGCACTACGTATTGAAGATCTTTGTCCTTTCTAGTCAATGCATAGGGTTCCCGGACCATTGTTTATCCCTCTGACCATTTGTGACTCCTGTTATGAGTTGTCAATGTTGACCATACAAAGTGGACTTCTTCGGTCATAGTCAGTGACGCGTGCATCCTTTGGTTGGTCACTGTGCACGCTAGCCACTCTGTGCCACTACTTGTTGAAAATCTGTCTACTTGCTAGTTTATAAGTAGTGTTCCCGACCCATGGTTTCCCCTACTGACCAATTCTGACTCGTGCTATGAGTTTTCAACGTTGACCACACACTGTGAAATCCGTTTGGTCATAGTTTGTGACATACCCTACTCTGCTTGGATTTTGACGACTGAGATGAGCCATAATGTTTTCAACGAAAAGAATCACTTTTTAATCATTTTGGTATATCCTAAATTTCGATGTATAAAAGGACAGGCATACTTTGATTTCGACGACGCGTCGGGGTCATCTTTTTATTTCAACGAGACCGAACATGTGTGCCGTTGAACGACCGCTTCCGCCGAGACGTGTTGCGATTGGTTTTTACGCCAGGAGCAATTCGCACAACGGTTACTCGACAAGCCACCATGTGCTTAGGCATGATTTTAGGCTTGTGCACTCGAAGTTTTGTCATCACATCCAACGCCTACACCGACATCTCTCACCATGGAGCGCTTTTTGACCAAAGTGTTAGCTGAGGAGAGGGTGCGCCGTCTCACCCATGCACCTAGGCAGGGTCCCCCACCCCGTCGGCCTTGTCCTAAACGCTCCATTGGTCGGCCGAGGAACCCTGTCGTGCTCATTGCCGACACCACCAGTGAGCAGCAGGGTGGCTGTAGTCCATACAACTCCACGTACATTGCTTGTGACGTTGCCCTTTCACCGCTAGTCATCCCTCCTGGAGTCCCATTGGTCATTATTGCCCCGGATCACTATGGCATGCGCGAAGGCCGCATTGAATTCGGCGGTCGTGCGGGTTTGTCAGGAGGTGCCAGCTCGTCCACTGCTGTCCAGGGCTCAAGCAAACCAGTGTGTGGCAGTGCTAAACGCGTGCCGCCATCCCCTCCTATGCATGGTGATAGCGGCGATACTGCTCCATCTTATCCTCCTCCACGACGCAGGTTTAGTGCAGCCGAGAAGGGCAAAGTGCGTGCTCCACCCTCTCCACCATCACCATCATCCTCCGACGAGGACATCACACGGCAGCGCCCACGTTGTGCAATCCGCCTGGGCCCTGTCGTCATCGGCAAGGCCGCGTGTAGTGACAGAAGCACGAGAAATTATCAGTCGTTGGACGACTCTACCAACACTGACTGTCTCGTGCTTTCGCTGAGGCAGAACACCACATCGGCTCATCCTCCTCATCTATGGCTGGGAAAAAGCGTGGCACCTATGCAGACTGGTTTGGTAGCGGCCACTTCTTGACGATCTTCCGTGCGTTCAAAGCCAATCCCTCGGCGTACGCGACAGTCAAGCACCTTTGTCGCAGCTTCCGTAGGCCAGATGGGTACTCCGTCTACGACCGTCTGTTTCCGTCCACGATTCTCTCCTGGTTTGAGCCGGGCACCAAAATTGTAAAGAAGCAGTACGAGGCGGCTATTGTTGCCTCTATTGCTGCGATGCCGTCCCCGCCGGGTACAGGGAAAAAAAGAATGCATGGTTCGGCGGGCAAGCGTGTGTGGCTGGCGGAACATCTAGCAGTGAAAGAGGAGATGAAAAAAACGTTGGAATTGGCCCACGATGCCGGTGTTGCTCTCAACTCCTAAGTCATTCGCCAGGAGATTCGTGGTGTCATAACGCGGCATGCACCAGACGACCTGCAGCACCTCGGTGCGCGTGCATTTGGGAGGCAGTGGGTGCGCAAGTTTGTCACGCGTGAGCTTGGGTGGGCATGGCGTGCAGGCACCACTGCTGCTCAGAAGCTTCCGCCAGACTGGGAGGACACGATTTTGACATTTCATCGCCGATGTGCCTGCATGGTCACCCTCTACCACATCAAACCATTCCTCGTGCTAAACGCCGACCATACAGGCATCAAACTCCTTCCCTCGGCTGGCCACACGTACGCACCTCTTGGCTTGGAGGACATCTCCATCCTGGGGATGGATGATAAACGAGCAATCACCGCTCTGGTGACGTCTTCCATGACGGGCAAGCTGCTGCCCATGCAGCTGATTTTTGGCGGGAAGACATCCTGCTGCCTGCCGCAAGGACCACATGCGCAAACACTGGTGGACAACGGATGGCACCTCACCCAGACGGCATCGCACTGGGCGAATGGTGACACGACAAAGGACTGGGTGTGCTTCATCGTGCTGCCATACTACAAACGCACATGTGCCTCATTGGATGCCCGCGAGGGTGAAGCTGACCTGCTGCTGGTTCTGGATACATGGCGTCCGCACTATAGTGGGGCGTTTCTTGAATGGCTACATGCGAACTTTCCGTACATGCAGACTGTTTATGTGCCTCCGGGATGCACCGGCAAGGCACAGCCAGTGGACGTGGGTCTCATGCGTCCTTTTAAGAATAAACTAGAGGAACTGTTCGTAGTGTGGGGAAGACACCGTAGCCAGGCGGGGGGGGGGGGGGGGGGGGGGGGGGNCGCACATGTGCCTCATTGGGTGTCCGCGAGGGTGAAGCTGACCTGCTGCTGGTTCTGGATACATGGCGTCCGCACTGTAGTGGGGCGTTTCTCGAATGGCTACATGCGAACTTTCCGTACATGCGGACTGTTTATGTGCCTCCGGGATGCACCGGCAAGGCACAGCCAGCGGACGTGGGTCTCATGCGTCCTTTTAAGAATAAACTGGAGGAACTGTTCGCAGTGTGGGGAACACACCGTAGCCAGGCGGGGGGGTCCATGAATGTGGGAATGAAGGAACTGAAGGAGGCCGCATGTGAGTGGTTTTTTCAGGCGTGGATGTACATGCGTCATGCAGAGCCCATGGTCAAGAATGCGTGGGCCAAGGCGAACTTTTCTATGGTGTTTGACCCTGCCTTCTAGCGTGTGGCCGCTCCATACACAGGGGAAATGTTGTTTCATAATGACACGTACGAGGCCGACGATGAGGTTGTTCAATTTGTCTTTTCCAACTGTTGAAAAGTAACGTTCTTCGCCACCTCGCTTTCGAACCAACGTCGTCGAAGTTCATTCTGTGGCCATTTCTTCTCCTTTTGTGGAAAATATTGATAGACTGACATTCTAAAGGACGTAGGTGAACCCAGGACAGAAAAACCCAGGCAAAAATTTTGATTTTTACGTTTGCCTATCAGAAATGTTTTTATACAACCTAAGTTTTGATCAAAAAACCATTTTTGACAAATTTCAACCACCATGAAAACAGTTAACATCGAAATCAAAGAGCAGTAGGGTATGCCTACTTTGGTTTGTCAATGTACATGGTTACAACGCTGTGTCATTACGTGTCGAAGGTATTTGTGCTTTCTTGTTGACAACTCGTGTTCCCAAACAATTACTAGCCCCCTCTGCCTATCTGTGACTCGTGCTGTGAGTTGTAAATGTTGACCACATGAAGTGAAATTCTTTGTTCATGGTCATTGACATATGCATACTTTAGTTGGTCACTGTGCATTGTAGCCACCCCGTGCCACCACATAATGAAGGTATTTGTACTTGCTAGTCGATAACTAGTATTCACAAACCATCATCTTCCACCCTGACCATTTTTGACTCGTGTTATTAGTTGTCAATGTTTACCACACATGGTGACATTCTTTGGTCATGGTGAGTGACATATGCATACCATGGTTGGTCATCGTGCATGGTATCCACACCGTGCCACAACATATTGTAGCTGCTTGTGCTTGCTATTTGATACCCGGTGTTCCCAAACCATTGTTTCCCCCTCTGACCATTTGTGTCTTGTACTATGAGTTGTCGACGTTGACCAGACACAACATATTTATTTCGTCAAAGGCAGCACATATGCCTACTGTGGTCGGTCATTGTGCATGGTAGCCACACTGTTACTACTGACTGAAGGTTGTTGTACTTGCCAGTTGAGAACTGATATTCCCAAACCATTGTTTCCTCCCCTGACCGTTTATGACTGGTATTATGGTTGGTCAACGTTGACCACCCACATTGAAATTCTCCGGTCATGGTCACTGACATATGCCTAGTTTGGATGTTTGGTGTGCATATTAGCCACACCGTGCCACTACGTATTGAAGTTATTTGTCCTTTCTAGTCCATGCATAGGGTTTCCAAACCATTGTCTCTCCCTCTGACCAGTCGTGACTCGTGTTATGAGTTGTCAATGTTGACCACACACAGTGAACTTCTTCGGTCATACTCAGTGACGTATTCATCCTTTGGTTGGTCACCGTGCACGCTAGCCACACGGTGCAACTGCTTGTTGAATTTCTTCATACCTGCTAGTTGATAACTAGTGTTCCTAACCCATTGTTTCCCCCTTTGACCATTTGTGACTCGTGTGATGAGTTTTCAACATTGATCACACACTGTCAAATTCGTTTGGTCATGGTTAGTGACATAAGCCTATTTTGGTTTGTCACTGTACATGGTTACCACGCCGTGTCACTACGTATTGAAGGTATTTGTGCTTTCTAGTCAATAGCTAGTGTTCCCAAACCAATGTTATCCCCCTTTGACTATCTGTGACTCGTGTTGTGAGTTGTAACTGTTGATCACATGAAGTGAAATTCTTTGTTCATGGTCAATGACATATGCATACTTTGGTTGTTTACTGTGCATTGTAGACACAATGTGCCACTACATATTGAAGGTATTTGTACTTGCTACTTGATAACTAGTATTCACAAACCATTGTCTTCCACTTTGACCATTTGTGACTCGTGTTATGAGTTGTCAAAGTTTATCACACTTAGTGACATTATTTGGTCATGGTCAGTGACATATGCCTACCGTGGTTGGTCATCCTGCATGGTATCCATACTGTGCCACAACGTATTGAAGCTCCTTGTGCTTGCTATGTCCTACTTGGTGTTTCCAAACCATTGTTTCCCCCTCTGACCACTTGTGACTCGTATTATAAGTTGCCAACGTTGACCACACACGGTGGATTACTTTGGTCAAGGGCAAAACATATGCCTACTTTGGCCGGTCATTGTGCATGGTAGCCTCACCGTGCTACTACTGACTGAAGGTCGTTGTACTTGCTAGTTGGTATCTAGTATTCCCAAACCATTGTTTCCCCCTCTGACAATTTGTGACCCGTATTATGGGTTGTCAACGTTGACCACGCATAGTAGAATTATTTGGTCATGGTATGTGGCACATGCCTCATCTGGTTGGTCATTGTGCATGGTAGCCATACCGTTCCACTACTTGTTGAAAGTCTTTGTACTTGCTAGTCGATAAAAAGAAGAAGGTTTCTCCCTTTGACACCAGGTCGGTTTTTGTTTATCTGTTACGCGTAGGTGTCTTCACTGGAATACTCCCTCCCACCCCCCTAGAGGGCTGTTCCGTGGACGACCTGGAGGACGGATTTGCGAATGCATTATGAGACCCCCCTACCCCCCCCCCCCCACGGCTTGGGCTCAAAGGTAGAGGTGAGGTGTTACAACACGGCCGCCCCCCCCCCCCCCCCCCCGGCTTGGGCTCAAAGGTAGAGGTGAGGTGTTACAACACGGCCGCCCCCCCCCCCCCCCCCCCGGCTTGGGCTCAAAGGTAGAGGTGAGGTGTTACAACACGGCCGCCCCCCCCCCCCCCCCCCCGGCTTGGGCTCAAAGGTAGAGGTGAGGTGTTACAACACGGCCGCCCCCCCCCCCCCCCCCCCGGCTTGGGCTCAAAGGTAGAGGTGAGGTGTTACAACACGGCCGCCCCCCCCCCCCCCCCCCCGGCTTGGGCTCAAAGGTAGAGGTGAGGTGTTACAACACGGCCGCCCCCCCCCCCCCCCCCCCGGCTTGGGCTCAAAGGTAGAGGTGAGGTGTTACAACACGGCCGCCCCCCCCCCCCCCCAGGTCGCGAGCCTATTCAATATTGCACATACGAGGATTCAAACCCAGGACCTACCGCTCCAGAATCTAACTCTATAAGCACTAAGCCAACTCACATGGTCTTCATGCGATGTCCAATTGACATTACAAGGGTTCCTTGGGGTAAAGGGCATATAATAAGGGGGTGTACGATTAGAGGGTAGTTTTCAGAAGTAGGAATGATAACAAATTTAGTTTAATAAAAAAAAATTGATGCAGACGGAGTTTCAGATATTGCAACTTCGAGCTTGAATAACCTTTCAACCATTGCTTCGATTGACCAGGCGTAAGAAGGAAAGTTGACTACACACAGTGAGACTCTTTCTATGATATCCAGTGACACAAGCATACTTTTGAGACACAAGCATAATTTTAATAGGAGTAACGAATGGTTAGAAGGGGAGACAATGGTTTGTGAACACCAGGTATCATCTAGCAAGCACAAGGACCTTCAATACGTTGTGGCACGGTGTGGGTACCATGCATGATGACCAACCAAAGTAGGCATATGTCACTCACCATGACCAAATAATGTCACTAAGTGTGGTAAACTTCGACAACTCATAACACGAGTCACAAATGGTCAAGGTGGAAGATAATGGTTGTGAATACAAGTTAGAGACTAGCAAGTACATATACGTTCGATATGTAGTAGCACAGCGTGGCTACCATGCACAGTGACCAACCAAAGTATGCATATGTCACTGACCATGACCAACAAACTTCACTTCATGTGGTCAGCGTTGACAACTCACAACACGAGTCACTGATAGTCAGAGGGGGGTGACAATGGTTTGGGAACACTAGCTATCAACTAGAAAGCACAAAGACCGTCAATATGCAGTGACACGGCGTAGTAACCACGTACAGTGACAAACCAAACTAGGCATATGTCACTAACCATGACGAAAAAATTTCAATATGAGTGGTCAACGTTCACAACCCATAACATAAGTCACAAATGGTCAGAGGGGGAAAACATGGTTTCAAAACACTATGTATCTTCTATCAAGTACAAAGATTTTTTGCATGTATTGGCACGGTGTGGCTACCGTGTACAATGACCTATCATAGTAGGCATACATCACTGCTCATGAACAAAGAAGTTTAGTGTGTGTGGTCAATGTTCACAACTCATAATGCAAGTCAAAATGGGCAGAGGGAGAAACAATGGTTTGGGAATACTTGGTATCGACTAGCATGTACAATGACCTTCGACAAGTGGTGGCACGGTGTGGCTACCATGCACAATGACCAACCAAAGTATGCTTGTGTCACTGAATATCATTAAAAGAGTTTCATTGTGTGTAGTCAACTTCCCTTCTTACGGCTGGTCAAATGGAGCAATGGTTCAGAGGTTATTCAAGCTCAAAGTTGTAAATTTTGAAATTCCGTCTTTGTCAATTATCTATGATCAAACTAACTTTGTTATCATTCATAACTTTGAAAACTAACCTCTAGTCTTACATCCCCTTATTTTATGCCCTTTTCCCATAGGAACCCTTATAATGTCATTTGAACATCATATGAACACTATGTGAGTTGGCTTAGTGCTTATTGAGTAAGATTCTGGAGCGGTAGGTCCTGGGTTTGAATCCTCGTTCGCGCAATATAGAATAGGCTCACGACCTGGAGGGGAGGGGGGGGGGGGGG
>SZWC01000009.1:524030-547944 GCA_023375785.1 Penium margaritaceum | reverse complement strand
CTGGCACAACTCTGGCACAACCCTGGCACAACTCTGGCACAACTCTGGCACAACTCTGGCACAACTCTGGCACAACTCTGGCACATCTCTGGCACATATCTGTCACAACTCTGGCACACTTCTGGCACACTCTGCCACAACTCTGGCACAACTCTGGCACAACACTGCCACAATTCTGGCACAACTCTGGCACAACTTTTGCATAAATCTGGCACAACTCCATCACAACTCTGGCAGAACTCTGGCTGAATTCTGGCAAAACTATCGCACAACTCTGGCACATTTCTAACACAAATCTTGCATAACTCTGGCACAACTCTGGCACAACTCTGCCATAACTCTGGCACAACTCTCGCTCAACGCTGGCACAACTCTGGCACAACTCTGGCACAACACTGGCAGGACTTTGGCACATCTCTGGCACAATTCTGCCACAACTCTGCCACAACTCTGCCACAACCCTGGTACAACTCTGGCACAACTCTGGCACAACTCTGGCACAACTCTGGCACAACTCTGGCACAACACTTGCAGGACTTTGGCACATCTCTGGCACAATTCTGCCACAACTCTGCCACAACTCTGCCACAACCCTGGTACAACTCTGGCACAACTCTGGCACAACTCTGGCACAACTCTGGCACAACTCTGGGACAACTCTGGGACAACAAAGGCACAACTCTGGCAGAACTCTAACACAACTCCAGCAGTAATCTGGCCCAACATTGGCACAACTCTTGCACAACTCTGGCAAAACTTTGGCACACCTCTGGCACACCTCTGGCACAACCCTGGTACAACTTTGGCACAACTCTGGCACAACTCTGGCACCACTCTGGCATAACTCTGGGACAACTCTGTCACAACTCTGGCACAACTCTGGCACAACTCTGGTACAACTCTGGCACAACTCCGGCACAACTCCGGCACAACTCTGGCACAACTCTGGCACAAATCTGGCACAACTCTGGCACAATACTGGCACAACTCTGGCACAACCATGGCACAAGTCTGGGACAACTCCGGCACAATCATGGCGCAATCCAAGCACAATCCTGGCAAACCTCTGGTAAACCTCTGGCACAACTCTGGCACAACTCTGGCACAACTCTGGCACAACTCTGGCACAACTATGGCACAACCCTGGCACAACTCTGGAACAACTCTGGCACAACTATGGCACATCTCTGGCACAAACCTGGCACATTTTTGGCACAACTCTTGCACAAGCATGGCACACTCATGGCACGAATCTGGCACAACTCTGGTACAGCTCTGGCTCAACTATGCCAAAACTCTGGCACCACTCTGGACCAACTCTGGCACAACTTTGGCACAATTCTGTCACAGCTCTGGCACAATTCCGGCACAGCTCTGGCACAACTCTGGCACAACTCTGGCACAACTCTGGCAGAACTCTGGCACAACTCTAACACAACTCTGGCACAACTCTGGCACAACTCTTGCACAACTCTGGTACAACATTTGCACAACTCTGGCACAGTTATGGCACAACTTTGCCACAACTCTGGCATATATCTAGCACAAATCTAGCACAATTCTGGCACAATCATGGCACAATCCAGGCACAACACTTGCACAACTCTGGCACAACTCTGGCACCACTCTCAAACAGCTATTGCACAACTCTGGCACAACTCTGGCACAACTCTGGCACAACTTTGGCACAACTCTGGCACAACTATGGCACAACGAATGGCACATCTCTGGCACAACTGTGGCACAACTCTGGAACAACTCTGGCACAACACTGGCACAACGTTGGCACAACTCTGGCACAACTCTGCCACAACTCTGGCACAACTCTGCCACAACTCTGCGACAACTCTGGCACAACTCTGGCACAACTCTGGCACCACTCCGGCACAACTCTGGCACAACTCTGGCAAAACTCTGGAACAACTCTGGCACAAATCTGGCACAAATCTGGCAAACCTCTGGCACAACACTGGCACAACACTGGCAAATCTCTGGAAAGACTCTGGCACAACTCTGGCACAACTCTAGTACAACTCTGGCAGAACTCTGGCACAATTCTGGAACAAGTCTGACACTACTCTGACACAGCTCTGGCACAACTCTGGCACAACTCTGGCACAACTCTGGCACAACTCTGGCACAACTCTGGCACAACTCTGGCACAACTCTTGCATAACTCTGGCACGATTCTGGCACAACTCCGGCACAATTCTGGCACAACTCCGGCACAAATCTGGCACAACTTTGGCAAAACACTGGCATAACTCTGGCACAACTATGGCACAACTCTGGGACAAATCCGGCACAATCATGGCGCAATCCAAGCACACTCCTGACAAAACTTTGGTAAACCTGTGGCAGAACTCTGGCACAACTCTGGCACAACTCTGGCACAACTCTGGCACAACTGTGCCAGAACTCTGGCACAACTCTGGCACATCTCTGGCACAACTATGGCACAACCCTGGCACACCTCTGGCACAACTCTGGCACAACTGTGGGAGAAATCAGGCACAACTACAGCACAACTCTGGCACAACTCTGGCACAACTCTGGCACAATTCTGCCACGACTCTGGCACAACTCTGCCACGACTCTGGCACAACTCTGGCACAACTCTGGCAGAAGTATGGCAACGGTCTGGCACAACTCTGGCACAACTCTGGCACAATTCTGCCACGACTCTGGCACAACTCTGCCACGACTCTGGCACAACTCTGGCACAACTCTGGCAGAAGTATGGCAACGGTCTGGCACAACTCTGGCACAACTCTGGCACAATTCTGCCACGACTCTGGCACAACTCTGCCACGACTCTGGCACAACTCTGGCACAACTCTGGCAGAAGTATGGCAACGGTCTGGCACAACTCTGGCACAACTCTGGCACAATTCTGCCACGACTCTGGCACAACTCTGCCACGACTCTGGCACAACTCTGGCACAACTCTGGCAGAAGTATGGCAACGGTCTGGCACAACTCTGGCACAACTCTGGCACAATTCTGCCACGACTCTGGCACAACTCTGCCACGACTCTGGCACAACTCTGGCACAACTCTGGCAGAAGTATGGCAACGGTCTGGCACAACTCTGGCACAACTCTGGCACAATTCTGCCACGACTCTGGCACAACTCTGCCACGACTCTGGCACAACTCTGGCACAACTCTGGCAGAAGTATGGCAACGGTCTGGCACAACTCTGGCACAACTCTGGCACAATTCTGCCACGACTCTGGCACAACTCTGCCACGACTCTGGCACAACTCTGGCACAACTCTGGCAGAAGTATGGCAACGGTCTGGCACAACTCTGGCACAACTCTGGCACAATTCTGCCACGACTCTGGCACAACTCTGCCACGACTCTGGCACAACTCTGGCACAACTCTGGCAGAAGTATGGCAACGGTCTGGCACAACTCTGGCACAACTCTGGCACAATTCTGCCACGACTCTGGCACAACTCTGCCACGACTCTGGCACAACTCTGGCACAACTCTGGCAGAAGTATGGCAACGGTCTGGCACAACTCTGGCACAACTCTGGCACAATTCTGCCACGACTCTGGCACAACTCTGCCACGACTCTGGCACAACTCTGGCACAACTCTGGCAGAAGTATGGCAACGGTCTGGCACAACTCTGGCACAACTCTGGCACAATTCTGCCACGACTCTGGCACAACTCTGCCACGACTCTGGCACAACTCTGGCACAACTCTGGCAGAAGTATGGCAACGGTCTGGCACAACTCTGGCACAACTCTGGCACAATTCTGCCACGACTCTGGCACAACTCTGCCACGACTCTGGCACAACTCTGGCACAACTCTGGCAGAAGTATGGCAACGGTCTGGCACAACTCTGGCACAACTCTGGCACAATTCTGCCACGACTCTGGCACAACTCTGCCACGACTCTGGCACAACTCTGGCACAACTCTGGCAGAAGTATGGCAACGGTCTGGCACAACTCTGGCACAACTCTGGCACAATTCTGCCACGACTCTGGCACAACTCTGCCACGACTCTGGCACAACTCTGGCACAACTCTGGCAGAAGTATGGCAACGGTCTGGCACAACTCTGGCACAACTCTGGCACAATTCTGCCACGACTCTGGCACAACTCTGCCACGACTCTGGCACAACTCTGGCACAACTCTGGCAGAAGTATGGCAACGGTCTGGCACAACTCTGGCACAACTCTGGCACAATTCCGGCACAACTCCGGCACAACTCTGGCACAACTCTGGCACAACTGTGCCAGAACTCTGGCACAACTCTGGCACAACTCTGGCTCAACTCTGGCACAACTCTGGCACAACTCTGGTACAACTCTTGCACAACTCTGGCACAACTCTAGCACAACTCTGGCATAACTCTAGCCCAACTCTAGCCCAACTCTGGCAAAACTCTTGCACAACTCGGGCACAACTCTGGAACAACTGTGTCACAACTCTCACACAACTCTGCCATAACTCTGGCACAACTCTTGCACAACTCTCGCACACCACTGGCAGAACTCTGGCACAACTCTGGCATACCTCTGGCACAAATCTGGCACAACTCTGGCACAACTCTGGCACAACTCTGGCATAATTGTGGCACAACTCTGGCACTAGTCTTGCACAACTCTTGCATAACACTGGCACAAATCTGGCACAACTCTGGCACAACTCGGGCACAATTCTGGCACAACTATGGCACAACCCTAGCACAAATCTGGCACAACTCTTGCACAACTCTGGCACAACTCTGGCTCAACTCTGGAATAACTCTGGCACAACTCTGGCACAACTCTGGCACGACTTTGGCACAACTCTGGCACAACAATGGCACAACTCAGGCACAACTCTTGCACAACTCTGTTACAACTTTGGCACAACTCTGGCACAACTCTGACACAACTCTGGCACAACTCTGGCACAACTCTGGCACAACTCTGGCACAACTCTTGCACAACTCTAACACAACTCTGGCACAACTCTGGCACAACTCTGGCACAACTATGGCAGAACTTTGGCACAACTGTGGCACAACTCCGGCACAACTCTGGCACAACTCTGGCAAAACTCTGGCACAGCTCTGGCACAACTCTGGCACAATTCTGCCACGACTCTGGCACAACTCTGCCACGACTCTGGCACAACTCTGGCACAACTATGGCAGAACTTTGGCACAACTGTGGCACAACTCCGGCACAACTCTGGCACAACTCTGGCAAAACTCTGGCACAGCTCTGGCACAACTCTGGCACAATTCTGCCACGACTCTGGCACAACTCTGCCACGACTCTGGCACAACTCTGGCACAACTATGGCAGAACTTTGGCACAACTGTGGCACAACTCCGGCACAACTCTGGCACAACTCTGGCAAAACTCTGGCACAGCTCTGGCACAACTCTGGCACAATTCTGCCACGACTCTGGCACAACTCTGCCACGACTCTGGCACAACTCTGGCACAACTATGGCAGAACTTTGGCACAACTGTGGCACAACTCCGGCACAACTCTGGCACAACTCTGGCAAAACTCTGGCACAGCTCTGGCACAACTCTGGCACAATTCTGCCACGACTCTGGCACAACTCTGCCACGACTCTGGCACAACTCTGGCACAACTATGGCAGAACTTTGGCACAACTGTGGCACAACTCCGGCACAACTCTGGCACAACTCTGGCAAAACTCTGGCACAGCTCTGGCACAACTCTGGCACAATTCTGCCACGACTCTGGCACAACTCTGCCACGACTCTGGCACAACTCTGGCACAACTATGGCAGAACTTTGGCACAACTGTGGCACAACTCCGGCACAACTCTGGCACAACTCTGGCAAAACTCTGGCACAGCTCTGGCACAACTCTGGCACAATTCTGCCACGACTCTGGCACAACTCTGCCACGACTCTGGCACAACTCTGGCACAACTATGGCAGAACTTTGGCACAACTGTGGCACAACTCCGGCACAACTCTGGCACAACTCTGGCAAAACTCTGGCACAGCTCTGGCACAACTCTGGCACAATTCTGCCACGACTCTGGCACAACTCTGCCACGACTCTGGCACAACTCTGGCACAACTATGGCAGAACTTTGGCACAACTGTGGCACAACTCCGGCACAACTCTGGCACAACTCTGGCAAAACTCTGGCACAGCTCTGGCACAACTCTGGCACAATTCTGCCACGACTCTGGCACAACTCTGCCACGACTCTGGCACAACTCTGGCACAACTATGGCAGAACTTTGGCACAACTGTGGCACAACTCCGGCACAACTCTGGCACAACTCTGGCAAAACTCTGGCACAGCTCTGGCACAACTCTGGCACAATTCTGCCACGACTCTGGCACAACTCTGCCACGACTCTGGCACAACTCTGGCACAACTATGGCAGAACTTTGGCACAACTGTGGCACAACTCCGGCACAACTCTGGCACAACTCTGGCAAAACTCTGGCACAGCTCTGGCACAACTCTGGCACAATTCTGCCACGACTCTGGCACAACTCTGCCACGACTCTGGCACAACTCTGGCACAACTATGGCAGAACTTTGGCACAACTGTGGCACAACTCCGGCACAACTCTGGCACAACTCTGGCAAAACTCTGGCACAGCTCTGGCACAACTCTGGCACAATTCTGCCACGACTCTGGCACAACTCTGCCACGACTCTGGCACAACTCTGGCACAACTATGGCAGAACTTTGGCACAACTGTGGCACAACTCCGGCACAACTCTGGCACAACTCTGGCAAAACTCTGGCACAGCTCTGGCACAACTCTGGCACAATTCTGCCACGACTCTGGCACAACTCTGCCACGACTCTGGCACAACTCTGGCACAACTATGGCAGAACTTTGGCACAACTGTGGCACAACTCCGGCACAACTCTGGCACAACTCTGGCAAAACTCTGGCACAGCTCTGGCACAACTCTGGCACAATTCTGCCACGACTCTGGCACAACTCTGCCACGACTCTGGCACAACTCTGGCACAACTATGGCAGAACTTTGGCACAACTGTGGCACAACTCCGGCACAACTCTGGCACAACTCTGGCAAAACTCTGGCACAGCTCTGGCACAACTCTGGCACAATTCTGCCACGACTCTGGCACAACTCTGCCACGACTCTGGCACAACTCTGGCACAACTATGGCAGAACTTTGGCACAACTGTGGCACAACTCCGGCACAACTCTGGCACAACTCTGGCAAAACTCTGGCACAGCTCTGGCACAACTCTGGCACAATTCTGCCACAACTCTGACACAACTCTGCCACCGCTCTGCCTCGACTCTGGCACACCTCTGGCACAACTCTGGCACAACTCTGGCATAACTCTCGCACAACTATGGCACAACTCTGGCACAACTCTGGATCAACTATGGCACAACGCCAGCACAACTCTGGCACACCTCTGGCACAACTCTGCCACAACTCTGGCACAACTCTGGCACAACTCTGGCTCAACTCTGGCACAACAATGGCACAACTCTGGCACAACTCTGGCACAACAATGGCACAACTCTGGCACAACTCTGGCACTATTATGGCACAACCCTGGCACAACTGTAGCGCACCTCTGGCACAATTCTGGCACAACTCTGGCACAATTCTCGCAAAACTCTGGCACAACTATGGCACAACTCTGGCACAAATATGGCACAACTGTGGCGCAACTATGGCACAATTCTGCCACAACTCTGCCACAACTCTGCCACGACCCTGGCACAACTCTCACATAACCCTGGCACAATCATGGTGCAATCGTGGCACAATCCTGGCAAACCTCTAGCACAACTATGGCACAAGTCTGGCACAATTCTGACACAAATATGGCATAACTCTGGCACAAATCTGGCACAACTCTGCCACAATGCTGCCACAACTCTACCACAAGTCTGGCACAACTCTGCCACAACTCAGGCACATTTGTGGCACATTTGTGGCACAACTCTGGCACAACTCTGGCACAATTCTGGCACAACGCTGGCACAATATTTGCACAACTCTAGCACAATTATGGCCCAAATTTGACGAAACTCTGGCAAATCTCTGTCACAACTCTGGAAAAACTCTGGCACAAGAATGGTACAACTATAGCACAACTCTGGCAGCACTCTGCCAGAACTCTGGCACAACTCTGGCACAACTCTGGCACAACACTGGCACAACTCTTGCACAAATTGGGCACGACTCTGGCACAACTGTGTCAGAATGAAATCTTGACAAGAGGGTCGCAACTGATTAAATCGTCTCAATAATGTTTTAGGGCCGGAGCCCGAACCACCTTGACTAACGGTCCCTGGCCATTCGACCGTTCGAAACTCAGTCAAGTCATCCCCTCATAACGTGACACCTGTCACTCGGGTCCGGCTAGCAGAAATAAGCCGTTGCTTTGCTCCTTGTCCTGTTCTGCCCCTTTTTAAATCAAGGATATTTATTCCCTTTAGTTAATTGGAACAGTTATTCTCATCCTGTTCCCCTTTCGTTCCTCGGCTTCACCGCCGTGTCTTCGCTCTTCTTGCTCCTCGCATTCCCAGTCTTCACCAGCCCCTCTCAACTCTTCGCTCCGTCACTCTCGCTCCTTTGCTCAGCTCCCTTACTCCGCCAATCATCACTCATCTCGCCTGTACTCTCTCACATCAACTTGTCTACCTCGACTACCTCACGTTTCAGCCTCTAATCAGCTTCCGCGACTAACTCCTCGAGCCGCTACCGCTTACGACACTTTGCTGACATACACTTGCATGTCTTGACGCTTGTGCCTGCTTTTGCTACTGCTGTCTTTGTGCTTGCATTCTTCTGACATGGTATCAGAGCTTCATGCAACATCACCTGGCGTCCCGTGACCGCGTCATCGCTCTTCCGTCATCCTCCCTCCATCGTTTCCACCTGCAATACTCCGCCGCCGCTACCATCATCTCGCGTCTCACCGCTTCGCCAAGCAGCTGACATCAGCAGCCTCTTCCTGACGAGCTCCACGCGCTGAAGAAATGCCTCGTCATCCTAAGAAAGCCCTGCGCCCATTTCCGCACCCCTGGCTAACAACTGGTGACCTGTTGTCCACATCAACCACAAGCAACTCTCGAGCCGCCGCCTGCCGTCAACTACCAAGAAGCTTCATGCCACCTTCCATTCACTACCCCTCATTGCATCTACCTCCGCAAGCATCTCTACGTTTCGCATCTTGCCTCATCAGCCCCATCTGCTACTTCCTTCTCGACATCCTCAGTCCGCTTGTGTTTATCATCTCAAGCCACCTTTTGCATCGCCTTCTTGCATCGTTAAATAGCTGCAGCCAAACTACCGCCGTCAGGATATCGGACACCACCAGTCTTCCTGCTCCCATTTCCGAGCCAACTGGAGAACAAGCCATCGTTATCCTGGCATCAGCGAGTTAGTTCATCTGTCCACTGCCTGACTCCCTCTAGTGCAACCAACTTCCTCCAGCTGACAGGATATCGGATACCACCAGTCTTTGTCCTCCCACTTCCGAGCCAAATGGGGAACAAGCCGTCACTCTCCTGAAAGCAGAATAAAAGTGGTTGCGTCCCTTTACCTCCCTGCCACGCAGCCTCTCATCACACCTCCCTCAGCCTGCATCGTTCCCTACCTCTCTTCTTCAACATCATCACCATCCTTCAGTATCTACTTCTGGCATCATCCTCATCTGCTTCCATCAGTCCTCCTTACTATCCTTGCTCTTGTCTCCTCAGCTCCTTCAACTGTCTCTTTTCTGCCTCACCTCCGTCTCCCTGTCGTCAGCATTCTCCGCGCCGCCTTCGCACCAATCATTCCCATCAGCATCGTTTCACAGTGCACGTGGTTCCACCCTTGCGCCCACACATCCATCAATCGTTTCGTCCGCTTGCGCATCACTTTCAGCTCGGCACAAGGACCCGCCCGGTCGCATCACCAGTTCTGAGACGACCTGCGCCCACACTGAAACTTGCTTCAGCACACGCGGCTCGCCCCTGCGCCCACTCAGTCATTATCATAAGCATCCGCTTCAGCAATCATCATCAGTACCTATCATCAGCACAAGGATCTACACCAGCTAGCTGCCCGCTTCGCAGCAGCCTACACCCACGCCGGCAGCAGATTTCTCGCAACGCGTTGGCATTTGCCTTCCCCTTGCCGCATATTACTCCCCTAATTCAGCAGCGCATGTGGTTTTGCCCCTGCGCCCACTCATTCATCAATCATTTCCTCCGCTTCCGCATTGCTTTCAGCTCGGCACAAGGATCCGCCAAGTTGCATTGCCCGAATCGCGACGACCTGCGCCCACGCCGAAATTGCCACAGCGCACGAGGTTTCATCCATGCACCCACTTTGCCTACAAAACCCTCTTCCTCTGTCATCAGCATCGACTCAATTTCTACCGTTGCCCTTCCCCAACAACCTGCTTCATTCACTTGGTCGCAAAACTTATTCGCCATAATCTCCTCCTACCTTTTCCATCAGCACATGTCAACTCAGCACTCCACTCTCTAAGAAATCCTGCCACCACTAGCTTGACGCTCGTGCCCCCGGAAAAACCTGTGCTCCCCACCGTCGTCGTCACCCTATTCTCATAAACGAGCAAAGACGCACCATTGTTCTCTAGAATGAGGTTGCCTCCCTGAACGATCACATTGACTCACTTCGCTTTAGCAAGGATGGGAGTCACAACTTTGAACGGTGGGGCCGTCAAGTGCAACGAGAAATCGCCACGCTGGACATGTACGACTACAACCTCCTTGACGTGCTTCGCAACATTGGCAACAGAAAGCCCGCCAAACGGCACCGGTAAGACAAGAATACGGAACCGCCCAAACTCAACTGAGACGGCTTCTCTACATGAGCACCTATGATGAATTTCACCCTGTCATCGCAGGTCATCGTCACCAACCTGTCTTTCGCACTATTAAAGCACTCAAGGACTACTGCAGCCAAAGAGGAACAGAACCTCCTAAGCTGCGTGCAGCTGAGCTTGACCCTCCTCCATACCGCAAACTCAAACTCATGGGGGATCTACATCCCCAGTTGCAACCGTTCATCATGGACCACAGGAGAATGGAGCAAGATGCAGAATTTAGGGCCAATGAAGAAAGGCCTCGCATCCCTCACTTCCCTACGTCTTCCAATGGGGTGGACTACTGGGAGCGCTACTACTAGCTCGTTCTCCTGGCATTACTCCTACACTCTGACTATCCTCTTGTCAAGTATCAAGGGGGGTGTCAGAATGAAATCTTGACAAGAGGGTCGCAATTGATTAAATCGTCTCAATAACGGTTCAGGGCCAGAGTCCAAACCACCTTGACTAACAGTTCATGGCCATTCGACCGTTCGGAACTCAGTCAAGTCATCTCCTAATGATGTGACACCTGTCACTCGCGTCCGGCTAGCGGAAAGAAGCCGTTGCTTTGCTCCTTGTCCTGTTCTGCCCTTTTAATACCGAGGATGTTCATTCCCTCGAGTTAACCAGAACACATCTGCTCATCCTGTTCCCCTTTGGTTTCGTGGCTTCGCCGCCATGTCTTCCCTCTGCTCGCTCCTCAAATTCCCTGTCTTCTGCCAGTCCCTCTCAACTCTTCGCTCCGTCACTCTCGCTCCTTTGCTCAGCTCCCTTACTCCGCCAACCATCACTCATCTCGCCAATTATATCTCACATCAACTAGTCTACCTCGACTACCTCACGTCTCAGCCTCTAATGAGCTTCCGCAACTAACTCCTCAAGCGGCTCCCGCTTACATCACTTTGCTGACGTACACTTGCATGTCTTGATGCTTCTGCCCGCTTCTGCTGCTGCTGTCATCGTGCTTATATTCTTATGATAAACTATGGCACAACTCTGGCACAACGGCGGCACAACTATGGCACAACTTTGGCACAACTGTGGCAAAAATCTGGCACAACTCTGGCACAAATCTGGCAGAACTTTGGCACAACTCTGGCACAACTCTAACACACCTCCGGCACAACTCTGGCACAACTCTGGCACAACTATGGCACAACTCTGGCACAACTCATGCACAACCCTGGCACAACTATGGCACGACTCTGGCACAACTCTGGCACAACTCTGGCACAACTCTGGTACAACTCTGGCACAACTCTGGCACAACTCTGGCAGAACTTTGGCACAACTCTGGCACAACTCTGGCACACCTCTGGCACAACTCTGGCACAACTCTGGCACAACCCTGGCACATTTCTGGCACAACTCTGGCACAATCATGGCACAATCCTGGCACGACTCTGGCACAACTCTGGTACAACTCTGGCACAACTCTGGCACAACTCTGGCAGAACTTTGGCACAACTCTGGCACAACTCTAGCACACCTCCGGCACAACTCTGGCACAACTCATGCACAACCCTGGCACAACTATGGCACGACTCAGGAACAACTCTGGAACAACTCTGGCACAACTATGGCACAACTCTGGCACAAACCTGGCACATTTCTGGCACAACTCTGGCACAATCATGGCACAATCCTAGCACAACTGTGGCACAACTCTGGTACGACTATGGCACAACTCTGTCAAAACTGTGGCACCACTCTGGAGCAACTATGGCACAACTCTGGCACAACTTTGTCACAGCTCTAGCACCATTCTGGCACAACTCTCGTACAACTCTGGCACAACTCCGGCACAACTCTGGCAGACTTGTGCCACAACTCTGCCACAACTCTGCCACAACTCTGCCACAACTCTGCCACAACTCTGCAACAACTCTAGCAAAACTCTGGCACAACCTGGCACAACTCTGGCACAACTCTGGCACATCTCTGGCACAAATCTGGCACGACTCTGGCGAAACTCTGGCACAACTCCGGCACAACTCTGGCACAACTCTGGCACAACCCTGGCACAACTCTGGGACAATGCTCGCACAACTCTAGCACAACTCTGGCACGACTAGCGTGAGCTCGTTGCATGTCGAGGATGCAGAGGTCACCTTTTGGCGACGCGGGGGTGTGGGAGCCCTCGGGGGACACACGCGCGATACGGGTGGGGGTTTAGGAGACTTTGCCAAAATCTGGTTTGGTAGGCAGGTGGAACTTGCTTCGACACATGTCTGTATGTCTGCCTCAGCCCATTCCTACTGTTCCTTGTATTGGTGCATCCGCTCATACATCTCCGTGATTGACCATCCTTCCACGCCTTGTGCTTGAGCCACTGTGACCAGTTCGTGTTCCGCAGCCGTTGGAGAGGTTTCGGTGGTCTGCTCCTCAGAGCGGGGAAGACCCAGTTTCACATCCCGCGCAGGCGTATCTGAAGCAGACGGTTGGGAGATTGCTGGTGTTTCTCTTGTTTCCCTGTGCTGTGCATACGCCTTCCATTGTGTTGGTCCATTGCATGCTGGACCAGAAGGACGGGAACTTACATTGGGACCTACTGCCTGTCAATCCACTACAGGTCCTGGTCCCGTTGGTCCGCGTCCTTGATACTGTCCTCCCCTGGGCTGCATACAGGCACCGGGGCAGGGTTGCAACATTCCCTACGCCGGTGGGTAAATTCTCCATACCCATAACAGCTCCCGGGTGGGAAACTGTGGGGTTCATTGGTTTGGGTACTAGAGCTCCTGTTGGCATGCGGATGGATGGAGCCGCATGCACCTTTGGGGATGATTGCTCTTGAGCTGCTCGCCGCATTATCTCCCTTTGCTAGTGTTCTGCCTCCTCCTTCAGCGCGTCCAATGTTCTAAACTGCCTCAGGTTCAATGTGTTGGCAATGACTGGGATTAGAGAATCACGGTAATATTCCTTGATCATGCGTAGGGGTATATCGATGCAGCGCATCAAAATTTTAGTGAACTCGTCGTTGTGTAGCTTGATGTTCTCCCCTGCCTTCATGCGGATAGTGCGATTATGGAGCTCTGCTTCTTCGAGGCTCATTGGGTTGAATCTCTTGGTCATTCTTTTTGCCAGGTCGTTGAAGTCCGCAAATGGACGTTCTCTATGTTCTGCAGTGAACCACTCCAACGCTTTCCCATGCAACGCGAAATGTACCGTTGGGACAATGTAGTCTGGAGATAGTACTCCATAGTCAAGGCAGGTGCCCAACTTAGACAGCCACATGGCGGGATCCTCCCCTGGTTCACCTTTGAAGACGTCGAGCTTTGGGAGTGTGTAAGAAGCCTTTGCTGCAGGATTTGAAGCCAGTTCCTGTGGAGGCAACACCTGGACTTGTGCCCGTGACTGGGTCCCCAAGTGAGGTCAATGCTCTTACGCTAGGCCAACTGCTCTGGTACCAGCCGATGAAGCGGTTCCCCCTACCCTCAGTCAAACACGTATTGCGTCGGTTCCTCCTAATCCACAATCCCCCATTCAATGTCTCGCTAAACTCGCCTGTAATCGTATGGTGTACTGCTAGTCTCCATGAACCATCGACCTTGCATGGGTCCATTCATATTCCTCATTGCATATGTTTTCTGCTGGGGTCTTCCCGTTATAGGCGTAGCTGATGATTGACTCGTTTGAAGATGAGATGGTTGCCTCTTGGATTGGACAGGTTGCATCGTATATTTGCTTGGCGTAGCCCCTGTTGAGATGCATGCCTCCCCAAAGGTCCGCGCTTGCCTGATGGTTCCAGTCGTGGATGAAGGATTGTTGCTTCCTTGAGCCGGGGCCTCCTTGCGGCGCGACGTTGCCAAAGGAAATGATGCCTTGTTCACCTGCTCCTGGTGTGAGGACTCTTGCCCCGCACCTGCATGTCGCGAGGTCAAGAGGGATGGGCCTTCCCGTCAGATCTCCCTTGCTTGTCGTTCCACAACGTCTGAGCGCTTCTGCACACGTGGTGGGTATACACCGCTGTTCGAGGCTGGGCGTCAAGGGTGAGCAACTGGATGGGAGGGGACTGCCCAGGAACGAAAAGTCACGGGCTCATGTAGGGAGTGCAGAGCCTGCATTGAGGGGTGATCCAACGACACCTCTTCTTCAGATACCTGGTCATCCTGAGCGGTGTCTGGCTTTGCACATTCCCCGTCATAGGTCACAGAGGGTGCGGGTGAAGACATCCTTGGAGTTGAGAACTCGAGGCGCCGCGGTACATGCTGTTCTTGGGTCATGTCCACTACTTCATAGACAGTTTGCCCATCTGGAGTGGTGACCTCATGGAGCGGGACGGGCCCCTCGTCTGCTACAAATTATTGCTCGTCATCAGACGCACAGTTTTCCATGTGCAAAATCACTTTCCCCATTTTGGCTGTGTACGTCGTCCTCCTCCGGATCTTATGGTGTCGCGGCCGCCGACTGCGCCAGTCTGGTGGCTTTCCATTCTCGGAGTTCCTTGAGACGTTGTAGGTGGAACTCCTCTTCTTTGTCAGGATTCATCTCCTTGTCCTCCTTCTACAGTAGTGGGGACCGATCATCCAACGGATCCCACTTAAACTTGGGGTCCAGCCATGGGGGATCTTCTGCGCTTTCCTCGTAGCGGCGGGCAATGGGTGTCTGCTTCATCCTGTCTTTTCGGGGACGTTGGATGGGGCACAATCCGTCTATGTGTCGTCGATGGTGCAGTCAAATGATCTACAGGCTCTGTCCTCTTATCCTTGCGCCTCGTAAGATGGAAAGAAGTCACTCCCCGCGGTCAGGATGATTATCAAGGTCGGTTCATCTGCACCTCCTTATGCCCAGTTGGAGACGCAACGCCTCCCTCCTGAGTGATCGCACTTTGAAACGTAGACTGACTTGAAGGCACCTGCCACACTTGTCACAGAAAACAGATGATTCCACGCTCACCGCACCATTAACACTGTTATACCCTTTTTCGCCATTGGCCGGAACTGGGTCTGACAGCGTACAGGTATAAACTATAAGTCACGGTTCATACCGCGCTCTTCCTTTCACATTTTGCATTGGTGTTTTGCTGAGTTCTCTCCCGCATACTCTCATTCTCACTTATCCGACGCATTATGAACCGTAAGATGCAGGAGGTAGGTCACACGTGTCCCTGCTTCCAACAATTCACCAATGATCAGTTCAAATTTGCGACTATACTGATTCCATTCACCCGCATTCCACCATCGGCGAGCAATCATCCACCGTATTCCTTCTTAACATTACACATAGAATGAGCTGAACGTCAACGTGGTTATTCTAACCATGTTCCTTTTTACCATGTCACCATTGACGGGCTATCATTCACTGGATGAAATGATATCCATCAAATTATCCTACCAACGAAAGCAAAGCAATGTAAAACAATCGAACTTGGTTGCTCTCAGTCCATGAACACACACACATGCAACATCCCTCCACTGGACATTCAATCCCTCCTCTACACATCGCCCAATAACATGCGCAAACCGTAGGCCTCCTGAGTCAACGGATCGTTGGTCGGAGCTGGTTCCTGCAAGAGCACAGTGCGGCTCACGCCGCCTTGCTCGCTCGTCCGGCGGCGCGACGCAACTCTAGCGGTCCGCTCACACGTCGAACTGCATGAGAACTCACGCGCGTCATGTCGTGCTTCCGCTGATGGAAGAGCTCTTCTTGATACCGCTGGTAGGCCCGGAACGCCTCGGCCCGTTCTTCAGCGGCTTTGGCGGCTCGTCGCCTGACGTCACGGGCCACCTCCTGCCAACTGTCCACGGGGCGGGGTTCGTCGTCACGCGGAAGTCTCCGGAGCCACGGTTGCCAGAACTGTTCCAGGGCCCCACGAGTAGGATGATGCAACCATTGCATCACTCCCAGGACTGTCCGCGCGCCCAGCCGGTGAGGTACATTGCTGCAGCTGCAGATGGCATACAAAATCACCGGCGAGTCACGGGTGGCTCTGCTCAAGTTGGGCGGCTGGAGCTCCCGAGGGAATTCAGGACCAACCCATGACAGCTCCGTTATGTGCTCCTCAGGAAGCGGCCTCCTATCCGGGAACGGTTGCACACTCACACATACACACACACACACGCGCGCACACAAACACTCGTACACACTCACACGCACTCCGCCTACTCTAACTTCTCTAATCTAGCTTGTCGCGAGACAAGACACAGGTTCCTCTCGACGGTCTGGATTTGACTAAGGGGCAGCAATCTCTCAGTCCTGCTGGTGGCCACTAGACTCGTCTCCCACACCAGGAACGGGTCAGGAGTCGGTTGTGGAGCACTCGATTGAGCACCAATGGCATCGGGTCCAAGCGTCTCAGCGGTCTTGAGCGTCAGCGGTCGGTCGGTCATTTGCTCGGCAGAGAGACAGATAGATAGCAGCCGAGACTCCTCCTGTTCTCCTTCTCTTATCCTTTGCGTGATCCTTCCCAGACCTCCCCTCCCCGTTGGCTGGCCCCTTTCGCGGCTCGCCAATCAAAACGCCCTTGGATAAGGCGTATCGCGTTCCGCTCCTCTTTTCCAGGTTTAGATGCGGCCCCGTTGCCATCAAGCCAGCCTCGGACCGCTTTCCTTTCCTCTCAGCAGGTTTTGTCGGGTTCCGGTGACCGCCGCAATGTATTCCTTTGCGCTCCGTCACTCCTCAGAGTTGAACTGCTTCTCTCCTATTTTCTTTTCCTTGGTCGATGGTCCTCGGGTCAACCATCAACCGTTCTCTCGGATCTTGGCCCCGGTCCTTCCTTGCTTCCCCCCTTTTCCGGTGGATGAACAAAACATCGTTAACAACACCTGTGGCACAATTCTGGCACAGCTCTGGCACAACTTTGGCACAACTGTGGGACAAATCCGGCACAACTTTGGCACAACTCTGACACAACTTTGGCACAACTGTAGCACAAATCCAGCACAACTTTGGCACAACTGTGGCACAACTGTGGCACAACTCTGGCACAACTCTGGCACAACCCTGGCAAAACTCTGGCACAACTCTGGCACAACTCTGGCACAACTCTAGCACTACAGTGCCACAACTCTGCCACACATCTGGCACAACTCTGGTACAACTCTGGCACAACCCCGGCCCAACTCTGGCACAACTCTGGCACAACCCTGCGCAACTCCGGCACAACTCTGGCACGACTCTGGCACAACTCTGGCACAACTCTGACACAACTCTGGCACAACTCGGGATAAACTCCGGCACAACTCTCGCAAAACTTTGGCACAACTCTGGCACAACTCTGGCACAACTCTGGTACAACTCTGGCACAACTCTGGCACAACTCTGCCACAACTCTGGCACAACTCTGGTACAACTCTGGCACAACTCTGGCACAACTCTGCCACAACTCTGGCACAACTCTGGTACAACTCTGGCACAACTCTGGCACAACTCTAGCACAACTCTGGCATAACTCTGGCACAACTCTGGCACAACTCTGGCACAACTCTGGCACAACTCTGGCACAACTCTGGTACAACTCTGGCACAACTCTGGCACAACTCTAGCACAACTCTGGCATAACTCAGGCACAACTATGGCATCACTCTGGCACAACTCTGGCACAAATGTGGCACCGCTCTGGCACATCTTTGCCACAATTGTGGCAAATGTTTGGCACCATTCTCGCACAACTCTGGCACAACTCTCGCACAACTCTAGCACACCTCTGCGACAACTCTGGCACAAATCAGGCACATATCTGGGACAACTCTGGCAAAATTGTGGCACAACTCTAGCATAACTCTGGCACAAATTTGGCACAACTGTGGCACAATTGTGGGACAACTCTGGCACAACTTTTGCACAACTGTGACACAAATCCGGCACAACTCTGGCACAATTCTGGCACAACTTTGGCATATCTGTGGCACAAACTGGGCACAACTTTGGCACAGCTCTGGCATAACTCTGGCACAACTCTGGCACTACCCTGGCACAACTCTGGCACAACTCTGGCACAACTCTGCCACAACTCTGGCACAACTCTGGCACAACTCTGCCACAACTCTGGCACAACTCTGGCACAACTCTGCCACAACTCTGGCACAACTCTGGCACAACTCTGCCACAACTCTGGCACAACTCTGGCACAACTCTGCCACAACTCTGGCACAACTCTGGCACAACTCTGCCACAACTCTGGCACAACTCTGGCACAACTCTGCCACAACTCTGGCACAACTCTGGCACAACTCTGCCACAACTCTGGCACAACTCTGGCACAACTCTGCCACAACTCTGGCACAACTCTGGCACAACTCTGCCACAACTCTGGCACAACTCTGGCACAACTCTGCCACAACTCTGGCACAACTCTGGCACAACTCTGCCACAACTCTGGCACAACTCTGGCACAACTCTGCCACAACTCTGGCACAACTCTGGCACAACTCTGCCACAACTCTGGCACAACTCTGGCACAACTCTGCCACAACTCTGGCACAACTCTGGCACAACTCTGCCACAACTCTGGCACAACTCTGGCACAACTCTGCCACAACTCTGGCACAACTCTGGCACAACTCTGCCACAACTCTGGCACAACTCTGGCACAACTCTGCCACAACTCTGGCACAACTCTGGCACAACTCTGCCACAACTCTGGCACAACTCTGGCACAACTCTGCCACAACTCTGGCACAACTCTGGCACAACTCTGCCACAACTCTGGCACAACTCTGGCACAACTCTGCCACAACTCTGGCACAACTCTGGCACAACTCTGCCACAACTCTGGCACAACTCTGGCACAACTCTGCCACAACTCTGGCACAACTCTGGCACAACTCTGCCACAACTCTGGCACAACTCTGGCACAACTCTGCCACAACTCTGGCACAACTCTGGCACAACTCTGCCACAACTCTGGCACAACTCTGGCACAACTCTGCCACAACTCTGGCACAACTCTGGCACAACTCTGCCACAACTCTGGCACAACTCTGGCACAACTCTGCCACAACTCTGGCACAACTCTGGCACAACTCTGCCACAACTCTGGCACAACTCTGGCACAACTCTGCCACAACTCTGGCACAACTCTGGCACAACTCTGCCACAACTCTGGCACAACTCTGGCACAACTCTGCCACAACTCTGGCACAACTCTGGCACAACTCTGCCACAACTCTGGCACAACTCTGGCACAACTCTGACACAACTCTGGCACAACTCTGGCACAAGTCTGGCACAACTCTGGCACAACTCTGGCACACCTCTGGCACAACTCTGGTACAACTCTGGCACAACTCTGGCACAACTCTAGCATAACTCTGGCACAACTCTGGCACAACTCTGGCAAAACTCTGGCACAACTCAGGCACAACTCTGGCACAACTCTAGCAAAACTCTGGCAGATCTCAGGCACAAATCCGGCACCACTCTGTTACAACTTTGGCACAACTCATGCACAACACTGCCAAAACTCTGGTGGAACTCTGGCACAACTATGGCACAACTTTGGCACAACTCTAGTACAACTCTGGCACAACTCTAGCACAACTCTGGCACAATTTTGCCACAACTCTGGCACAACTCTAGCACTACTCTGGCACAACTTTGGCACAACTCTGGCATAACTCTGGCACAACTATGGCATAACTCTGGCACAACTCTGGCACAACTGTGGCACAGCTGTGGCACAACTTTGGCACAACTGTGGCAGAAAATCGGCACAACTCTGGCACAACTCTGATACTGCTCTGGCACAATTCTGGCACAACTCTGGCGCAAGTCTGGCACAACTTTGGCCAACTGTGGCACAACTCTGGCACAACTTTACCACAATTGTGGCATATATCCAGCACTAATCTGGCACAACTCTGGCACAACTATGGCACAACTCTGGCACACCTCTGGCAAAACTCTGGTACAACTCTGGCACAACGCTGGCACTACTCTGACACAACTCAGGCACAACTCTGGAACAACTCTGGAACAATTCGAGCACAACTCTGGCACAACTCAAACACAACTCTGGAACAACTCTGGCACAACTCTGGCACAACTTTGGCACGACTCTGGCACAACCATGGCACAACTCTGGCACAAGTCCGGCTGAAATCTGGTACAACTCTGGCACAACTCTGGCACAACGCTGGCACAACTCTAGAACAACGCTGGGACAACTCTGGCACATCTCTGGCATGACTCTGGCACAAATCTGGCACATTTCTGGCACATTTCTGGCACAACTCTCACACAACTCTGGCACAACACAACTCCAACTCTGGCACAAATCTGGCACAACTCTGGCACAACTCTGGCACAACGCTGGCACAACTCTAGAACAACGCTGGGACAACTCTGGCACATCTCTGGCATGACTCTGGCACAAATCTGGCACATTTCTGGCACATTTCTGGCACAACTCTCACACAACTCTGGCACAACTCTGGCACAACTCTGGCACAAATCTGGAACAACTCTGGCACAACTCTGGCAAAACTCAGGCACAACTCTGGCAAAACCCTGGCACAACTCCGGCACAACTCTGGCACAACTTTGGTACAACTGTGGCACAAATCCGGCACAACTCTGGCACAACTGTAGCACAACTTTGAGACAACTATGGCACAACTCGGGCACAACTTTGGCACAACTGTGGCACAACTCTGGCACAACTCTGGCAAAACTCTGGCACAACTTTGGCACGACTCTGGCACAACGCTGGCACTACACTGCCAAAACTCTGGCACAACTCTGGCACAACTCAGGCACAACTCTGGTAAAACTCTGGCACAACTCTGGCACAACTCTAGCACAACTCTGGCATAACTTTGGCACAACTATAGCATCACTCTTGCACAAATCTGGCACAAATGTGGCACAGCTCTGGCACAACTTTGGCACAATTGTGGCAAACATTTGGCACAATTCTCGCACAACTCTGGCACAACTCTGGCACAACTCTAGCACACCATTGCCACAACCCTGGCACAAATCTGGCACAACTCTGGCACAACTCTGGCAAAATTGTGGCACAACTCTTGCATAACTCTGGCACACCTTTGGCACAATCTTGGCACAACTGTGGCACAACTCTGCCACAACTTTGGCACAACTGTGGGACAAATCCGGCTCAACTCTGGCACAACTCTGGCACAACTGTGGCATATCTGTGGCACAAATCCGGCACAACTTTGGCACAGCTCTGGCACAACTCTGGCACAACTCTGGCACTACCATGGCACAACTTTGGCACGACTCTGGCACAATTCTGGCACAACTCTGGCATAACTCTGGCACAACTCTGGCACAACTCTGGTATAACTCTGGCACAACTCTGGCACAACTCTGGTATAACTCTGGCACAACTCTGGCACAACTCTGGTATAACTCTGGCACAACTCTGGCACAACTCTGGTATAACTCTGGCACAACTCTGGCACAACTCTGGTATAACTCTGGCACAACTCTGGCACAACTCTGGTATAACTCTGGCACAACTCTGGCACAACTCTGGTATAACTCTGGCACAACTCTGGCACAACTCTGGTATAACTCTGGCACAACTCTGGCACAACTCTGGTATAACTCTGGCACAACTCTGGCACAACTCTGGTATAACTCTGGCACAACTCTGGCACAACTCTGGTATAACTCTGGCACAACTCTGGCACAACTCTGGTATAACTCTGGCACAACTCTGGCACAACTCTGGTATAACTCTGGCACAACTCTGGCACAACTCTGGTATAACTCTGGCACAACTCTGGCACAACTCTGGTATAACTCTGGCACAACTCTGGCACAACTCTGGTATAACTCTGGCACAACTCTGGCACAACTCTGGTATAACTCTGGCACAACTCTGGCACAACTCTGGTATAACTCTGGCACAACTCTGGCACAACTCTGGTATAACTCTGGCACAACTCTGGCACAACTCTGGTATAACTCTGGCACAACTCTGGCACAACTCTGGTATAACTCTGGCACAACTCTGGCACAACTCTGGCACAACTCTGGCACAACTCTGGCACAACTCTGGCACACCCCTGGCACAACTCTGGCACAACTCTGGCACAATTCTCCCACAACTCTTGCACAAATCTGGCACAACTCAGGCACTACTCCGGCACAACTCGGCACAACTGTGGCACAACTCTAGCATAACTCTGGCACAACTCTGGCACAACTCTGGCAAAACTCTGGCACAACTCTGGCACAACTCTGGCAAAACTCTAGCAAAACCCTGGCACAACCAAGGCACAAATCCGGCACCACTCTGGCACAAATTTGGCACAACTCATGCACAACTCTGCCAAAACTCTGGCACAACTCTGCCACAACTATGGCACAACTCTGGCACAACTCTAGTACAACTCTGGCACAACTATAGCACAACTCTCGCACAACTTTGGCACAACTCTGGCAAAACTATAGCACAACTCTGGCACAACTTTGGCACGACTCAGGCATAACTCTGGCATAACTATGGCATAATTCTAGCACAACTCTGGCACAACTGTGGCACAGCTCTGGCACAACTTTGGCACAACTGTGGCAGAAAAACGGCACAACTCTGGCACAACTCTGGCACTACTCTGGCACAATTCTGGCACAACTCTGACACAAGTCTGGCACAACTTTGGCCAACTGTGGCACAACTTTTCCACAATTGTGGCATAAATCCAGCACAAATGTGGCACAACTATGGCACAACTCTGGCATACCTATGGCACAACTCTGGCACAACTCTGGCACAACTCTGGCACTACTCTTGCACAACTCAGGCACAACTCTGGAACAACTCTGGAACAAATCAAGCACAACTCTGGCACAACTCTGGCACAACTCTGGCACAACTCTGGCTCAACTCTAGCACAACTTTGGCACGACTCTGGCACAACCATGGCACAACTCTGGCACAACTCCGGCTCACCTCTGGTACAACTCTGGCACAACTCTGGCACAACTCTGGCACAACTCTAGAATAACGCTCAGACAATTCTGGCACATCTCTGGCATGACTCTGGCACAAATCTGGCACGTTTCTGGCACATTTCTGGCACAACTCTCACACAACTCTGGCACAACTCTGGCACAACTCTGGCACAACTCTGGCACAACTCTGGCACAACTC
>SZWC01000009.1:508722-523948 GCA_023375785.1 Penium margaritaceum | reverse complement strand
TGGCACAACTCTGGCACAACTCTGGCAAAACCCTGGCACAACTTTGGCACAACTCTGGCAAAACTCTGGCACTAAACTGCCACAACTCTGGCACAACTCTGGCACAACTCTCGCACAACTCTGGTATAACTCTGGCACAACACTGGCACAACTCTAGCACAACTCTGGCATAGCTCTGGCACAACTATGGCATCACTCTAGCACAACTCTGGCACAAGTGTGGCAAAAACTTGGCACCATTCTCGCACAACTCTGGCACAACTCTGGCACAACTCCAGCACACCTCTACCACAACTCTGGCACAAATCTGGCACAACTCTGGCACAACTCTGGCAAAATTGTTGCACAACTGTAGCATAACTCTGGCACACCTTTGGCACAATTTTGGCACAACTGTGGCACAACTTTGGCACAACTCTGGCACAAATCCGGCACAACTTTGGCACAGCTCTGGCACAAGTCTGGCACAACTCTGGCAATACCCTGCCACAACTTTGGCATGACTCTGGCACAACTCTGGCACACCTCTGGCACTACACTCCCACACCTTTGGCAAAACTCTGGCACAACTGTGGCACAACTCTGGCACAGCTCTGGCACAACTCTGGCACATCTCTTGCACAACCCTGGCACAACTCTGGCACAACCCTGGCACAACTCTGGCACAACCCTGGCACAACTCCAGCACAACTCTAGCACAACTCAAGCACAACACCGGCACAACTCTTGCACAACTCTGGCACAACTCGTGCACAACTTCAGCACAACTCAGGCACAACTTTGGCACAACTCTGGCACAAATCTGGCACAACTCTGGCACAACACTGGCACAACTCTGGCACAACTCTGGCATAACTCTGGCACACCTCTGGCACAACTCTGGCACAACTCTAGCATATCTCGGGCACACGTTGGGCACAACTGTGGCACAACTTTGGCACAACTCTGGAACAATTGAGGCAAAACTCTGGCACAACTCTGGCACTACTATAGCACAACTCTGGCATAAATCTAGTACAACTCTGGGACAACTCTGGCACAACTCTAGCCCAACTCTGGCACAACCCTTGCACAACTATGGCACGACTCTGGCACAACTCTGGCATAACTCTTGCACAACTATAGCACAACTCTGGCACAACTCTGGTAGAACTCTGGGACAACTCTGGCACAACTCTGGCACAACTGTGGCACAGCTTTGGCACAACTTTGGTACATCTGTGGCAAACATTTGGCACAATTTTGGCACAACTCTGGCGCAACACTGGCACAAATCTGGCACAACTCTACCACAACTCTGGCACAACTCTGGCACAACTCTGGCACAACTCTGGCACAACTCTGGCACAACTCTGGCACAACTCTAGCACAACTCTGGCACAACTCTGGCACGACTCTGGCACAACTCTGGCACAACTCTGGCACACCTCTGGCACAACTCTGGCACAACTCTGGCGCAACTCGGGCACACCTCTGGCACAACTCTGGCACAACTCTGGCGCAACTCGGGCACACCTCTGGCACAACTCTGGCACAACTCTGGCGCAACTCGGGCACACCTCTGGCACAACTCTGGCACAACTCTGGCGCAACTCGGGCACACCTCTGGCACAACTCTGGCACAACTCTGGCGCAACTCGGGCACACCTCTGGCACAACTCTGGCACAACTCTGGCGCAACTCGGGCACACCTCTGGCACAACTCTGGCACAACTCTGGCGCAACTCGGGCACACCTCTGGCACAACTCTGGCACAACTCTGGCGCAACTCGGGCACACCCCTGGCACAACTCTGGCACAACTGTGGCTCAATTCTCGCACAACTCTGGCACAACTCTGGCACAACTCAGGCACAAATCCGGCACCACTCTGGCACAGCTTTGGCACAACTCATGCACAACTCTGCCAACACTCTGGCACAACTCTGGCACAACTATGGCACAACTCTGGCACAACTCTAGTAAAACTCTGGCACAACAATAGCACAACTCTCGCACAACTTTGGCACAACTCTGGCAAAACTCTAGCACAACTCTGGCACAACTTTGGCACGACTCTGGCATAACTCTGGCAAAACTATGGCATAACTCTCGCACAACTCTAGCACAACTGTGGCACAGCTCTGGCACAACGTTGGCACAACTGTGGCAGAAAATCGGCACAACTCTGGCACAACTCTGGCACTACTCTGGCACAATTCTGGCACAACTCTGACACAAGTCTGGCACAACTTTGGCCAACTGTGGCACAACTCTGGCACAACTTTACAACAATTGTGGCATAAATCCAGCAAAAATGTGGCACAACTATGGTACAACTCTGGCACACCTCTGGCACAACTCTGGCACAACTGTGGCACAACTCTGGCACTACTCTGGCACAACTCAGGCACAACTCTGGAACAACTCTGGAACAAATCGAGCAGAACTCTGGTACAACTCTGGCACAACTCTGGTACAACTCTGGGACAACTCTGGCACAACTCTGATACAACGCTGGCACAACTCTGGCACAACTCTGGCACTACTCTGGCACAACTCAGGCACAACTCTGGAACAACTCTGGAACAAATCGAGCAGAACTCTGGTACAACTCTGGCACAACTCTGGTACAACTCTGGGACAACTCTGGCACAACTCTGATACAACGCTGGCACAACTCTGGCACAACTCTGGCACTACTCTGGCACAACTCAGGCACAACTCTGGAACAACTCTGGAACAAATCGAGCAGAACTCTGGTACAACTCTGGCACAACTCTGGTACAACTCTGGGACAACTCTGGCACAACTCTGATACAACGCTGGCACAACTCTGGCACAACTCTGGCACTACTCTGGCACAACTCAGGCACAACTCTGGAACAACTCTGGAACAAATCGAGCAGAACTCTGGTACAACTCTGGCACAACTCTGGTACAACTCTGGGACAACTCTGGCACAACTCTGATACAACGCTGGCACAACTCTGGCACAACTCTGGCACTACTCTGGCACAACTCAGGCACAACTCTGGAACAACTCTGGAACAAATCGAGCAGAACTCTGGTACAACTCTGGCACAACTCTGGTACAACTCTGGGACAACTCTGGCACAACTCTGATACAACGCTGGCACAACTCTGGCACAACTCTGGCACTACTCTGGCACAACTCAGGCACAACTCTGGAACAACTCTGGAACAAATCGAGCAGAACTCTGGTACAACTCTGGCACAACTCTGGTACAACTCTGGGACAACTCTGGCACAACTCTGATACAACGCTGGCACAACTCTGGCACAACTCTGGCACTACTCTGGCACAACTCAGGCACAACTCTGGAACAACTCTGGAACAAATCGAGCAGAACTCTGGTACAACTCTGGCACAACTCTGGTACAACTCTGGGACAACTCTGGCACAACTCTGATACAACGCTGGCACAACTCTGGCACAACTCTGGCACTACTCTGGCACAACTCAGGCACAACTCTGGAACAACTCTGGAACAAATCGAGCAGAACTCTGGTACAACTCTGGCACAACTCTGGTACAACTCTGGGACAACTCTGGCACAACTCTGATACAACGCTGGCACAACTCTGGCACAACTCTGGCACTACTCTGGCACAACTCAGGCACAACTCTGGAACAACTCTGGAACAAATCGAGCAGAACTCTGGTACAACTCTGGCACAACTCTGGTACAACTCTGGGACAACTCTGGCACAACTCTGATACAACGCTGGCACAACTCTGGCACAACTCTGGCACTACTCTGGCACAACTCAGGCACAACTCTGGAACAACTCTGGAACAAATCGAGCAGAACTCTGGTACAACTCTGGCACAACTCTGGTACAACTCTGGGACAACTCTGGCACAACTCTGATACAACGCTGGCACAACTCTGGCACAACTCTGGCACTACTCTGGCACAACTCAGGCACAACTCTGGAACAACTCTGGAACAAATCGAGCAGAACTCTGGTACAACTCTGGCACAACTCTGGTACAACTCTGGGACAACTCTGGCACAACTCTGATACAACGCTGGCACAACTCTGGCACAACTCTGGCACTACTCTGGCACAACTCAGGCACAACTCTGGAACAACTCTGGAACAAATCGAGCAGAACTCTGGTACAACTCTGGCACAACTCTGGTACAACTCTGGGACAACTCTGGCACAACTCTGATACAACGCTGGCACAACTCTGGCACAACTCTGGCACTACTCTGGCACAACTCAGGCACAACTCTGGAACAACTCTGGAACAAATCGAGCAGAACTCTGGTACAACTCTGGCACAACTCTGGTACAACTCTGGGACAACTCTGGCACAACTCTGATACAACGCTGGCACAACTCTGGCACAACTCTGGCACTACTCTGGCACAACTCAGGCACAACTCTGGAACAACTCTGGAACAAATCGAGCAGAACTCTGGTACAACTCTGGCACAACTCTGGTACAACTCTGGGACAACTCTGGCACAACTCTGATACAACGCTGGCACAACTCTGGCACAACTCTGGCACGACTCTGGCACAACTCTGGCACAAGTCTGGCACTACTCTGCCACAACTCTTGCAGAACTCTGGCACAACTCTGGCACAACTGTGGCACAACTCTGGCACAACTCTGGCAGAATCCTGGCACAACTTTGGCACGACTCTGGCACAACTTTGGCACTACACTGCCACAACTCTGGCACAACTCTGGTATTACTCTGGCACAACTCTGGCACAACTCTGGCGCAACTCTGGCACAACTCTGGCACAACTCTGGCACAACCCTGGTACAACTGTAGCACAACTCTGGCACAACTATCGCACAACTCTGGCACAACTATGGCACAACTCGGGCACTACTCCGGCACAACTCTGGCACAACTGTGGCACAACTCTAGCATAACCCTGGCACAACTCTGGCACAACTCTAACAAAACTCTGGCACAACTCAGGCACAAATCTGGCACCACTCTGGTACAGCTTTGGCACAACTCATGCACAACTCTGCCAAAACACTGCCACAACTATGGCACAACTATGGCACAACGTTGGCACAACTATAGTACAACTCTGGTACAACTCTAGCACAACACTGGCACAACTTTGGCACAACTCTGGCACAACTCTAGCACAACTCTGGCACAACTTTGGCACGACTCTGGCATAACTCTGGCACAACTATGGCATTACTCTGGCACAACTCTGGCAAAACTGTGGCACAGCTCTGGCACAACTTTGGCACAACTGTGGCAGAAAATTGGCAAAACTCTGGCACAACTCTAGCACTACTCTGGCACAATTCTGGCACAACTATGGCACAAGTCTGGCACAACTTTGGCCAACTGTGGCACAACTCTGGCACAGCTTTACCACAATTGTGGCATAAATCCAGCACAAATCTGGCACAACTCTGGCACAACCATGGCACAACTCCGGCACACCTCTGGCACTACTCTGGCACAACTCAGGCACAACTCTGGCACTACTCTGGCACAACCTTGGCACAACTCTGGAACAACTCTGGAACAATTCGAGCACAACTCTGGCACAACTCCGGCACAACTGTGGCACAACTGTGGCACAACTCTGGCACAACTTTGGCACGACTTTGCAACAACCACGGCACAACTCTGGCACAACTCCGGCTCAACTCTGGTACAACTCTGGCACAACTCTGATACAACCCTGGCACAACTATAGAACAGCTTTGGGACAACTCTGGCACATCTCTGGGATGACTATGGCACAAACCTGGCACATTTCTGGCACATTTCTGGCACAACTCTCACACAACTCTGGCACAACTCTGGCACAACTCTGGCACAAATCTGGCACAACTATGGCACAACTCTGGCACAACTCTGGCATAACTCTGGCACAACTATGGCACAGTTATCGCATAACTTTGGCACAACTCTGGCACAACTTTGGCACAACTGTGGCACAAATCCGGCACAACTCTTGCACAACTCTAGCACAACGTTGGCACAACTGTGGCACACTTTGGGCACAACTTTGGTACAACTGTCGCACAACTCTGGCACAACTCTGGCAAAACCCTCGCAAGACTTTGGCACGACTCTGGAACAACTCTGGCACTACACTGCCACAACTCCGGCACAACTCTGGCACAACTCTGGCACAACTCTGGTACAACTCTGGCATAACTCTGGCACAACTATGGCATCACTCTGGCACAACTCTGGCACAAATGTGGCACAGCTCTGGCATAACTTTGGCACAATTGTGGCAAAACAAATTAGCACCATTCTTGCACAACTCTGGCACAACTCTGGCACAACTCCAGCACACCTCTGCCACAACTCTGTCACAAATCTGGCACAACTCTGGCACAACTTTGGCAAAATTGTGGCACAACTGTAGCATAACTCTGGCACACCTTTGGCACAAATTTGGCACAACTGTGGCACAACTGTGGCACAACTTTGGTACAACTGTGGCACAAATCCGGCAGAACTCATGCCCAACTTTGGCACAACTTTGGCATATCTGTGGCACAAATCCGGCACAACTTTGGCACAGCTCTGGCACAAGTCTGGCACAACTCTGGCACTACCCTGGCACAACTTTGGCACGACTCTGGCTCAATTCTGGAACACCTCTGGAACTACACTCCAACAACTCTAGCAAAACTCTGGCACAACTGTGGCACAACTCTGGCACAGCTCTGGCACAACTCTGGCACAACTCTTGCACAACCCTGGCACAACTCTGGCACAACCCTGGCACAACTCTGGCACAACCCTGGCACAACTCTAGCACAACTCTAGAACAACTCAAGCACAACTCCGGCACAACTCTTGCACAACTCTGGCACAACTCGGGCAGAACTCCAGCACAACTCTGGCACAACTTTTGTGCAACTATGGCACAACTCTTGCACAACTCTGGCACAACTCTGGCACAATTCTGGCACAACTCTGGCATAACTCTGGCACAACTCTGGCATATCTCAGGCACAAGTTGGGCACAACTGTGGCACAACTTTGGCTCAACTCTGGAACAATTGAGGCAAAACTCTGGCACAACTCTGGCACTACTATAGAACAACTCTGGCACAAATCTGGTACAAATCTGGAACAACTCTGGCACAACTTCAGCCCAACTCTGGCACAACTCTGGCACAACTCTGGCACGACTCTAACACAACTCTGGCATAACCCTGGCACATCTATAGCACAACTCTGGCACAACTCTGGTACAACTCTGGGACAACTCTGGCACAACTCTGGCACAACTGTGGTACAGCTTTGGCACAACTTTGGCACATCTGTTGCAAACATTTGGCACAATTTTGGCACAACTCTGGTGCAACACTAGCACAACTCTGGCACAACTCTACCACAATTCTGGCACAACTCTGGCACAACTCTGGCACAACTCTGGCACTCCTATGGCACAATTATGGCACAACTGTGGCACAACTCTGGCACACCTTTGGCAAACCGGTGGCACAAATCCGGCACAACTCAAGCACAACTCTGGCACTACTTTGGCACAACTTTGGCACACATCCAGCACAACTCTGGCACAACTGTGGCTCAACTCTGGCACAACTCTTGCACAACTCTGGCACAACTCTGGCACAACTTTGGCACGACTCTGGCACAACTCTGGCACAATTCTGGCACAACTCTGGCACAACTCTGGCACACCTCCAGCACAACTCTGGCACAACTCTGGCACAACTATGGCACAACTTTGGCACAACTCAGGCACAACTCCGGCACAACTCTGGCACAACTTTGGCACAACTTTGGCACACCTCTAGCACAACTCTGGCACAACTGTGGCACAACTCTGGCACACCTTTGGCAAACCGGTGGCACAAATCCGGCACAACTCTAGCACAACTCTGGCACAACTCTGGCACAACTATGGCACAACTTTGGCACAACTCAGGCACAACTCCGGCACAACTCTGGCACAACTTTGGCACAACTTTGGCACACCTCTAGCACAACTCTGGCACAACTGTGGCACAACTCTGGCACACCTTTGGCAAACCGGTGGCACAAATCCGGCACAACTCTAGCACAACTCTGGCACAACTCTGGCACAACTATGGCACAACTTTGGCACAACTCAGGCACAACTCCGGCACAACTCTGGCACAACTTTGGCACAACTTTGGCACACCTCTAGCACAACTCTGGCACAACTGTGGCACAACTCTGGCACACCTTTGGCAAACCGGTGGCACAAATCCGGCACAACTCTAGCACAACTCTGGCACAACTCTGGCACAACTATGGCACAACTTTGGCACAACTCAGGCACAACTCCGGCACAACTCTGGCACAACTTTGGCACAACTTTGGCACACCTCTAGCACAACTCTGGCACAACTGTGGCACAACTCTGGCACACCTTTGGCAAACCGGTGGCACAAATCCGGCACAACTCTAGCACAACTCTGGCACTACTCTGGCACAACTTTGGCACACATCCAGCACAACTCTGGCACAACTGTGGCTCAACTCTGGCACAACTCTTGCACAACTCTGGCACAACTCTGGCACAACTTTGGCACGACTCTGGCACAACTCTGGCACAATTCTGGCACTACACTGCCACAACTCTTGCAGAACTCTGGCACAACTCTGGCACAACTGCGGCATAACTCTGGCACAACTCTGGCACAACTCTGGCACAACTCTGGCAATACCCTGGCACAACTTTGGCTCGACTCTGGCACAACTTTGGAACTACTCTGGCACAACTTTGGCACAACTGTGGCAAAAAATCGGCACACCTCTGGCACAACTCTTGCACTACTCTGGGACAACTCTGGCACCACTCTGGCACAATTCTGGCACAACTTTAGCACAACTGTGGCACAACTCTGGCACAACGTTGGCACAACTGTGGCATAAATCCAGCACAAATCTGGTACAACTCTGGCACAACTATGGCACAACTTTGGCACAACTCAGGCACAACTCCGGCACAACTCTGGCACAACTTTGGCGTAACTATGGCACAACTCTGGCACAACACTGGCAAACCTCTGGCACAACTCTGCCTTAACTATGTCACAACTTGCATAACTCTGGCACAACTCGGGCACAACTCTGGCACAACCCTGGCACAACTTTAGCAAAACTCTGGCACAACTCTTGCATAACTATGGCACAACTCTGGCACAACTCTGGCACAACTCTGGTACAACTCTGGCACAACTTTGGCACAACTTTGGCACAACACTGGCACAACTGTGGCACAACTCCGGCACACCTCTGGCACAACTCTTGCATAACTCCGGCACAACTATAGCATAACTCTGGCACAACTCTGGCACAACTGTGGCACAGCTCTGGCACAACTTTGGCACAACTGTGGCAAATATCGAGAACAATTCTGGCACTACTCTGGCACAACCCTGGCACAACTCTGCCACAACTCTGGCACAACTATGGCACAACTCTGGCACAACTATGGCACAACTGTGGCATAACTCTAGCACACCTTTCGCACAATTATGGCACAGCAGTTGCACAACTCTGGCACAACTTTGGCACACCTGTCGCACAAATCAGGCACAACTCAAGCACAACTCTGGTACAAAGTTGGCACAACTTTAACACAAATCCGTCTCACCTCTGGCACAACTGTGGCCCAACTCTGGCACAACTCTGGCACAACTCTGGCACAACCCTGGCACAACTTTGGCACGACTCTGGCACAACTCTGGCACAACTCAAGCACTACACTCCCACAACTCTGGCACAACTCTGGCACAACTCTTGCACAGCTCTTGCACAACTCTGGCACAACCCTGGCACAACTCAGGCACAACTCCGGCACAACTGTGGCACAACTTTGGCACAACTATGGCACAACTCTAGCAAAACTCTGGCACAACTCTGGCTCAACTCTGGCACAACTCTGGCACAACTCTGGCAGAACTCTGGCACAGCTCGGGCACAACTCTGGCACAACACGGGCAGAACTCCGGCACAACTCTGGCACAACTTTGGCACAACTCTGGCACAACTCTGGCACAACACGGGCAGAACTCCGGCACAACTCTGGCACAACTTTGGCACAACTCTGGCACAACTCAGGCAAAATCCTGGTAAAACTCTGGCACAACTATGGCACAACTCTGGCACTACTCTGGCACAACTCTGGCACAACTCTGGCACAACTATGGCACAACTTTGGCACAACTCTGGCACAACTCTAGCACAACACTGGCACAACTCTGGCACAACTCTCGCATATCTCCGGCACACCAATGGCATAACTCTGGCTTAACTCTGGCACAACTGTGGCATAGCTCTGGAACAACTTGGACACAATTGTGGAAACAATTCGGCACAATTCTGGCACAACTCCGGCACCACTCTGGCACAACTCTGGCACAACTCTGGCACGACTATGGCACAAATCTGGCATAACACTGGCACACCTTTGGCACAATTCTGGCACAACCGTCGCACAACTCTGGCCCAGTTTTGGCACACCTGTGGCACAAATCTGGCACAACTCAAGCACAACTCTCGTACAAAGTTGGCACAACTTTGGTACAAATCCGTCTCACCTCTGGCACCACTGTGGCCCAACTCTGGCACAAATCTGGCACAACTCTGGCACAACCCTGGCACAACTTTTGCACGACTCTTGCACAACTCTGGCACAACTCTGGCACTACACTGCCACAACTCTGGCACAACTCTGGCACAACTCTTGCACAACTCTGGCACAACCTTGGCACATCTCTGGCACAACTCAACTCTGGCACTGGCACAACTTTGGCACAACTCTGGCACAACTCTGGCACAAATCTGGCACAACTCTGGCACAACTCTGGCATAACTCTGGCACAACTCTGGCACAACTATGGCACAACTCTGGCACAACTCTGGCACAACTCTGGCACAACTGTAGCACAACTCTGATACAACTCTGGAACAACTATGCTATAATTATGGCCCATCTCTGGCACAACTTGGCACAACTCTGGCATAATCCTGGCACTACTCTCGTACAACTCTATCACAACTCTGGCACTAACTCTGGCACAACAATAGCACAACTCTGGCACAACTCTGGCACAACTCTGGCACAACCCTGGCACAACTCTGGCACAACTCTGGCACAACTCGGGCACATCTTCGGAAAACCTCTGGCATAACTCTGGCACAACTCTGGCAAATCCATGGCACAACTCTGGCACAACTTTGGCAAAACTCTGGAACAACTCTGGCACAACTCTGGCACAACCCTGGTACGACTCTGGCACAACTCTGGCACAACTCTGGCACAACCCTGGTACGACTCTGGCACAACTCTGGCACAACTCTGGCACAACTCTTGCAAAACTCTGGTACAACTCTGGCACAACTCTAGCACAACTCTGGCATTATTCTGGCACAGCTCTGGAAGAATTCTGGCAGTACTTTGGCACAACTCTCACACAACTGTGGCACAACTCTGGCACAATTCCGGCACAAATCTGGCACAACTCTAACACAACTCTGGCATAGTGCTGGCACAACTCTGGCACAACTCGGGCACAACTCTAGCACAACTCTGGCACAACTCTGGCACAACTCTGGCAAAACTCTAGCACAACTCTGGCACATCTCTGGCACAACTCTGGCACAACTCTAGCACGACTCTGGCACAACTTTGGCACAACTCTGGCAAAACTCTAGCGCAACTCTTGCACAACTATGGCACAATTGTGGCACCACTCTGGCACAACTCTGGCACAACTCTGGCACAACTCTGGCACAACTCTGGCACAACTATGGCATATCTCTGGCACAACTATGGCATAACTCTGGCACAACTCTAGCACAACTGTGGCGCATCTCTCGGATAACTTTGGCACAACTGTGGCAAAGGTTCGGCACAATTCTACCTCAACTCTGGCACAACTCAGAACAACTTTGGCACAACTCTGCCACAACTCTGGCACAAATCTGGCAAAACTCTGGCACAACTCTGGCACAACTCTGGCACAACTCTGGCATAACTCTGGCACACCTGTTATACCCTTTTTTGCCATCGGCCGGAACTGGGTCTGACAGCGCACGGGGATCAACTCTAAGTCACGGTTTATACCGCGCTATTCCTTTCACATTCTGCGTTGGTGTTTTACTATGTTCTCTCCCGCATAGTCTCATTCTCACTTATCCGACGAATTATTCGCCGTAAGATGCAGGAAGTGGGTCACACATGTCCCTGGTTCCAACAAGTCACCAATGATCAGTTCAACTCTGCCACTTTACTATTTCCAGTCACCCGCATTCCACCATGGGCGAGCAATAATCCACCTTATTCCCTCTTAACATTACACATAGCATGAGCTGAACGTCAATGTGGTTATTCTAACCATATTCCTTTTTACCATGTCACCATTGATGGGCTATCATTCACCGGATGAAATCATATCCATCAAACTATCCTACCAACCAAAGCAAACCAATGTAGAACAATCAAACTTGGTTGCTCTCAATCCATGAACTCACACACATGCAACATCCCTCCACTGGGCATTCAATCCCTCCTTTACGCATCTCCCAACAACACGCGCAAACCGTAGGCCTCCTGAGTTGACGGATTTTCGGTCAGAGCTCGTTCCTGCAAGAGCACATTGCGGCTCACACCGCTCATTCCGTGGGACGGCACGAAGCAACTCCAGCGGTCCGCTCACACGTTGACCTGCATGAGAACTGACGCGCGTCAAGTCGTGCTCCCGTTGATGGAAGTGCTCTTGTTGATACCGCTGGTAGGCCCAGAACGCCTCGACCCGTTCTTCAGCGGCTTCGGCGGCGCGTTGCCTGACGTCACGGGCCACCTCCTGCCAACTCTCCACAGGGTGGGGTTTGTCGTCACGGGGAAGTCGCCGGAGCCACGGTTGCCAGAACTGTTCCAGGGCCCCACCAGCAGGATGATGCAACCATTGCATCACTCCTAGGACTGTCTGTGCGCCCAGCCGGTGAGGTACATTGCAGCAGCTGCAGATGGCATAGAAAGTCAGCGGCGAGTCCCGGGTAGCTCTGCTCAAGTTGGGTGGCAAGAGCTCCCAAGGGAATTCAGGACCAACCCATGACGGCTCTGTTATGTGCTCCTCAGGAAGCGGCCTCCCCATCCAGGAACGGTTGCACACACACACACACACACACACACACATACACACACACACACTTGCATGCACTCACACGCACTCCGCCTACTCTAACTTCTCTACTCTAGCTTGTCGCGAGACGGGACACGGGTCCCGCTCGACGGTCTGGATTTGACCAAGGGGCAGCAATCTCTCAGTCCTGCTGGTGGCCACTAGACTTGTCTCCCGCACCGGGACCGGGTCAGGAGTCGGTTGTGGAGCACTCGATTGAGCACCACTGGCATCTGGTCCAAGCATCTCCGCGGTCTTCAGCGTCAGCGGTCGGTCGGTCATTTGCTCGACAGAGAGACAGATGGACAGCAGCCGAGTCTCCTCCTGTTCTCCTTCTCTTATCCTTCACGTGATCCTTCCCAGACCTCCCCTCCCAGTTGGCTGGCTCCTTTTGCAACTCGCCCATCAAAACGCCCTTGGATAAGGCGTCTCGGGTTCCGCTCCTCTCTTCGAGGTTCGGATGCGACCCCGTTGCCATCAAGCCAGCCTCGGACCCTTTTCCTCTCCTCTCAGCATGTTTTGTCGGGTTCCGGTGTCTGCCGCAATATCTTCCTCCGCGCCCCGTCACTCCTTGGAGTCAAACTGCTTCTCTCTAATTTTCTTTTCCTTGGTCGATGGTCGTTGGGTCAACCATCGACCGTTCTCTCGGATCCTGGCCCCGGTCCTTCCTTGCTTCCCCCCTTTTCCGGTGGATAAATGAAACATTGGTAACACTGTTATACCATACTCCTGCAAAACAAGCCGGACGTCCTCGTCCATCCATCCTCCTTCCTCGTTTTGTTTATCTGCCCTCTCCCTTCCGGTGTATCATTCGCCGCCTGAATGGTACTCTTGTCTCCTCCCCGGCGCAGGTTCCTCAATCCCCTGTTCTGGTGACGAATACTCTTCCTCTGCCCACCTCGTCCTCTCCATTCCATCCAATTCTTGGTGGGCTTTCTCCTGCCGTATCCTTTCATTCTATGCCTTCGGGCTTTGACGTGGGGTCATCCTACGCTCTCCTTCTCCTCTCCTCTCTTCGCGCGGCTCTTGCATTTGCCGCGCTGTTTCCCTCTGCCATGCCTGCATCCTCTGCCTTGCCTCATCACTCACCTTGTAGGGCATGCACAGAGGCCCATCCAGCCCCGTTTGTGCATTCATGTAGCGGCGGGCGCATGAGAGGTGCACACGTTGGTGACAGCTAATATAATGCCACCTACAGACACGCACTCGGCTTCTACATGTGGCGCACGGCTCGCTAGACGAGCTTGTGCAGTGGAGGCATTGATACAATGCGATGCGTCCCCCATGACGTAGCCTCCTCTCTCCCACCTTCTTCACATATTCACTATGTAAGAAGCATCCACACTTTTCGCACCATGGAGTCACCCCTCTCAACTATCTGGAGCAGCTGGGCCAATCCCCCTCAGCCGTGCCCGTGCGCGATCGCATCCAATAACTGCTGCAGTTGTCTCGCCCATCATCATTTGTCTTGATACAGGCTGCGTGCGCGGCGCACTTACAGTAGTCCCACCTCCCATGTGGAGCCTCCAGTTGCCTCCTGCGTCCACAGCATATGATGCCTACCTCAGCATTGTGTTCTCGCCCCAGCATGACCCCGACTTCCATGGGAATCCCTTGTTTGATCTTCTGGTAGGATACACAGTTCCAACCTCCTTCTCCGTCCACCGCTCCGCATTCCTCGTGCATATGGCGTTTGGAACGCCCGCATTGTTGAGCAGGTGGGTACACCCTCTTCTCGCACCATGGACAGGTGCCGGCACGGGGTGTCTTTCCTCCTTCGAGCTCCTTACTTGCACTTGTGCCCCTCGCGTCCCTTTCCCCCAGCGCACTGCTCCCAGTCCACCGTCCTCCTATGGCCCCTGCTCCCGCCGCAACTTCCCTACTTCCACTGCCTTGTCCCTCCCCTAAGCCTTATACCCTTCTTTTTGGGATCGCGAGCCAGACTCGCGAGTCCGAGACCGGACTCGGACTCGCGAGTCCGATTCTGTCATTGCAAATTGTCTCGGACTCGGACCCCCTTCCCTTCGTGGACTCGGGAGACTACATCGCAAGCCCAGGGGAGGGGGGGGGGGGG